>CM017197.1:40910055-41112555 GCA_004837865.1 Musa balbisiana
CATGCGTCGATCGCCTCTGCATACTGCTCTCGTTTGTTAAAGAAGAGAAATTTTTTACTTCATTCTAACACACAGCAACATCTTACTTTCCCCTCTTGCCGAAATCTTCTAAACGGATACTGCTAAAGATGACGGATACTTCAACACAAACAACTGTTTTGTGCATTCTTTTGTTCTTTCCTGCATACCATTTAACTGTTGCGTTGAAGCTGCATGCAGGGTTAATGAGATGTAGTAAGAGCTGTAGATTGAGATGGACTAACTACCTCAGGCCTGGAATCAAACGCGGCAACTTCACTCCGCATGAAGAACGAGTCATTATCCATCTCCAATCCTTACTTGGCAACAGGTAATCACTTATCGTCGATTCCTTCCTCCACCTTGCACCTCCACATCACCATATGTTCCATGACCAGAATTGGACTCGAGCATCCAACCCAACCATTATAAGAATTAATGAAAGTTGTTGTGGATCTATTTAATTCCATGACTATGATGGATTACCTACATAGACTGCTGTGCTAAAGTTGGGACTACAATGTTTGTGAGCCAGATGGGCAGCCATTGCCTCTTACCTTCCCCAAAGAACCGACAATGATATCAAGAACTACTGGAACACACATCTCAAGAAGAAGATCAACAAGATCCAGGGAGCTGCAGATGCAGATGGCAAGAAGCCCTCTTCTGATGCTAGGCCTGATTGCCATGACTACGTGTTCCAAATCTACAAGATGATGGAATCAAGGAAGCAGGACCTCCCCGCCACACTCCCAAGCTATCACCAGAAGTCGAGGTATGCCTCCAGCAGCGAGAACATCTCGAGGCTCCTCCAGGGGTGGATGCAGTCATCGCCAACGGTCAACGCGCCAGGGAAGTTGAAAGAATCCTGCTCCACCGCCGACGATAACGACGATGAGAACAGCAACATCATCACCGCCCTTACAGCAGCGTCACTAATGGAGAACAGTCAAGCTGAAGGCGACCGAGGGAGCTGCGCCCCCATGACGCACGATGACTTCGACCTGCTGCATTCCTTCGAAAGCATGGACACTGTTCCCTGGGAGAACACCGGGACAGAGACGCTCTTCCAACCCGCACAAGCCGATGATGCTGAAGCCCAGCTGGGCGCCGAGAGCGACCAGCCTCCGTTGTTCTTGTTGGAGAATTGGCTCCTGGATGAGGCCTCGGTGCAGGTGGATGAGCTCATGAAGCTCACTGCTGATTCTTGCTCATACTCAATCTTCTAACTTTGTTCGTTCTCCCCATGACTCTTCTAGCAATTGAATTTATAGGGACGTGTGACGACTTTTTACTGCGTGTACTCTTATCGCCCATGGAAAAGTGTAAGTAGTAAGAGCATTTGGATATTATCGAAGTTGTCTTGGCAAAGTGAGGTTCTAAATTTGAATTTCACCTTAAATATATTTTTTTATAAAAAAATAATTAATGTTATTTGATTATCTCATAGGTTCTAATAGTGTTTTTAGCAATGAAAAATACAAAACATTTTACAATCAGAAAAGAATTTTTTTTCCTAGTATTTTAGCATTAAACTTGTTCTAAATATAACACTTCCTACATAAAGTTGTATCTCGTGAATCTTTCTACATGAAATATCGGATCTATTTGTTTTGTTTGTTTTAAGTAGTTCTTTTGATTTTAAATTGGTGTGAAACATAATTAGTAGCCATCTATTGACTGGATTTTTATTGGGTCAAGATGACATTAATGTTAATAATAAATACTTTCAACCAAGGTTCGTCGTATCGTACCGTATCGACGTTTCGATAAGGGTTCGGTACGGTACGGTACCGGTGTACCGAGCAGTACATCAGGGCGTACCGAGCGGTACACCCTGGTATACCGAACAATTTTATATTTTTTCATACTGTAGCAGTGCTACAGTATAGTACTGTAGCACTGTAGCGGTATGAGATGGTCCGTGTACCGATAACCTGTCGAACCGGTACGTACCGCCTGGTACGGTAGACCTTGCTTTCAACATCACAATCGATAGGGGCAAAAGTTGGCTTCTCTATCACTTGCCGTAGGGAGAGTGGGTCCCTGGGTAAGTTAGCAGGCCAGAGCTGACGTCACTTTATTTTCTATCATTCACACTCCCCCCCCCCCCCCCCAATAAGACATATTTTGGGGCTCCGTTAAGGAAGTTCGAGACACGTCTTTTGGCCACTTTATTTCGTCGGGGTCAGCAGGTCGGGTTCCTCAATTTTCATATTTCGAGCATATCCCCTTTTGTATTTATTTATTTATTTATTTATTTATTGGGATGTATCGCATTACAAGCTTAGGACTCCACGGGCTAAGGGTTCTATTGTACTAGGCCTCATTGTCCATCATGGTAGGTCTTCTTTCTATCCTAAACGGGCTTAGGGCTCCACCATAGTAGTCTTCATCGTCTGTCGTAGCAGGGCTTCTTCCTGTTATAACGAGCTTAGGGCTTCGTCCTAGTGGGTTTCATCGTCCATCGTAGCAGGGCTTCATCATATGTCATAGCGGGGCATCTTCCCATCGGAACGGGGTTAGGGCTCCATCGTAGCGGGCTTCATTGTTCGCTATAGCGAGGCTTCTTCTCGTTGTAATAGGCTTAGGGCTCCACCATAATAAGCTTTCATCGTCTGCCATAGCGGGGCTTCTTCTCGTTATAATGGGCTTAGGGCTCTACCATTATGGGCATCATCGTCCATCGTAGTGAGGCTTCTTCCCGTCGTAATGGGTTTAGGGTTCTACCGTAGTGAGCTAGGGCTTTGTCGTAGCAAGGCTTCTTCGGAGTGGATCCAAGTGTCCCTGAATGGATCTTTGTTTGCTATTGCATCACAACTTGGTGGCGTCGACGGGATGGTATGCATTGGATTGTGGCAAGCTTTTTCCTACTTGCCCCAATTGTGGTGGGAATTTTCTTATTGCGTCGAAGGCTCTCTAGTTTTGAGGCCCACTCCTTCCTCGTGGGTCTCGAGGGCCCTGCCTTCTTACAATTGGGCTCAAACCCCACTATTATGGGGTTTTCCTCTAAATGATCTAAGGGATCTCATGTTGTGAACTTGGGGACAGCTATAGCATATGGGAGATAAGGGGACAGTAGCTCCTTTGGGTTCTTCTTGCCTTCTAGGGAAAGGTTTATACTGTGCTTCTCGCCTTTTCCCTCGTGTTTGTGTTCTCACGAATCCCGAGTCCTTACTTGGTCCTTTGTCATTTTCCTCAAGGGTTCGCTTGCCCTTTCTCCTTCGTTGATCCTCCAACATCCAAAGTAGGTCAGGATGTCTTCCCCTTCCTCTTCCAGTTCTAGCTCATCGAGTCACCAGTTTGTCGGAGTTCATACTTCGCCCTTGTGTAGGCCGAGGGTGGTGTAGGTTAATTCATCCTCCTCTAGGGATGAATCTCTAGTGGACTCAAAGGCCCTTCAGGACCTAGGGTCCATGCAAGCTACCTACGACTATGATTTAGTCATGATTGCGCTCCAACTGGATCGATTACGGTCTTGGTATTACATCCCGATTGAGTATGCATTATTTGTTTCCCTACCTGGGCAACGTCCTTTTGATCGGGTCCTCAGAGTTTCTATTTGTCCAGCAACGCCTTTGAGGTTGGGCTATGTCTCTTGTTCCACTGAGTCATCGAGTCTTATCTTAGGCGGTAAAAGAACTCGCCCTCCCAAGTGGCACCAAACTCATGACACTACTTAGTGGCATTTATCGACGAGTGCTAGAGTGTGGGAATCAATCCTACCCCCAGCTTGTTCTCCTCTTATTTTCATCTCTGTAAGGGTTTGAGTGACTATTATTTGGCCACCCAAGGGGACTTTAAGGTGAGCAACGCCCTCTTGAACAACAAGGGTTGAAGGGCGTGGTTTTTGTTGTTAGTGCTCATAGAGAGTGGGTCTTTCCCCTTATTTGAATAGTGTAAACTATTAACAACACCACCCCGTTGTTGTCTAATGAGGACACCACCAGTGTCCGTAGGTTGAGAGAGATCCTTTCTATTAGTCATATGTGCCCTACAAGTCAATCACGTGAGTGATTACATGTGTGACTTAACACGCACATTTTTTGCTTATTATTATTATAGTATTTTCTTACTTTATATTATTTGTTGCATATATACTATATATTTTTTCATGATCTTATCACGATCCGATTCCCATTGTACATATCCATGTACATCATTATATATATATATATATATATATATATATATATATATATATATATATATATATATATATATATATATATATATATATATATATATATATATATATATATATATATATATAGTGATGTACATGGATCTGTACAATGGGAATCGGATCATGATGAGATCATGAAAATGAGACCGATTCACCTTTAAACATAGACCATAAATAATCCTAGTCATAAGTTACCCGAGAGGGATATCGAGATAACCGGACATACTAGTGTATTATATACCTATCCATATGATGGAGACGGTTGGTATCATAACTATTCATGTGGGGATACTAGAGATATAATGCAAGTTCTCAATAGAGAATGAGTTCACTGATTGATCTGCTTACGGAATGCTGAATGGTTGATGATACCTCATTGTTAGACAACAATTCCATCATCCTAGTGGTGTATTTGGTCCTTAAACTTGATAGACCAAGAATATCCTGTATGAGTACTCCCACTCTTTGATACTAGACTTATAGGTCTGGAAGTTCCAGATCTAGTGCAATCGGCTATCGGGAGTGGTAGCTAACCTTACGAGGGCTATTGAGTATTAATAGAATATCATCCGCTCTTTGTATCATAAGAGGATTATCCCATATGTTCTTGCTTAGACAAATCCCTTGCTAGAGTCATTCAGATTGAGAAAGAAAGAGTTCTCTAGGAGAATTCGATTAGAGCGAGACTCAAGTAGAAACCGTATATGCCTAACAATACCATGCCCGGTATACGATCTTTGGGGTATTAGATGTTAGGATCAAGAGCGCACTAAGAGGGGGGGTGAATTACTGCAGTGGAAAACTTTTACGATTTAAAAAACTTATTACGATTAAAGCCAATTCAACAAGAATGGTTTCAACTCAATCCCTTTTCCGAAAAACTTTGAACTTGAAACCTTTCATGAAAGACCAAGAGAGGACTAAGGGGATTTGCAGCAAAGTAAAGTGCATAATTGAAAAATGTTGGTTTCATAAAGTTTTCGTATGAGTAAAGCCGATTTCGGAAGATATTTACGTCAAAACGTAAGTAGACGTAGTTAAGCACAGTAAGGAGGAGAGGTAGTTTGCTATGAAGGAAAGATGCTCAAAGTAAATGCAAACTGAGATTTTAGAGTGGTTCAATCAATCGTGACTTACATCCATTTTCGGCTTCCTCCTCCGACGAGGTCACCGGCGTCCACTAGAGGCCTTCCTTCAATAGGCGAAGGCCAACCACCCTTTTACAGCTTTTCTCCTTTTGCCAGGCTTAAGAGACAACCCTTACAAGTTTCACTCCTCTCTTGAATGATCTCAACACTTAGAAGAAAGGAGGAGAACTCTAGCTTTTACAATACTTTTAAGGTATCAAAGACTCAAGATTAAAGCAAGTTTTCGTTTTCTTTTCTGTAGGAAAGGGTGGGGTTTTTATAGGCCCCAATGAGTTTGAAAATGGAGCCTAAAAGTGTCCATTCCCAGATTTTTGAGTCATGGAAGTACCACCGCCATTATTGGGCGGTACTACAACCTGTCATCTGTCACTGGGCGGTACTACTACTTAGTTTGGGCGGTTTACTACTTGACAATGCTCGAAGACCGAGCTCAAGCGGTACCACCACCTGATAGGGGTGGTACCATCGCTTGACAGGGGCGGTACCACCATTGGAAGTAATCACTACCGGTGGTATCACCGCCCAGAATTCTTGGGAGACTGAGTCTCCTTGGCGGTGCCACCGTCGGCTAGGAATTCAGGGTCCGAATGGGCTATACCATTCGACCTAATTTGGGTCTATTAAGGGCCTAGTTGGCCCTTAATTAAGTTGGTGGGATTACCTCCTAATCCTAACTTAATCTAAACTCTAATTATGACATTTAAGACATTATTACTACAATTCGTGTTTCGGTGCATCAATCGCTCTTCCGACGAGCTTCCGGCGAACATCCGACGAACCCTCGACGATACTCCAATGGACTCCTGGCAAGCTCCTGGACTTTGCGATGATCTTCTTGGCGAGTTCCAACGAGCTTCTATGGCAAGTTCCAGGATTTCTCGGTTGGTTCCCACAGAACTTCTAACGAACGTCCGGACTTCCAACGAACTCTCGAACTCCCAACGTGATATTGGTCTTGACTCCAACACAACACCTGCTACATGTCTTAGTGCCATCGTAGTTAATCCTGCACACTTTTCTCAATATATAGATTAGATCAATAAATGACAATTGACTTCATTATCAAAATCCAAGATTCAACAATCTCTCCCTTTTTTACGATGACAATCAATTGATGACGGAGTTAACCTTAACTCCCCCTATCTATATGTCATACTTGAGAAAAGTCATTCTTGAATTCAAAGCCTTTGAATTCAAGAGACATATTGATAAGTTAAGTTCATTTAAACTTATCAATACTCTCATCATGATTCCTATCATGATATAGCAATTCTGAAAATGATGTCAAGGCATGACATCCATTTTCAAGTCTTATATTTCAAATGTGAAGGATAATAATCATAGCAATTTCATCATATGGCAAGATATCAATTTTGTAAAATTACAAGTTAAGCTCTAGATATCTTATCATAATGCAAACATGTATAGCAATTCATTCTATCATCAATTTACCACATATTTCTTCCCCTTTGTCATCAACTTCAACAATGTATGCAAGTGTGGTAAAAAAAGATTCATGTCATATTTCAACTTTGTAAAAACAATTTATATCAATCATATTTCAATCATTTATGATATGGTATTATTCACAAGTTCTCACATAAAACAGATAGCTTTCATTACTTCTTCCTTTTTAGTTATCATCAACGCTTTGCATGAAGGAGGAAAGTAAGGAGGAAAAGCCATTGAGAACCAACTTTGAATGAAGTTAAAAACAATAAGAGATTTTCATTAAACTTCATTTTTCACAAGGATCAAAATATACATGTGAAATTAAATCCTTGCAAGTGTTCATCTAAAAAAAAAATCTTCCTTCATCAAGAAGGAATTCATGTAAAATAATCATTCTATCAAATCCATTTCTCAATTAAAATTCACAAAAGATAAATCCATGAGAGATGCATTTGTCAATTAATTCCATGTATCAAAAATCATTTAGTGATAGAGCATGGATATGTAATAAATTTGATATGGCATAGACTCATGAAAACTCCATTCAAGAAATACATTAAGTCCAGAAGAGAAATACAACAAAATCATGCATTCGCATAATATTTTGTCATAGCTTTTTAATCACAATTATGAAGGTAAACTCATTAGTTCTTTGTAGTGCTCAAAGATTAAGAATCCGATGTATGATTAAAACTTCTCAAATCACAATCATGAAAGTATAACATGCTCATCATCATGGAAACTTTTTGCATCGAGGCACAAAATTTCCAACATCAATGTAAACATGTTATTGAAGTACACAATCTTAACATCATTTAAAATTCGTATCATAAAATTTTCAGCATCGAATTTAAGTGATTGATCAAATAATCAAGAAAGTCCAAAAATAAAATTTATGAAATTCATGCATTCGGACAAATTAATATTCCTAACTCCGCCAATGCTCACCAAATAATACATCAAGTCATATATACCAATAGTTAAACATATCAAGGACTTGCAATCATCAAAGTAAGTGGCATTGCGATCATCAAAGTGAGTAGCATAAAAGGTTTACAACAACATAGTATTACAACATGACAAGAAGGAATTGTGTCTACTTTTTCTAAATACATACATATGCTCATTCAGGTGGTGGAAAGTTAAAATGTCTAAACAATGTGTCAAACTGTCGGTGAATCTACTACAGCTCAGATAGGATTTGATCTTGGCGTTGTTCAAGTCGATCTTGTCTTTGGTCAAAGCGATCCATCCGAATCCCTATGTCTTCAATAGATGAAGAAGGTGCTTGTTCTACTAGAGGTGATTCCTCAAAGGGACCAGTTGGAGGAGATAGATTACCCCTAAAGATTGGTGTTTTCGGTTTTGGTTCAGGTTGAGGGGGATCGGTCCTTCTAGTTAGTCTAACCCACATACCATTTCTAAATGTGCATCTCATCCGTCGAAGTAGATTTTTATTTATGATACTAAATCTATCTAGCTTTATAACTTCTTCGTCGGGTGGAATTACAATATCATAGGCATAGAGTATTCTAGTGATTATGCCACCATATGATAGCATTATGTCCTTTTTAGATATTTCTATCATATTTTGTTGGATAAGGTAACCAAAACAGTTGTTATATCTTTTCATGATCTAATACATGATACCTAATTCCATTTGGCTTATTTCATCATGATGGTATTGTTTCGGGAGAATGATACTAATCAAGATATGATGAAGTATTTTGGTGTTTAATGGTAGTAAATGCTCACAGCTTTTTGGAAGTATCATTAAGTTGGGATTGCCAAAATTTATTCCTAAGGCATCAACATAAGTGGTCCCAATTGTTTTATCATCCCATTGTCCTCTAAAATAACAGCATCATTCTTTCACCGGGATGCCTATGATGTCGCAAATAGATCTATCCATAATGGATATATGATGTCCTAAAAGATAGGTAGACACCCTTTCTTCTTCATCTATATGTAGATTGTTATAAAACAACCTTACAAGTCTAGGGTAGATAGGTTCACTTATTTGTAGGATTGAGAGAAGGTCTAAATTTGCAAATCATTGAATAGGTTCTAAATCACTTAGTTTATCTAAATCAATATATTTTCCCTTATGAACATGTCTAAATTCTATGGATGCAAATTTTAGGGCATGTCTAAATTCTATGGTTTACAAAATTTACAAACCATTGAATAGGTTCTAAATCACTTAGTTCATCTAAATCAACATATTTTTCCTTATGAACATGTCTAAATTCTATGGATGCAAATTTTAGGGCATGTTGATTAGAATCGAAGAGTGTGGAATCATAGTTTTCTTCTATTCTCCACTTCCTTTTGTCCCTAAAAGATCTTCTAGAACCCATATATACTGCTATTATGAAGATAGATAATGAGCAAGAGTAGATAATACAAAAGAAAAATCAAAGCCTTTTAGAGAATACCTTAGTTGAGATCTTTAAGAAGATGTAGGATTGATCCTTGATCTTGTAGGAAATAAGGATTATTCGGCAACTAGAGGGAGAGAATGGTGTTGAAAGAGGGTTTGGAGCTACAAGAGAGAGTAGAAAATGAGTTGGGATCGGTTCTACCGCCAGCCCTAGATCGATTTTAAAAGGGGGCAGATTGCGAGCGGTGGCACCGCTAGCTGGGTGGTGTAACCGCCTGCCACTCATGATAGCTGGCGGTGCTACCGCCAACTGGGTGGTGCCACCACCTACAAGCAGTGAGCACTGCTTACAAAGGTGTGTGGGCTAATGTGGGTGATTTCAATTTGAAGGGAGTGTTTGTTTGTGGAGAACACAACCCTAATTATATAATCATGTAAAAATTCACATCACAAGATGAGAAAATTCGTACGTTCATGATCGATCTTGTGAAATGCATACTTTACTCAAATGTCATATAGAGCTTATATGTTTTCAATATGTTTATGACTCATCATGCAAGCATCGCAAGCTGTAAGTTCATGATCTTGTAAGATATAGTTGGATCCGAAAAAATTGAGGGAGGAATATATCTGATAAATTCAGAAATCAGGAGGATATGTGAAGAGGAATTTATACATAAGAGTTTACAAGTTTCAAAATTTTGAGGGATCAAACTTAAGTATTTATCACACAAGATTCCATCATTAATGTATGGAATACAAGTATCATTTTGTAATTGATAGTTTTAATTCTACTTATCATCTTTTTGTCATTTTAGCTAGAGAGCGTTATGAGTCATTTTGGATCTCTGGTCAAAAACCTTGAGCACCCAAAAAGCAAGATATCATCTCTTGCTCCTAGCTTGTGATAGTATACGTTTCTAAAAAAGAGGATGATTTTTAGGTACCCAATTGACCTTGGGTACCTCAAAAACCGATCTAAATTGCTTATCATGTTGCATGGAATTCTTTACAGTTCTTTTAGGAACCCAAATCAATTTGTTTGGATTAACCTTCTTGAATGGACAATGATAAGCTCTATGTCCATGTTTGCAACAAAAGTTGCATTTGTTTTGGTGTGAATTATGCAAGATAGGGCTTTTAATGAAGGTGGTTGGATTTTAGTGAGAGCTTCTCACAAATCCGATTCCACTTCTTTTATGAATCTGACCCTTATTTGTAAGGACCATGTTCAAGGACTTGCTACCAACCTTAAATTTTTCAAGGTATCCTTGAATAGCAAGTTCTCTTTTTGAAGTATCTCTAAATCATGACATTTCGTACATGGAGCTAAACTATCATTATGCTCAATTTTTAATTTATCGAAATTACCAACAAGAGAATCATGCTTCTTTTTTAACAATTTATATTTTCTACTAATTGTTTTATATTTATCAAATAAATCATAGAAAGTATTTAATAATTCATCAAATGATAAATTTGCATCAATTGAACTTGATACCTCCTCTCCGATGGCCATTAGTGCATAGTGAGCAACTTGTTCGGTGTTGGGCCCCTCTTCTTCGGATGCGCTTGAGTCATCCCATGTTGCTTTGAGCGCCTTCTTCTTTGGTGTCCTCTTCTTGGCTTGAAGATATTCATTTTTGTAGTTTCCCAGCTTCTTGCATTCGTAGAAAATTAGTTGGTCTTTCTTGGGTTCAAATTTATTTTTAGTGTCATTTTTAAATTTGTTTCTTTTAATAAATTTTTTAAATTTCCTTGTTAAAAGTGCCAAGTCATCGTCAAAGTCCTCATCACTTGAGTTTTCTCTCAAGTGGTCTTCTTGTGTTCTAAATGTCATATCCTTCCTATTCTTTGGAAGGGTGTCCTCAAGCTCTTCATGAGCTTTGTAAGTCATTTCATAGGTCACTAATGACCCAATTAATTCTTCAAGAAGAAAGTTGTTTAAATCTTTAGCCTCTTGAATGGCCGTGACTTTAGGGTCCCAATCGATCATTGGAACCGAAAATCTTCTTCTCCAATTCATCCAATCTCTTCTTCCAATTCATTCCAATCGATCATTGGAAGAGAAGATTTTTTAAATCCATTTTCTACAATATTCCAAAGCTCAAAATCCATAGAAATTAGGAAGATCCTCATTCGAGTCTTCCAATAGGTGTAATTTGTCCTATTGAATATGAATGGACGTGTAATTGAGTGACCCTCCTGGTTTCCGGCAAATGTCTTCTCTCTTGGGTTTTAATCCAACTGAGAGTGAACCTTGCTTTGATATCAATTGTTAGGATCAAGAGCGCACTAAGAGGGGGGGGGGTGAATTAGTGCAGCGAAAAACTTTTACGATTTAAAAAACTTATTGCGATTAAAGCCGATTCAACAAGAATAGTTTCAACTCAATCCCTTTTCGGAAGAACTTTGAACTTGAAACCTTTCATGAAAGACCAAGAGAGGACTAAGGAGATTTGCAACAAAGTAAAGTGCACAACTAAAAAACGTCGGTTTCATAAAGTTTTCGTACGAGTAAAGCCGATTTCGGAAGATGTTATGTCAAAGCATAAGTAAACGTAGTTAAGCACAGTAAAGAGGAGAGGCAGTTTGCTATAAAGGAAAGATGCTCAAAGTAAATGTAAACTGAGATTTTAGAGTGGTTCGGTCAATCGTGACCTACATCCACTTTTACCTTCCTCCTCCAACGAGGTCATTGGCGTCCACTAGAGGCCTTCCTTCAATAGGCGAAGGCCAACCACCCTTTTACAGCTTTTCTTCTTTTGTCGGGCTTAGGAGACAACCCTTACAAGTTTCACTCCTCTATTGAATGATCTCAACACTTAGAAGAAAGAAGGAGGAGAATTCTAGCTTTACAACACTTTTAAGGCCTCAAAGATTCAAGATTAAAGCAAATTTTCGTTTTCTTTCTTGCAGGAAAGGGTGGGGTTTTTATAGGCCCCAATGAGTTTGAAAATGGAGCCTAAAAGTGTTAATTCCTGGATTTCTGGAGTCCTGGTGGTACCACCGCCATTACTGGGCGGTACTACCGCTTGTCATCTATCACTGGGCGGTACTATCGCTCAGTCTGGGCGATTCTACCGCTTGACAGCGCTTGAAGACCGAACTCAGGCGGTATCACTGCCTGATAGAGGTGGTACCATCACTAGCAGTAATAACTGCTAGCAGTACCACTGTCCAAAATTCCTGGGAGACCGAGTCTCCTAGGCGGTGCCACCGCCAACCAAGAATTCAATGTCCAAATGGGCTGTTGATTCGGCCCAATTTGGGTCTGTTAAGGGCCCAATTGGCCCCTAATTAAGTTAGTGGGATTACCTCCTAATCCTAACTTAATCTAAACTCTAACTACGACATTTAAGACATGATTACTATAATTTGTGTTCTGGTGCGTCAATCGCTCTTCCAGCGAACTTCTAACGAACCCTTAGCGATGCTCCGATAGACTCTCGGCAAGCTCCTGGACTTTGCGACGATCTTCTTGGTGAGTTCTGATAAGCTTCTATAGCAAGCTCCAAGACTTCTTAATTGGTCCCTGCAAAACTTCTGACGAATATCCAGACTTCCGACGAACTCTCGAACTCCCAACGTGATCTTGGTCTTGACTCCGGCACAACACCTGCTGCATGTCTTACTGCCATCGTAGTTAATCTTGCACACTTTTCTCAACATATAGATTAGATCAACAAATGACAATTGACTTCATCATCAAAATCTGAGATTCAACATTAGATGGATAAGAGACTATAGGTACACGGTAACTGAGAATAGATTAGTCCAAAGGATTAGATTCTCCTATATTATTTGGGGAATGCGGCGTAGTGGTTTAGTACATCCGTAGTCGATGAGTCGAGTGAATTATTATAGAGATAATAATTCACTGAGCCAGAAAAAGTTCGGACAGGTATGACTCATAACCAACTTGATATTGGGCCTAGAGGGTCACACACATATGGTAGATGTTGTAACGAGTAGAGATTCGGATATGAGATATCTATTGGAGCCCTTATCTTATTGGATATCCAATAAGCCCTTGAATTATTGGATCCTATAGATAAGATCCAATAAAAGCCAATGAGAGATTATTGGGTAGATATCCACTAATCTAAGAGGCTTGGGTAGTTAAATAGAGATCCAATACCCAATTGTAGGGAAATCTAGGGGCAACATCACATACACAGTGGAAGAACAAAAGAAAAACCCCAGATTTTCACAAAAAGGTTTCATCTGTTAGGATCAGGGTCGGCACTAAGAGGGGGGGTGAATTAGTGCAGCGGTCAAATTACGACGGTTTAAAACTTCGTTTCGATAAAACTATTTTCGACGTAAAAATGTTTCGTAAAGGTAATGCTAAGAAAGTAAAGTAAGAGTGTATTGAAGGCAGTTTGCAATTAATGCAAATTACAGGAAGTAAATACAAACCAAGTTTTAGAGTGGTTCGGTCAATCGTGACCTACATCCACTTTCGGCTTCCTCCTCCAATGAGGTCACCGACGTCCACTAAAGGCCTTCCTTCAATAGGCGAAGGCCAATCACCTTTTACACCCCTTTTCTCCTTTTCACGGGTTTAGGAGACAACCCTTACAAGCATTCACTTACTCCTCTCTCAAACTAGTCTAACACTTTAGAAGAGGGAGAGGAGATTACATAAGATTTCAGCAGTGTTTCTTTGCTTTTAGACTCTCTGTGCTTGTGTGTTTTAACTAGGGATGGGAGGGGTATTTATAGGCTTCAAGTTGATTCAAACTTGGAGCCTAAATCTTTCCCATCCCGGGTGCCCCAAGTACGGGTGGTACCACCACCCAATGTCAGTTTGACTGACACTGTCTTGGGCGATACCACCACCTGGGGGGCTATGTTAGGTGGTGCCACCGCCCAGACTAGTGGTACCACCGCTTGACATAATCTCGAAGACTGTGCCACGACGGTGATACTTCTTTGGGCACTGTTTGGGCTTCTTATTGGACCCAATATAGTTCTTACATGGGCTTAGCTGACCCCTAATTGGGTTGGCCCAAATCCAAGCCCAATTACGTGCTAACTACAAAATCCTAAGACATTTGCTTAGCTAAACAAGTCCCTATGTCTATTCTTCCAACGAGCTTCCGACGAACATCCGACGAACCCTCGGCGATGCTTCGGTGGACTTCCGGCAAACTCTTGGACTTGCGACGATCCACTTGGCAAGTTCCGACGAGCTTCTTTGGCAAGCTCCTGGACTTCTCGGATTTGTTCCCGTAAAACCTCCGACAACCGTTCAGACTTCCGTCGAACTCTCGAACCCCCAACGTGATTGCATCCTTGACTCCGGAACTTCATTTTGCTCCATGCCTTGCTATCGTAGTTAATCCTGCACATATAAAACAAACTTTAATCTGGACAATTAATACTAAGCATTAATCAAGTTGTCCGGTCATGTCATTGGTCCCTCGACGCTTCGTCCAATTCTTCGATGCATCATCCTCTCTTGCGACCTATTGCCCAATCGGCCAGTTGACTCCGCAACTCTGATATCCTTGGCGCAATACCCGCTCTTCTTGGCCCGATGCCCGAATCCACGGCCCGAAGCCTTCTGTCAATACGTCGACCGATCCACCGGCCCGACGTCCAATCTTCTGACATGTTCCTCTGGCCCAATATGATTTTCCTGCTTTAATTGTCTCATCCTGATCGAAGCATCCTACGTCACTCAAAATGCTGATTAAATCATAAATACATATCAAGTGATTTTATCATCAAAATACGAGATTCAACATCATCATCATATGAAGATTGGTGTGTAAAAACCCGCGAAATTGAAAACCATGTGTGAGATAGTTGTATTACTATCACGCCCCCCTAAATTATCACATTCAAGAGGTGATCCTGTTTTAAATCGATAATATTAAAATTTTAATCAACAATCCATTCGAGGATCTAAACACACATTTAAGGACACTGAGAAAACATTCAAGTCATTCACATCCATAATTCCATATTCATAAAATCTATGTAGTTTAAAATCATATACCACATCACTCGATGAATTATAAAATCCGAAACCAACTTACCAAGACATTACCACCTTATAAATCCATAAGTGTGAGATTCTATATAATCATAAAACCAATATTTATCACATGTTCATATCATTACATAAATTAAACTTAACACTCCAAAATCCTAAACATGAGAGGTCCTTTAAACTTTATAAAACTCATAAGTTCAGATTTATCATCAACATTTCATTAGACACCAAGTATACTTATACAACAAAAACATATCATCTATTAAAGGTTTGCCCAAAGTCTTCTAGCTTTCCACTACCTCAGCCCAATTTAAATATTTTAGCGAGCGACAAGCTATTATAAAAACTTTATATAACAGCGGAGTGAGTATATAAAACTCAGCAAGTGACTAACATATCAATGGCGAAAGAGGACAGTTTCAAATAAATAAAATACCAAATACAAGGCAGGGATACAAGAGTTCATAGATAGTCACTCATCGAATACAAAATTACAATGTCATTTCATTCGAAGCATATTTTGTTCATAACAAGGGAGTAAAGACTAATTGGGGCATATCATTTATGTAAGGAGCATTTCGGGATATATCAATAGCGTTTGAAATATTTCAGAATATATCATGTTATATGAAATATTCAGAGCATATCAATAGCGTATGAAATGTTTCGAAGCATATCAATAACAAATAAAACATTTTAAATAGGCAAGGACACATTTCAAAGAATGTTTTGTTCATAACAAAGGAGTAAAGATTAGTTGGATCATAACATTGTCATAAGGAGCATTTTTGGGGCATATCAATGGCATATAAAATATTACAAAGCATATCAATAGCATATGAAATATTTCAGAGCATATCAATGGCGAAAGGAAAATGTTTTGAAGAATATCAATGGTATATGAAATATTTCTGAGCATATCAATAATAAATAAAATATTTTAGAATATATCAATAGCATATGAAATATTTCGGAGCATATCAATGACATATAAATATTTCGGAGCATATCAATTGTGTATGAAATGTTTAAAATATATCAATGGCATATGAAATATTTCGGAGCATATCAATGGCATATGAAATATTTCAGAGCATATCAATAGCATATGAAATATTTCAGAGCATATCAATAGCATATGAAACATTTCGGAGCATATCAATGGCATATGAAATATTTTAGAGCATATCAATGGCGAAAGGAAAATGTTTTGAAGAATATCAATGGTATATGAAATATTTCAGAGCATATCAATAGCATATGAAATATTTCGAAGCATATCAATAGCATATGAAATATTTCGAAGCATATCAATAGCATATGAAACATTTCGGAGCATATCAATAGCATATGAAATGTTTCAGAATATATCAATAGCATATGAAATATTTTAGAGCATATCAATAGCATATGAAATATTTCGAAGCATATCAATAGCATATGAAATATTTCGAAGCATATCAATAGCATATGAAATATTTTAGAGCATATCAATAGCATATGAAACATTTCGGAGCATATCAATGGCATATGAAATATTTTAGAGCATATCAATAGCATATGAAATATTTCGGAGCATATCAATGACATATAAAATATTTCAGAGCATATCAATAGCATATGAAATGTTTCAGAATATATCAATAGCATATGAAATATTTCAGAGCATATCAATAGCATATGAAATATTTTAGAGCATATCAATAGCATATGAAATGTTTCAGAATATATCAATAGCATATGAAATGTTTCAGAATATATCAATGTTATATGAAATATTTCGAAGCATATCAATAGCATATGAAATATTTTAGAGCATATCAATAGCATATGAAATATTTCGGAGCATATCAATGGCGTATGAAATATTTTAGAGCATATCAATGGCGTATAAAATGTTTCAAAATATATCAATGGCATATGAAATATTTTAGAGCATATCAATAGCATATGAAATATTTCAGAGCATATCAATAGCATATGAAATATTTCAGAGCATATCAATAGCATATGAAATATTTTAGAATATACATCTCGGAGCATATCAATGGCGTATGAAATATTTTAGAGCATATCAATGGCGTATAAAATGTTTCAAAATATATCAATGGCATATGAAATATTTTAGAGTATATCAATGGTGCATGAAATGTTTCAGAATATATCAATGACATATGAAACATTTCGGAGCATATCAATGATGTATGAAATGTTTCGGAGTATATCAATGGTGTATGAAATGTTTCGGAATATATCAATGGTATATAAAATATTTTTCGGAATATATCATTGGCATATGAAATATTCAGACCATATCAATGGCGTATAAAATATTTCAGAGTGTATCAATGGCATATAAATATTTTTTTGGAGCATATCAATAGTGTATAAAATGTTTCGGAATACATCAATAACAAATGAAACATTCGGAGCATATCAACGATGTATGAAATGTTTCAGAAGCATAAGAAGCATTTTGGAATATATCAAAGAACAAATATGAAATAGAAGCTCAAACGTCGCATTTGATGTTCCAAATGTTCCAAATGTTCCAAATGTTCCTGGAAATTCTTGCTCTCATTGGACCGAAAAAGACCCTTCCCTTTATTCGGAAGAAAAGGAGGATCCGGACAAAATAGATGAAACGGAAGAGATCCGAGTGAATGGAAAGGAAAAAACAAAGCATGAATTCCACTTTCACTTTAAAGACACATGCGATAAAGATAGCCCAGTTTACGAAGATTCTTATCTTGATACCTATCAAGATAATTGGGAATTGGGAAGACTTGAAGAAGATGTTGCATACATTTCATTCTTATCCAAAGCACATAACCAAAGCTCTGAATATCATATCAAATACATAGATGGTGAAGTAGGATCATAATATAATATGGTCCATCCATTTTTAAATGACCACCAAACATAGGTCTCCCACGTTTGGGAGCTCCATCCACTCACATCTGAGTGAACTCATAGGGGACCGGTAAGCATAACTCTCTTTACTATTTCTAGCAAAGGTTCACATTATCCCACAAAGGTTCATATAGATGTCTAATATCAATGTGTCTAGTCCTAGAGTATTAAATGAGGTTCTTTGTTAAATAAATTACACTAGTATTATCATATTTTATAGGGATGCTTTTCAAGTAAAGTCTATAGTCTTCTAAAGTGTTTTTTATCCAAATTACTTGTGCACAACATGCATTTGCTAGTACATATTCAGTCTCGATTATAGATAATGCAATAGAATTTTATTTTTTGGAAGACCAAAAAACAAGTGCATAACCTAGAAGTTGACATATTCTAAAGTTACTTTTTCTATCTATTCTACATTCTACAAAGTCAACATTAGCATAAGCAATCAAATCAAAGTTATTAGATTTAGGATACCGTAATCCTAGAGATGATGTTCCTTTTAGGTACCTAGAATTTTTTTTTACTGCTTTAAAATGAGATTGTTTGTGATTGGATTGAAATCTCACATAAAGCCCAACACTAAACATTATATCAAGTCTTGTTGTAGTAAGATATAGTAAGCTACCTATTATACCTCTATAAGTCTTTTAATCAAAGCATTCTCCTTCATTGTCCATATCTAATTTGGTAGAAATGCTCATTGGTATATTAATAGCCTTAGTAATATCCAAGTGAAATCATTTTAGTAGATTCAAAACATACTTAGTTTGACTAATAAAAGTTCCATCACTTAGTTACTTAATTTGCAATCCTAAGAAAAACATCAATTCACCCATTAAACTTATTATAAATTCTTGACTCATATTTTTGACAAATGATTCACATAAAGATTGATTTGTACAACCAAAAATAATAACATCAACATAAATTTAAATAATAAAAAAATTTATTTTTAAAATATTTAATAAATAATGTGGTATCGACATTGCCTTTCGTAAAATTATTTTGAATTAGAAAAAACTAAGCCTCTCATACCAAGCTCTTGGGGCTTGCTTCAACCCATAAAGAGCCTTAGATAACTTATAAATATGGTTTGGAAAAAGAACATTCTCAAATCCGGGTGGTTGCTCAATATAAACTTCTTTGAAAATAAGATTATTAAGAAAAATACTTTTGACTTCCATTTGAAATAACTTAAAATTTTTATAATATGCATATACAAAGAGTATCCTTATGGCTTTAAGTCTTGCACAAAAGCAATGGTTTCTTCATAATCTATACCTTCTTCTTAGTTGAAACTTTTGACCACTAATCTAGCTTTGTTTCAAACCACGATACTCTATTCATCTTGTTTATTCCTAAAGACCTATTTAGTGTCAATTATAAGATAATCACTAAGTCTAGGAACAAGCATCTAAACCTTATTTTTCTCAAATTAATTTAATTATTCATGCATTACAATAACCCATGAGTCATCTTTGAGAGCATCGTTAATACATTTAGGTTCAATTTGAGATAAAAAGACAGTATTTGCACAAAAAATTTTAAATGAAGAATGAGTTTGAATACTTTTTGATGTATCTCTAATTATTAGCTCCTTAGGATATACATCTACATACTTCCATTTCTTGGATAAGGATTCTTTGAAAGTAGATGCATCCAAGTTGTTTAAGAGAGGAGAATTCTCATTCAAATTCAAATCATCATCAAAATCATTTTTCTTAAATTCAAGAGATTCATTAAAAATAACATGGATAGATTTCTCAATAACTAAAGTCCTTTTATTGAAAACTCAATAAGCTTTAGAAGTTGAGGAATATCCAAGAAAAATACTTTCATCAGATTTTGCATCAAATTTTTCTAATGTGTCCTTTTCATTTAAAATAAAATATTCATAATATAAAATTTTAAAATATAAAATGTTGAGTCTTTTATTGTTCTATAATTCATAAGGAGTTTTAGATAGTAGTGGTCTTATGAAAATCCTATTCATGACATAGCATATCATGTTAATAGCTTCGGTCCAAAAATATTTGGGTAGGCTATGTTCACTAAGCATTGTACTTATCATCTCTTGTAAACTCCTATTTTTTCTTTCAACAACTCTATTTTCTTGTGGATTTCTTATAGTAGAGAAATTGTGATCATACCTATTTGAATCATAAAATTCTTGAAAATTATAGTTTTTAAATTCACCACCAAGATCACTGCGAATAGAAGAAATTATAAAACATTTTTCATTTTAAACTTGTTTGCAAAACTTTGTAAAATATTTAAAACGATCACTTTTATGTGCCAAAAATTATATTTAAGTATATCTATTATAATCATCAATAATCATAAAAGTATATTTACTACATCCTAGACTTGTGATATTAATTGATCCAAATAAATTCATATAAATTAATTGTAGTGGTCTAGAGATACTTGGTTTTTAGGTTTAAAGCTACTCTTTATTTGTTTACTAGTTGGCATGCATCACAAACTTTATCTTTGATAAATTTAATTCTAAGCATTCCTCTTACAAGTTCTTAGTTATAATTTATAAGATTAATTTCATACTTACATAACCTAATCTCGTATGTCATGCCATGCATCATCTTTTAAAACCGAAAAATAAGTTTCACCATAAAAATCATCAAGATAAATAGTATACACATTATTACTCCTTAAGGCAATCATAGATTTATTTTTATGTGGTATCTCTATAATGCAAGCATTAGATTCAAATTTAATGTTATATCCTTTATCATATAATTAACTAATGTTTAGTAAGTTATGTTTTAAATCGTTTACTAATAAAACATCTTCAATCAAGAGGTTTGATTTGTTATCTATATTTCTATTGCCAATAATTTTTCCTTTGTTGTTGTCTTCGAATGTGACATATCCTTTGTTTTGGATAGTAAGCTTAGAGAAATATGTTGGATCTCTAATCATGTGCCTTAAGCATCTACTATCAAGATATCATTTCTTGCTCATAGTTTTTTATTATAGACATATCTATATAAAAGGGGGGTTTGCTTTAAGTACCAATTTAACTTTGGGTCCCTCATGATTAGATATATCTATCTTGACTATTGGCATTAAGTTATTTATGGTTCCTTAAGGAACCCAAACTAATTTATACTAGCTATATTTTTTTAAATGAATATTTATAGGCATAATAACTACTTCTAGCATAAAAATTACATTTAATTTTAGGAGAAATATACAATGTGAGTCTTTTAATAAATATAGTCAACTTTTGTTGAGTGTTACTACTCACAAAACTAATTTCTTCTTTTCTATGTACATAACCTTTATTAGCAAGGATTATATTTAATGATTTGTTTCTAATTTTAATTTTTTTTAATATTTGTTATAATATCATATTTTCCTTTTTGATTGAGTCTAACTCTTCATATTTAGTACAAGAGATTAACATACAATTGTCATGCTCATTTTTATAATTTTTTAAATTTACTAAAGAGAAAAGAATGATCTTTTTTAATAATTTATATTTCTTACCAACTAATTTAAATTCATCATATAAATCATGAAAAATATTAAGTAATCCATCATAAGATAAAGGGGTTTTGGTTGAATCACATACCTCATCGTTGAGTGTTATTACTCACAAAGCTGATTCCTTCTTTTCTATGTACATGACCTTTGTTAGCAAGAATCATATTTAATAATTTATTATCAATTTTAAATTTTTATAATATTGTAATAATATATTTTCTTTTTTGAATGAATCTAACTCTTCACATTTAGTTCAAGGTGTTAACAAGCATTTATCATACTCATTTTTTAATTTATCAAATTTATTAGGGAGAGATATACTATCTTTTTTAGTAATTTATATTTCTTACCAACTATTTTAAGTTCATCATACAAATCATGAAATGCATCAAATAATTCATTATACGGTAAAGATGTTTCAATTAAGTCACATACCTCATTATTAAAAGCCATCAATGCGTAATTTGCCACTTCATCTTCATTGGTTTGCACTTCATCTTCTGATGCACTTAATTCGTGCCAAGTTGTCTTGAGTGCTTTCTTCTTCTTTTGTGCTAGTAGCTTCTTCTTTAGTTATGGATACTCATTGTTGAAGTGTTTGGCTTTTTGCATTCATAGCAAATGATTATATCCTTTTTGAATTCATTTTTATTCTTAGAGTCTTAGTTTATAGGATTTGTTTTGGCCCTTTTTATAAACTTTTTAAATTTTCTTGTGAGGAGTGCCAAGTCATCATCATCACTCGAGCTTGTGTTCGAGTGGTCTTCTTTAGTTCTAAGTGCAATATTCTTCCTATTCTTTGGAATTTTGTCCTTATTTTTGTCATGTGTCTTGCAAGTCATTTTATATGTCATTAATGATCCTATGAGCTCTTCAAGAAAAAAGTTGTTCAAGTCCTTTGCTTCTTGAATTGTAGTTATCTTTGGATCTCAACTTTTTGGAAGAGATTTTAAAATTTTGTTAACCAGTTCAAGATTAGTATAACATTTATTAAGAACTTTTAAACCATTGACAAAATCCATAAAATAGGTGTACATGTCACCAATGGTTTCACTTGGCTTCATTCTAAATAATTCATAACTATATATCAAAAGATTAATATTAGATTTTTTTACTCTATTTATTCCTTCATGAGTAACTTCAAGTATATGTCAAATATCATGTATAATTTCACATGTAGAAACATAATTAAACTTATTTTTTTTCTAAAGCATAAAATAAAGTATTCATAACTTTAGCATTTAAAGAAAATATTTTCTTCTCAAGATCATTCCGTTCATTCATTAGTCTAAGAAATTTTTAAAAATCATATTCAATGATATTCCATAAATCAAAATTCATATAAATCAAAGAAATATGTATTTGTGTCTTCAAATAAGTGTAGTTAGTTCCACTAAACATAGGGGGACGAGTGATAGAGTGACCTTCTTGATTGCCAAAGAAAGCTATTTAGTCTCTTTTGGGTGTTAAACAAATTAAGAGAAGTTGGCTTTAATATCAATTGTTAGGATCATAAAGGTACTAAAAGGTAGGATAAATTAAATTTGAATAATAAGAATATCATCATTAAAATACCTAATGAATAACGTAGTGCTGATTTTAAATTTTAAAAAATATTTTGACTTATAGAAGAATTAAGTCTCCTATACCAAGCCTTAAGGACTTGTTTTAACCTATACAGAGCCTCAAATAATTTATAAACATGATTTGAATAAATATTAATTTTAAATCTAGGTGGTTGTACGATGTAAACTTCTTTCAAAATAAACTATTAAGAAAAATAATTTTAACATCCATTTGAAATAGTTTAAAATTTTTAAAACAAGCATATGCAAAAAGTATTCTTATACCTTCAAGTCTAACCATAGATTGGAACAAAGGTTTTTTTATAATTTATATCTTCTTCTTGGTTCAAATCTTTGACTATTAATTTAGTCTTGTTTTGAATCATGACACCTTGTTCATTTTATTTATTTATAAAGACTCATTTTATGTCAATTACAAAATGATCACTAGGTCTAAGAATAAGAATCCAAACTTTATTTCTCTTAAATTGATCTAGCTCTTCATGTATTACCCAGACCCATGAGTCATCTTTAATAGTATCATCAATCCATTTAAGCCTAATTTGAGATGAAAAAGTGGCAGATACATAAATAGTTTTTTTATAAAAATAAGTTTAAATACTTTTTGATGTATCCCCAATAATTAGCTTCTACATCTACATATCTCTATTCCTCAAACAATATTTATTCGAAAATAGATATATCCACGTTGCTTTGGGAAGTAAAGTCATCATTCAAATTTATTTTTTTTAAATTTAAATAATCATCATCAAAATTAAGTTTTTTAGTTTGAAAAGATTCATAAAAAATAACATTAATAGATTCTTCGAAAGCTAAAGATATTTTGTTGAAAACTCTACAAGTTTTAGAAATAGAAGAGTATCTAAAGAAAGATACATTTATTGGATTTAGTATCAAAATTTTCTAAATTATCATTGTCATTCAAAATAAAACATTTGTAACAAAAAAAACTTTAAAATATAAAATATTAAGTCTTTTATTGTTTACAAATTATAAGGAGTTTTAGATAAATAAAATTTTATAAGAACCCTATTCATGATATAGCAAACTGTGTTAAAGGTTTCAGCCTAAAAATATTTGAATAAGCTATGTTTATTAAGCATGGTCTTAATTATCTTTTGTAAACTTGTATTCTTTCTCTCAACAACTCTATTTTATTGAAGGTTCCTTAGAGTAGAGAAGTTACGATCGTACCCATTAAATAATAAAACTCTTGAAAATCATAATTTTTAAATTCACCAATATGATCACTTTAAATATATGAAATTAAAAAACATCTTCATTTTAAACTTGTTTACAAAACTTGATAAAAAATTTACTATCTATCTCCTATATTTGTGATATCAAAAATAAGTTCATGTACACTAGTTATAGTGATTTAGAGGTACTTAATTGACTTTTGGATTTGAAGCTATTTTTTATATATTTTTTCAATTGATATGTATCACAAATTTTATTTTTAATAAATTTGATTTTAGATATTTATTTTATAATTTTTAATTTAAATTTGAGAAATTAATTTTATACTAGTATGTCAATCTCCTGGCCAAAGCCATATATCATTATTTAAAGTTAAAAAATGAGTTATATCATGTAAGTCATTAAGATTAATAGTCTAAATATTATCACTTTCTAAAGCAATAAAGGATTTATTTCTATTTGATATGTCCAATGATACAAGTTTAAGATTTAAATTTAATTTTATATTCATTGTCATGAATTGAAACACCTCTTAATATATCCCCAATGATAAATACCTCTATATTTTTATTCATTAGATTAAATAATATTATAAGTAGATATTTTCAAATTACCTTGAGAGTAGGAGAAACATTGATCATTAAGAAATTAATATTTTTGGATTAAATGATTTCACTAAAAAAAAACCATCGGATATCAATGGGTGAAGATAACTCTTATACCTTGATACTTTTCAAGACTATGGACACAGCCACACTTAATTTGTAGTGCCATAGTTGATGACACCTTTTAGATTTGTCCGTTTGATTTCACATACTTAGTTCCCAAGATGTTTTCTTATGGAATCTAAATACAACCACATATTATTTTTAATTGCAGCAGCCGCATTTGGGTGTTCGAGCCAAAGTCCCATGCACTTTGATATCACCTTTTAGATTTGTCCCACTAGAATTTTCATGTCTCGTTTCCATCTCTAGTGTTATTATTTTGAATAATTTTTTATTAACTCTTTAAATGCTATATGTTAGTGTTAGAACTCTAGATATGAGAGTCCTAATTGAGAGAGATATTCAGGTAAAATCTATCTAGTCGAGATGAAGAGATCGACTAGGATTAGGATGTTGTTTCTTAGAGAAGCATTATAAGTTGTAAAGGGATATAAGTCTTGATTAGAAGTCCTATTAGGAGTCTTGTGTATGAGTTCTAATTGGGTAGGAGTCTTGAGTATGAGTCCTATTAGGAGTTGGGGTTTAGAAGCCCTATAAATAACTATGTATTCATTCTGTTTTCTTAAACAATAGATGAATCTTTTCTGCAACCTTTGAGCAGCAACTTGGAGGAAGGAACCCCTATAGAATTCCAAGGAGGTCGATCCCCTAAATAGATCAACCTCGAGTTTAGAATCTGTAAAGGTTCTAACACTTAGCTTCCACATTAGGTATTATTAGGATATATTGTTGGCTCTTGATATTTAGTTACTAGTTTTTTTTTCTATTTGGAGTTCTTATTCTTATTTATATAATCACCTAAAAAGCAATGATGATGGAAATATTTGGGAATTCGCTCGATGTAAAACCCAACTCTTTTATCTTCCTATTGGTGTTTCGCTTTTCTCACAATACCTTTGTTATAATTTTCCTTACAATTTTCCTTACAGATAAAAAGACAAACGAAGATGAATTCTCAATCATCTCCATTTTCGTACAACACGCGAAGCATAAAAGAATAAGAAGAACTAAATCTCAAACACTATGTATCTTCTACTGTCGTGTCATCGGAGAGGAAGACGACGGCTACTCCATGAGATCTTGTAGTGGCTCGGACTCCTGAAGGCAAGTCGGTGAACAGAGCGAGTATTCGGGAGAAACTTGTGGATTTCACGAGAGCGGAAGCTGAATGATCTCGTTTTCATGGTGGAGAAGATGTTGGAGGAGCTGCGAACGATGAGATAGACAGACCTTGAACTACAATGAACAGACTTGCCTTCACCAACTCCTTGCTCGAGTCTTCGAAGACCATCGTTTCGCTTCACTTGCCTGAACTGATCCGAGGAGTCCTTTAACTTGCCTGAACTGATCCGAGGAGTCTTTAATTGATATGAGAGAATGATCAAGAAGAGGTGCTTGCTGACATATATATACTTGAAATCAATCCAAAGAACCTTCTTCTTCCCAAGGCATAGTTGAAATGGTCAAATAGTCTCATGACCTAAACGAATGATAGTCACACATAATTCTTTTAAGACAAAGTCAAAACTCAGTTCCTTTCATTGAACCCTTCCATGTTTTCTATGATCAGAAAACATCAGATGTAAACATAGATATGAGATCCCCGGTGCCTCTACAACATAATGAATAATTAAGCTCAAGAAACAACGGTCGCTGTTAGTATAAAATATATAATCATGCTATATGTAATACGGAAAAAAAAAATTATGTTAAAATTAAATCAAATAAAATTAGATCTAATAATGGAGAAGGTATAGGATAAGTTATTATGAGAGTTCCTCCCATCAAGGATATGTTATAATAAGGAATCTTATTATAACATAATTTCTTTTCTATTGACCAATAATCATAATCAAAATTCAATCATATCTATAATATATTTTATCTAATTAAATAAGATCATAAACATAAAAGTAAATAATATTATAGAAGCCTAAGATAAATCACCAATCAAGATGATAAGCTTATGGTTACATTTTACCCTGTCAAATTCCTCGTGTTCGAATAATGTTATGATTGTATAGTCGAAAGGATCAGAGTAGTCTCAAAAACCGAGTGATAGTGACACATGATCTTATTATTTTTTATTTTTTAATCTCGATGAAAAGTCAAAGTTCAGTTCCGTTCTTTGAACAGTCACACATTGTAGAAAATTAATACAATTATGCTATCAATAATAATTTTCTTGAGAACCTACCAATTTTTAATAATTTCAAAATCATACCAGAATTTTTAATAAATTCAAGATAAAATAAAAATTATTGGTATTTGAAACTTCACAATATAATATTTATTTTATCCAAAAATCAATATTAGATAATATTACGAATAGACCTTTTTTGCATTATCCTCATTGCAAACACCACTATGCTAAGTCAAATACTCGCATTGTTATGATGTTCTTCTTGGCTTCTTGACACCAAAGAGGAAGCCTCCAACATTCTTCAATCTTATGAACACTGCTCCTGGAATCAATGACGTGGCTAAGTCATGCATGGAAGCAACCAGTCGCCAAGTCTACGAATCCTTTATCAAGTTGATGAAGATCTTGAGAAGGTGGAGTTCAGGGAATTTGTGGAAGACCCTTTTTATGATAGATAAGAGGAGAAAACATGACACATAAAAAGGACACAAATTTATAGCATAGCAAACTTGTGAAGATATCGCATATAGGATGCACCATAATGGATCGGTTCTTTAAATGCCAAGCGAAAGCTATATCTCTTAAATTGTAGACAAAATTAGTTGTACTCTTTTTGTTTAAATTTTCACATTAATCACTGCCTTATCAGTGATATATAGAAAAAATTCTATTGGGTTTTTAGGTGTGTTGTTGGGAAAAACTGTTATAGCAGAATAATTCTTTTTCATTTTTGTATATCAAAATGGGTTTCTCATCAAAATATCAACTTGTTACTAAAATATAAATATTAACGAGAGCAACATAAATAATAAAGTAATAAATCAATCACAAAATAAGACATCGAATTTTTACGTAAAAAATTTAATACGAAAAAAATCACGGGACCGTAGTCATGATCGAAAGAACTTTCTTCCCCCGACAGCATCTCATAGCTGAAATGGTCAAAGTACTCTCGTGAACTAAACGATAGTGATACATTTATCTTTTCAATGCCAAGTCAAAAGACTCGGTTCCTTTCATTGAACCATTCCACATTTTGCTCCAAATGCATTTTATATTTAGAAAATATCATATCTAAATACACAAATGAGATTCATTAATTAAGCTCAATAATTAATTAACCTCAATAAACAATAGCCTCATCATGCTTAATGCTATATCTTTGTTTCGTAATTATAGGGGCTATTAGATTAGGTCTTGGAAATGAACTTGGCATAAATACTAAGTTCTGCAGTCACTGGTTTCAATGGTAACATTTCTGAGCTTGTAGACTACATTGGTAATATTGTGCATCTTGAAGACTTTGTGTTGATCGTAGAAGCACAAAATAAATCACCACTGCCGACTACTTTCTTACATCATTCAACGACGTTGAAACGGTCAACGTAGTCTCAAGAACTAAGAATAGTGACTCATGATCTTATTATTGTTATTTTTATTCTTTCACACCAATGAAAAGTCAATGTTCTTCCATTCTTTGAACCGCTCCACATTTTCTTTCAACTTTATTTTATATGTAGAAAATTTAATTCTATACATCCATTAGCTCCACATTAATTTTAATTCTATACATACATTAACTCGGAAGTGAGATAGGAGAGAACAAAAAAATATATATATTTGAAAAAGATTTTTATAGATTCTTTGTACATTCAATCTTTCAACCACCTAATTAATAAGTCAAAATTTACTAAAAGTCAAACATAAATTATAATAAGTATTAAATTCATAGTGCATTATACTTTAGTAATTTTGAATTTTCATAATTATCTCACTATGCACTGCATCATTCTCTAACTTGCCCATAAGTTGTTCTTGAAAATTAAATATAGAGTGAGTACGCACGTTAGGAGGAAGTTCAATCTTATAAGTATTGTCATTAATTCTCTTGAGAACGCAATAGAGATCATTTTTTTCTCTTTAAGTTTCCTATAAGTTTTAGCTAAAAATAGTCTTTTTTCAAAAATACCCAAACAAGATCTCCTTTAAAGATCATCACATGACGATGCTTGTTAGCTTTTTCTTCATAAACTTAAGTTTCTTCTTTTACTTTTTTATGAATTTTTATCATGGTAATAGCAAAATCCTCTTTCTTTGAACTTGATAAAGGTGATTCAGATATTTTAGCAATATCTAGATAATGAGGTGAAATATAACCATAAATAATCTCAAATGGACTCTTGCGCGTAGAAGGATTAATCATAGAGTTATAAGCAAATTCAACATGAGGTAGCATGAGATCTCAATGTTTTAGTCTTTTTGGAGAAAAGGATCGGAGCAAATTATCGAAAGTTCTATTAATAGCCTCAATTTGTTCATCTATTTGAGGATGATAAGCATTACTATATAATATATTGGTGCCAAATTTCTTTCATAAACTTCGAAATTTAATATCTCTATTTGATATTACATTTAGGAATTCCATGAAGTTTGGACACTTTATTGAAATAAAGGTTACCAATATAAGAAGCATATATGGTCTTTTTGTAAGGAATAAAATATATTATTTTAAAAAATTGATCAATAACAATAAAGATAGAATATGTACCTCTTTGAGTTTTTGATAGACCAATCATGAAATCTATACTAATGTCTTCCCAAAGAGCATTAGGAATTGGTAAAGGAGTATATGCACCAAGATTTTGTGTTTGTTTTCTTGAAATTTGGCATATTCCATATCTTTTCATATAATATGTAACATCTCGGTAGATTGTTAGCTAAAAATATTTTTCTTTAACGAGAAGTACTATTATGTCTCATCTAAATTAACCTCTTAATCTATTAGAGTGTAGTTCTTGGATAATATGCTCTCTTAGAGAATATTTAAGAATATAAAGTTGAGTTCTATGAAAGAGAAAATCATCTTCAATAATATAATCTTCATGATGACTCTTCATGCATAACTTTCATGTTTCTCTAAAATCTTTATCATTAGAATAAGTATTTCTTATTTCATCAAATTCTTTTAGTTGGGCTCACATAGTATTAAGAAACACTAATCGCTGACTCAGTGCATCTATAATCTTATTACACATTTTATCCTTATGCTTCAAGATAAAAGTATACTTTTGTAAAAATGTCACTCATCTTGCATTACGCCTATTAAAATTTGCTTGAGAATTTATATGTTTAAGAGCTTCATAATCAAAATTTAAGATAAATTCTCTTTGAATCAAATAAGGTCTATAATGTCGTAGTGCTTGAATAATAGCATAAAATTTAATATGAATAATTTATTTTTATATTGTTAAGCTTTTCAATAAAGAATGTAAGTGGTTATCCTTCTTGGCTAAGTACTCCCCTTAATACCCACATAAGAGGCATCACAATTAACTTCAAATATTTTAGAAAAATCCAGTAATGCAAGAACAAGAGCTATGGATAATTTCACTTTTCTTAATAAGAAATTGTTGTTTGCCTTAAGTGTCCATGGAAACATTTCTTTCTTTATGCAATCAATTAGAGGAGCTATAATATTGTTGAAATTCTAAATAAATCAATGATAAAAGGATGCCAACCTATGAAAACTTCGAATATATGGACGTTGGTGTTGGCTAAGTTTGAATAGCTTTAATCTTCTCAAAATCCACTTGTATACCTGTAGGGGTTAAGAGGAAGCCTAGAAAAGCTAGGCTAGAGATCATGAAGGAACACTTCTTAAGATTTTCATATACCTTTTCTATCTTCAATGTGATCAAGTTTGTTATGACTATAAAGAAGAATATCAATAAAATAAATAATAACAAATTTCCTAATATAATGATAAAATTTGATTCATTATTAGCGTGCTCGAAGCATGTGTCATGACCCGAGTTTGAAGGGTTAATTGGTCTATCAACTTTGTTTGATTCAAACTATTGATCAAAATGTTTAAACTAAAATTTATAATAGTACACTCATCATATCTTTATAAGCAAATCTTAATCTTACCTACTTCTAATGTGGGATTAATTGGGAGTGTTATATATATGATCATAGATTGATTAATTTTGATATTCTTATTTAATTTAATACTTATATTATGAATAAAATAAAAGAATAAAAAATGATGATGGTAGAAAAAAAGAAAATAAAAGGAACAATCAAAATTATACATTTATATCTAGGATATGCAATGAGAGTAAGTATTTAATGATTCCATCTAGGTATTAATACTTCTATTTGAAATTGTTGAATGTGTATGATTTACAAGTTTTTATTATTTAAAAATATTAAATATTGATAATTTGGAAATTTATATAGTTTGAAAAGTTTTTTATTGTTTTATAAATATTTTTAAATTATCTTTTCAGTTTATATTTAAATAGTATTGAAAAAAACGATATATGACTACATTTGTTTTGAAATGGTATACAAAAAAGATTGGTTTAGACTTTTAGTCTTTTAAAAAAAAATTAATATTATTTTTTATGATATTACAGTTGTTGGTCAGTGTAGTTATGATATGGAGCCTACCAATGGGGATTATATATTGGAATATGTTTGTGAATTTTTTTTTTTATCCTGATACAATGGATGATATGTGTTACTTGTATCATGGGGTTAAACATAATTCTAAATATTGTCGTGAGCGTATAACACAGTTATAATCGTCAATACTATTATGACATTTATTCGGACATGTTTGTGAGCCCTTAGTTTATACATATTTGTAAACGACTAATGATAGTCTTTTATAATAAAATGATTTATGATTTGATATTATAAAAACCTATTTAAATATATTTTATTTTGAAAAGTATTCTAAGCATACGATTTGAAATGCAAGTAAATGTAAAGTGCTTGTAAACTTTAGAAGAAAATATGTTTATGAATATTTCGAAAGCATATATTTAATGCATAAGGAATTTGTGAGTGATAATACTTACTGAGCGATTGTTTACTTACAGATTTAAGGAGTAACTCAATTATAGTTAGCGATTAGTGTACAATTAGGAGCCTTGAATATTATTATATATTCAGATTATTTTGGTGTATATGTTATTAACATTTAAATATCATAAATTGTTAAGAAGTTATAGAATTTTTTGAAATGTCCTATGGGTAGATTGAATTATGAAGTGATTATTGATTTAATTATGTGATTATTATTTGTTAAGATTTTGACTTTGCATTCTCAGAGAAAAAACCTATAGGAATTGCAGCAATATACCATCTCTACATTTTCGCTAGATTATGAGTAAAATAATATGAGTGATTGTGAACCCTAAGCCAGAATATTTAGATAATAAAGACTCTTGACAGACTGGAACTAATCTCGTGTTACAAATCCGAAAGAAGAGATGCATATAAAAAAAATAGTGAGTTGTTGATTCTTCAGTGAGCATAGAATCGACATATCTAAAAGCTCTATTCACACTGATGTAATGACATCTATATTCTCATTATGTTCATACAATATAAACTATGTTCACATTTGAGAAAAATCTTAATCATGTCTAGTTGGTGATTTTCTTATAAATATTGTTGAAGAGTATCATCTCGATTAATTAGGAGATGATATCTTTATATAATTTGTATATCTGAGTATGAAGGGAAATTTGTGAGACCATTATTCCTCTATGAGATAGTGCTCTCAATTAACATAAGATCTTTATGCTATGATACCTTACTAGTTGTTAATGCAAGTGCATGAGATTCAACATCAGTGAAGAAACATAAGTGCAAATGATTTTTGCTTTTGAAAGCTTAACAAAGTAAATTTCTTACAACAAAATCAATAAAGTTATAAGATATTTCTTTTTTTATCTCACTAGGTAGTCCGATCACTTTAAGAACCAATCTAACTAACTAGTTCTCGATATTATCTTCGAGAATTAACTTGATCGTCGATGAAATATTTGTTGGGAATACTCTCAACCCAAACTTGTAGGGTCGACTCCTTAAGAGACTACGAGCAAAACCTAATATTTGTTGGGAATCATCTCTTCAACTTAGACGATCAAAATTTAACTTAATCACAATATGAAAAATATTAAGACAGATAAAAAATAGATATCGTAGACCATCAATAACATAGTGGCATTGGCTTATATCAATTAGAATGGAACCGTTATGAAAAAAAAAAGATAAAAGTAGTCCATATTGAGATTGTAATTGCAAATATAAAGAATGATTTAGTAGTGGACATTGATGTTGTGATGGAGGAGTAGTTTAATTTATATGTTATGATTTGTCACATGATAATATTAAGCAAAAGGATATAAATTAGAATAAGTTGAAGAAATTAAATTTATTAATGATTGAAGATTGTAGATTTTGATCAAAAATCTTAATATTCAGCTTTACAAAGTCTATCAATCAATAATATCATCAAGATTCATTGGGAGGGGGGATAAGATCATGGTTCAAATTATGGTTATGGTTTGGTTGCAAGAGGATGTGAAGCCTTTGTGCTCTTTGATGGTTGCAAGCACTTGATTTCATGGGATAACCCATATTGTGAGGCGAGTGCATTTTTCCATATGTTGAGTGTTGTTACGCAGGAAGGTATCCTTAGGGTACATATTGAGATCGATTCCAAAGTTACGGTGGATATCTTACTCTACCATAAACCTTCTCTATAGAAAATATTGATATCAGTCAGAAAATTCAAGGGTTATCATCCTCTTATGCTAAATGTAATTTCTTTCATGTATTTAGGAAAGAAAATATTATTCTTAGTTGGTTGGTTTCCTTTACTAGTGCCATCAAATCCTATCAATTAGGTACCACCATACACAAATTGTTTACAGTAAAAAATAGAAATAATTCAGCATGATTACTTGAAATCCGAAATTAAATTCTTTTTCCGATGGATGTAACGTATGTATAAAACACGTACAAGAGAAAATTTACTAATAGAGAAGGGTCAAATAGAATAACCGATATAAGAGACAAACATAAATTGCATCAATTATGACATCATGTGGGCCATCATATTATTTATAAACATAAAATTTTAAATGTAACGTTATAAGAAGCACCAAAAATTCATAACCCAATCATCATTCTCAATAATGTGATTTACCACCACTGAGGAAGTACATAACATAAGCCAAAGTATGTATCTTCTTTTACTAGTTTTGGCTAATAAAATAAGAGAGATTGCAATTTCACATCCAAATGCCATAATAATGTCTACGATTAATTTGACATATCCTTAAAATCTACAAAGAAAAGCATTGCATGGACATGCCAAGAGGATAATTAGGGATGCTGACTTTAATGGTATTTTTTTTCCAACAGTAATATTAATAAGATTGGAGGAATTTAAATATGAAGATAGATTTTAATCTCAGGACCATACAAAATATTTACCAACTAACCTGCTTTGGATAGCACCTTATTAAAATATATCAAGTAAGACTTCAGACTCCACCTTATGTGTAAAAAATTATCAGATGATATTTTAAACCTTGATTTAGTGTGAACTATATTAATATAACTGTAATTAGATTAGTTTACCTTTATGGATCCGTTTACCCTTTCCAATGTAATGAGTTTCTTTTAGACTTATTCTATCAAAAGAATCTTTTGGGATACAAGGAAAAAAAACACTCACGGGGAAATACAAAAAGCTCTTCTTAGAAATTTCACTATATATCAATATGCTAAGTTAAGCCTAATAAAACAATCAATGACTATATATCAATGGCAACAGTATTGAAATGACAACATATCTTGATGTTAAAACATAGTTTGATTGTCCAAGAAAAATTTATTTAAAGTTAATCTCAATCAAGATAATAAGATTCAATCTAATCTGATTAATTGGACAATACTAATTTAAATCAAACCATATGAGTCTATTTTATAGGGGGACTCATATATCAATATGCTAAGTCAAGTCATATAAGATATTCTATAATATTATTTTTATCAAAAATATATATAGATAATAATAAATTTTCTTTTCACAAGATAATTAATGGCATACTTAAAAGGGATAAATAATATTAGCATTTAACTAGTTAGTAACATTTAACCTAATAATATCCCTTTGACTAATGAAAATTTGGTTCTATAAAATAAAGTAATTTAACAATACTGTCACTTTGGCAAAGGATAATTTTGTTTTTTTATCATAGAATAATTTGACAAATTATTATGGTATAAGTGCTTGTTCCATCACTTAACTCAACCCATATATTGCTCAACCAAATAAAAATTTTCAATAATAGTAGGATTTCTAGATTATAAAATCTTTATTTTTTGTGCAAAGTGAGGTAAATATGGATCATTAATACTATTGATGAGAGGTAGAGGAAGATATAAACAATTCTAAATAAATTTTAATTTTTAGGGGGTGAAATTGATCCAACATGGATCTGTTACTGGAGAACCCTATCCATAATATCAGACAGATAATAATAAATTATCTTATTGATATAACAATGACACTTTAGCATTTAATCTTAAAATACTACTGTATTTTTTACACTAACTCAAAAAAATGATACCTGTAACACATAGAGAACATGTTTAAAGCAATACACAATCAAACACGGACAAGTATCCGCCGATCCGCCTAATCTGAGAAACCCATCATCATTGAATTCTTAACACCGCATAAATTAATTCATCAAAACAAAAGGAATTTTTGTTATAAAAACTATATAATATATATAACCTACATGATAAAAAATAAGACCACAATTTTAAGCAAGTTCGAAGTTTCAAAAGAGAAAAAATTGCAAGAAAAAAGAGGAAATAGATGATAAGGAGCAGAGAGAGATCAGATGGAGTTCATACAATGGCAGCCATCATATCGGCAATCAAACCAATAGGGAAAACAATCATCGATCATCATTCCCGTCTTATCCTTATCACCATCCATCCACAGTACCAAAAACACTTCGGATTTAACGACCAAATCAAAGAAGAATCCACAAAATCATAACAAAATTGGGGAAAAATAAGGGGAGAAAACTTGCAGTTCTTGGGCATCAGATCTCCAAGGTGATATGATAGGTAACTTCATAATCAATGCTTCAGACGCAAATTACCCATTAAAATCAAAGCACTCCTCATTTGCCCGTCAAACCAAACAAAAACCGATAGTAAACGAAAGAGAGAGAGAGAGAGAGAGAGAGAGAGAGAGAGACTGATTTGTGAGGAGAGGGGATGAACGCGAGAGGCCGTTACAGATGTCAATTTATAGAGGGCGGAGGACTAGGGTTAGGGTTATATTTATGACGTGATGACCTGTGCCGTTCATTCCTGTCAGATCAGACCGTTGGCTGTGGTTGGAAGCTAAGTCGGAAACCAGTCAACCATGCCGAGCCGACTCACTGGGTTCATCCAACTCGTTCCCATCCAAATCTATCTTATCGCATAATCTTTCTCGAGGCGGAAGACGAGTCTTGTAATATTGGAATCCTCTCGTTGATAAATCTGAATAGGCTTTTTGTATTCGTTCTATCTGTTCTATGTTTCATACAACATTACTGAATCTGCTAATATAGATTTCAACATTAAGTCACAACTGCTCTTGAACAAAGCAATTGAAAGTGCAACATAAATTGTGATGAATTACAATTTGCCCGCATGCTTGCAGTTCTAATGAAGTCAATCTTTAGATCAAACAAGTGAAGAAGAAACAACACTTCATTTGTCATTGGATCTCAGCAACGAACAGGTAAAGGCACATGAGAAGTGGAATATCTTATATCACAATACCCATCGAGTTCTTTATGTTCAAAATCATTCACTTAGAAAAACAAAAGAAGGCCAGATACAACCTTAGAACACAAGCAGCAGACTGTTCAGCTCCCACTCTATTGTGAATGAATCCTGGAGCTGAATCAACATGCAAACATATGTTCCTAATGCAAAACTTAATAGACCAACCCATCCAGATCTCTCATCGGATCAGAAAGCGGCTGAACTCGTTCGACGGAGTTGATGCTTTGGTTCGGGCTGGGGAATATAGTGTATCATAGCTTCCAACTCCTGTGGATAAGCAAAAAAAAACATTAACTTCCGTGCCGATGCACAGATATAAATCAAAGAAGCTTGATGAAAAAAGGCATTTTTCACTTGGTATCAAATCTATAATGGAATACATATCAATCATTATTTGTGCCACAATGAGTGCAGCAACTTCAGTAAAATATCGCCTGGCCAAGTTTACTAATAAATTTTGAAAGAAGTCAGCAACACATATGTGAACTGGTGAGCGCCAATATTTAGGCACTTTGCTCAATGGAAGTTCCCCAGCAATATAAATTCCGCACAGATGCAACAAAAGAATTCTTTACATTGATGCATATTTACACAATGGTTAACTCTACCTGTATGAGCATTCTTATCATTTATGTCAGAAATCAGGACCACCTTAACTTTAGTGGAAGATCATGCAAAGATTACAATTGCTACCTTAATTATGCATCCTTACCCATGGTCATACTTGCTAAAGCTTGGAAACCTTCAACCTGGACCTTAATCTCCTCAAGCGTGAATAGTTTCTTTCAGATTAATTGACAAAAATACTACTACAGCATTCAAGCTTAGAATCTGTACCCTAAAATCACTTCCTCTTCATACCAAAGGTTACTAGCTGCTTGTCGAAAGAGGGTCTTTTTTTCCTTATATAATTCCTTACCAAACATCCTTGTTTTCAGGTCTCATAAAGATTTTAACTTTTTAGCAAAAGCAAAAATTGTGGGATTGTTTATTCATAAAGACCCTCTCCCTTTGCAATTTAATTTAAAAAGGAATGATATTCACTAAAGACTTTTTATCCACATTCCTCAACTTCGTCAAGAATCTACTTTCTTCAATTTGAATATCTCTTATGAGGTGGCATCTTCCTCAATCCTCTCAATCCTAAGAAGGTATCCATAATATGCCATTGCCTCATAACTGATAACTGATGCTGTCTAAATATGTTTTAGTGTTACGACGGTATGAGTAATGTGACCATTCAGGATCTAATAAAAAATATATTAATCCAATTAGGAAATGATGCTACACAAAATTATCCTTGTGCATCAGTTTGTACAGTATCTTAAAACAATAATGAAATCTTGAATTCCTTGCTAAGTAAATTATTTTTTGACAGCAACAACAAATATAAAATGTCAAACACCATCAAGAACTTTTGACAAGATAAATATGGCACAAAGTAAAAGAAGAGAGGAAAACCTAAGCCTTCAAGGAAAATAAAAGATTTTTTAAAATTTTGAAAAGACAGACAAGAATTGCAAATCACTTCTATGAGCAAATTATGATCAAGGATGATCTCAATACCACTTAACCATTTTGGCCAATCCTTATCCAAAGACCCCTTGAAGACTTGAAGCCTTCTTTAGCAAACCAAAGCCCAAGTCCCAATAGCCCACTCACCACAATCCAAATCCTAATAGGACTCGGATTAAGGCAGCCCTCACTCAAATAGGAGCAACCACTAAGGAAGGGGGGTGTAGTAGTACACGAGGCTCCCGCCAATGTAGAATCTAGGGAGGGTCAATGTACGCAGCCTTACCTTTAAATATTTAAAGAGGCTATTGGAAAATCCTATGTCGCAAAGTAGCAAGCTTAGGGGAGGGGGGGGAGTAGTCTTACAAGGAAAATACTAGCTATCGCGCCTTACAAGGAAAGTCCTTAAACCTTAAGGACTTAGGGTACCCCCCACCCTATAGAACAAGAGGTGTGCTCCTATCTAAAGGCAATCAAACAAAGTCTCAAGCAAGAGCCCAACTGGACCTAGCTATTCCAGCCTTAGAAGAGAGAAGATAATAGAGAAGAAAAGGGAATGGAGGAATTCTGCAAGGTGCAACCCATCCTTCCAATTGCAATCTTCTTCCTTGAGTTCCAGCAGCAAAACCTTGCATCAAAGCTTCGTCCAAGTGCCATGAGAAGTCCCCAATGCCTGTTGCATGTTGTCTAAACCTCAGGAGGAGGGTTTCAGGAGCAAGAGAGAAAGAGACCGAAACCGGTAGTGTTCCGCAGACTGTCGAGAGCACCCTGGTTGCTATCCAAAGACAACCTTAACCCTATGCGCCTATTAATCTCGTTACACACTTTTAATTTTGTTGTTTTAAGTCTTACAATGAGCACTTTTAGTTTTATAAACAATAAGGGTTGTTTTCTTTCGATTTTACGCTTCGTCTTTCTACGATAGTTCTCTCCACCAAAAGTTTTATCTGAAAGGTGGTATTGAGTCGATGGATTATTGAAACTGAACCCCATGTGGATCAGGTGGCATCATAGCAACAATATTGTAGATGGTGACCACAAGACAAGGATACAAAGAGTCAGGCGAAGAATTATAGGAGTTGGAGTCCAAGCCGTGCTCACCCAAAGGAAGAAACATCGATAGGATGGCAGCCAACAACCCAACAGGCTTGACCAACCTTACTGCCAAGATTATAGTATTAGCCCAGTAGATGGAGATCATGATGGGCTGGATGCAAGCTCAAATCAATCCTATGACAAAGCATGACTGAGCAAAGAACGTTGTGGCAAAGGAGAGAGAGGTGTCTCCATTTGAGATGTGCAAACGCAAAGAAGACGCTGCTGAACAGAACATCGCAGCAAGGACTCGACCCTTTCGAGTTGAGGCTCACATCGACATACTCTCCTACGATGAGTCGATCAACCTAAGGTATTAGACTCATGGATAGATCAACTTAATACTTATTTTGATCTATATGACTACAGCAGCAAGGATAGGGTGATGCTTGTGTGACTCAAGTTGACTGGACACGTGCTCGCATGGTGGAAAGTCTCATGCAAGAGGAGTTCTACCCTATGGGGTATCTTAAAGAAAGAGAAAGTAGCACTACCCAAGTAATGGCATTCGGAATTTTTCTCGACGACCACTCAACGATGATGAAAGACACTTCTGGCCTCCATGAATAGATTCATATAGAATTGAGCCTCTTCAGAGTATATAATATTTTGACCATTAGCAACATCTTCTATTTTGACCATTAGCAACATGGAGATGGTGATCGAGAAAAAGAATCACACCCGCAATAAGAAGCCTACGGAGAAGGCCAAAGGGAGGCCACCCGAAGGCCCAAGAGAATATCGAGGATGGTAAAACTTCTTCCTCAAAATGAAGTTATCTTTATTGTGAGTCTAGCAAAATTATAGGTCACTCCAGAGAAAAGTGTTGGAAGGTTAACTCATAACTCTTCCCAAAAAAGTGGTTAAAGAACGATCAAAGTCAGTGAGCCGTGGCCATGACCATGGGCGACAACTCCATCGAACTTTTTTCGATTTCACACCCGGATCCAAGTCTATTGCTAATGACTAGACCGAAGGTTATCGACTCGAAACTGGCCCTTGATCCAAAGGTTCAAGAAAAGTTCTTTACCATAGATCTAAGTGAAGCAAGAAATTGTTGACGTGATTTTCAACCTCATCCCAACGAGCTTATTAAAGGAGCTCGGCCAAGAGATGACACTAGAACTGTGCCCATATCCTCTTTGATGGCTTTATGATGATGTGAAGACAAAGATCGACTAACAATGCAAGATAAACTTCACCATCACCGAGGAATTCATCAACAAGGTGATATGTAATGTGGTTTTGCTTGATATATGCTAAGTCATTCTTAGGAGCCCCTACTTATGGGATCAAGATGTCATTTACTTTTGCAGACCCCAAAAGTATTAACTCTAGAAGGATGAAAATTCCTCATCACCCAAGATCCAATTGGTTCGACGGAGGATTTAATATCCTCCGCCCAAGCAAAGTGTGTCACGTCCTATATTTATAAAAAAATAATAAATCACCATTTTATAATTTACAAGATACACTCTTTTTTTATTTTTGAATTCAAATCTCTAGCTTTATAAAAGTAAATATTTTATTAATTAGAAAAATGACCACATCTTCTTGGTACGACCACAAGTGACGAAAAAATCTCTTTCAAGTTCCACCCAAGCCTTAGATCTATTACAAAGTAGTAGATTACTCTGGAAATAAATATAAGATAAAAGCATATCAATAACCACACATGCTGATAGGAACATCTGAAAAATCATAAAAATAATCTTCAAAATTCGTAAAATATATACAAATGTCAATAATTTAATATGAAATAATAAGATATCAATTTATTATAAAACTAATGCATCAGAAAAACAATGATAATTCTTATGTAATAAACAAAATCATGCATCAATCACATACAACACATACATAATAGTCAGATAACAAAGGCGTATATCACACCCAATAGTGCACTCTTTAAACAGCAGATAAAGAGGCATACTCTACAGGATGGATTCCTCTCAACAACGGATGGAGAGAACCCATATCGCACTCCTAACAGTGGATGAAGTGGTATTTCTCACTCACCCAAGTGAGGACACATTCCTCCCAACAACAAATGGAGGAACCGTCTAACCGTCACGTCTGACGACCCACTAATCCTCGAAAGGAATCACTTTCTCTATCCTCGATAAGGATACATAAACAACGATGATAATTCATTTACATTTATCCATTCATTCGCATATGCATCCAAGAAATAGTATGATAAAATATTATAAGGGACCATGCTTGATGTATGGTCCGCTAAACTATGTCCATTAATGGCTCTACACTGTGATAGGCTCCTAGTTCCTTTAACAGGTTGTACTTCCAATGTGGACCACAAGCATAATCACATATATTGCATGATAACAATCATATCAATATCTACATTTATCTATAGTCCCAAGTGGAGACACGTTCCTCCTAACAGCGAATGGAGGAACCATCTAATCGTCACGTCTGACGACCCACTAATCTTCGAAGGGAATCACTTTCCCTATCCTCGATAAGGATACATAAACAACGATGATCATTCATTTATATTTATTCATTCATTCACATATGCATCCAAGAAAATAGTATGATAAAATATTATAAGGGACCATGCTTGATGTATGGTCCGCTAGACTATGTCCATTAATGGCTCTGCAATGTGATAGGCTCCTAGTTCCTTTAATAGGTTGTATTTCCAATGTGGACCACTAGCATAGTCACATATACTGCATGATAACAATCATATCAATATCATAAACTTAAAAAAGTAGAAAACCAATAATCATTTCCAAATGACACATTTAGATAAGATAAATCATAAAAACATAAGACATCAATCTCTCAATAGTCCTCAATCAACTAGAACCCTAATTGGAATAGCCCAATTAACTTGAATCAAACTCATTTCAATTAGGACCTAACAGAGCCAACCTCAAATCCGTATACAACCAATCTGGAATCACCCTAGAATAGTCTAATTTAGATTTGATTGATTTTGATTAGGTCAAGTAGGTTTAAACTAGTCAAGTTGGTTTGGAATCACTTTAAACCGACTTGAACAGATCAAACCTATCTGATTCAGTCAATTAACGAGCTCAAACCAATAAAGGAAGAGAAAATTGGACTATATCGTATGGTGCTAGCCCAAACCGAACCGACCCACCTGAGTCTTAGACAGGTCACGTGCGCCGCACATGCTTATCCCAAATAATAGGTTGTGTTGAGGTGCAACAGGCTAGATAAAGGAGCAACGATGTGTCTAACGCCAATCACATAGCTGAGTGAGCCTAACTTCGTGGACTGGGCTGAGCTTCATTCACAAGTTAGGCTGAGCCTTACCATTAAACTAGCTCACATTTGGCTCGCAGATTAGGTTGTGCCTCAACACATGAGTTAGGGTCGTGTTTGACCATATTGTCACGAACTTAGCTAGTTTTGCCTAAGTCGTGCGGCACTCTTGTATGTTTGTCCGTAAAGGTCAACCTTCCCGAAACATTTTATGGTCCCTTAGGACCTACAAAAGAGAAAACAGATTAGAGAAAAAGTTTCACTCGGGATCCACAAGTAATCATTTTAGCAAACACTTTATAGTCAATACAAATTACAACCATAAACTTCGCAAGCTCTGAACGATTGCACAACGAAGGGTCCAAAATGATCCACTATAAATCGAAATACTCACAAGTGCCCACATGACACAACCTTCGTTTATAAGCCTAAAGTGGCCAACAAAGCCAACCAAAATGGTGGGGCTACTAAGCCTACTGTACTGTGCAAAGTATGAACAAAACCGAAATATGCGGACATACATAAGCATTACTTCAAATACCCCATTTATAATTTTGTTTATGACAATATGAACTGAGTTGTACTTAGCCACATAAGATAGACCATACTTGGCCATATGGGTTGGGTCGTACATTGCTACATAGGCTAACTCTTACTTAGTCACAAAGGATGGGTTGTACATGGCTACATGGGCTGGGTCATACCTGGCCACATGGGTTGGATCATACATGGCTACATGGTGTCACGACCTTAGCTGGAATTGCCTAAGGCGTGAGGCACCCTTGCGGCCAAGACGCGAACTTAGCTTGCGTTGCCTAAGTCGCGCTTCGCCCTTGCGATATTGCTCCGCAAAGATCAGCCCACTTGCAACCTCTTGCAGGTCCCGAAGGATCTGTAAAAGAGAAAGTTGATTAGTTCAAAAGAACGAGCGACGGACAAGTCCCGACGTCTCACGAAAAGGGGAAGCTTTACAAGCAATTCAGCGAGCACCTTGCGTGCACAAGAGAAAAGAGGGAGAGGGGGAAAACAAGGGCTTTAGAAGGTTGAACGAACAGCTGCAAGCCCACAAACAGCTGCTCACCGGGTGCCGGGCGCGACAATAAGTTCCCGTCAAGGTAACGTGCGAACTTGCGAAAGGTTGTTCAACGCCCGACATATAACCGAAGCCCATCCAGCCCTGTGCCACCCGGGGGGTTCCTAGGGGCTGAGATGGCTGACGTTTTGGTGAGCGGAGGCAGATTCCAGAAATCAGCCCGCGGCACACGAAAACGGAGCTGTTTTGGGCTGTTTTGGGGCTGTTTTGCTCGATTCGGTGAGCGGTCGCTTTGTAACGCTGCAGCGTGTTCGAACTTACATTTTTACAAGCAAAATGACCCAAAACCAAGACAAAACATGCTGCCAAGCAACTGTACATGTAGGTGTGAGCGACGAACGGTTCGTTGAACGAAGTTGTTGCGGGTGCGCGACGACCGTTCGTGACATTCTCCCCCACTTAAACTGTCGACGCCCTCGTCGACGCTTGTTGATAGTTGTTGATGATTGCCTCTTCATGTCGTAGGGCGTCTTCTGGCTCCCAGCTGGCTTCGGCTCGGGGAAGCTTTCGCCACTTCACCAAATACTCTGTCTGTTTAGCTCCATTGGGTAGCTTTATCTTACGGTCCGCCAGGATGGTTTCAACTCGCTTCTCGTAGGAGGCAGTGGTGGGAGGTAGCCGAGTTGGAATACTTCGGGAAGCATCTTGCGGATCCGAGTGGTAGGCTTTTAGGTTGCTGGCGTGAAGAACATTGTGAATTTTGAACCACGCCGGCAGCTGCAACTTGTAGGAGACATTGCCTACCCTGCTGATAATTGGGAAGGGCCCTTCATATTTGCGCACCAATCCTTTGTGGATTTTGTTTCTGAAGAATTGGAGTGATGCTGGTTGAAGCTTTACCAACACCAAATCGCCGACCTTGAACTCTTGTGGTCGCCTTCCCAAGTCTGCCCACTGCTTCATTCTCTTGCCGCCTTCTCCAAGTAAGCCCGTGCAATATCTGCATTTCGGTGCCACTCCTTTGCGAAATGGTAAGCTGACGAGCTACTCCCAGTATATCCAATGGCCATGGTGTGAGGAGTTGACGGTTGTTGTCCGGTAATAATCTCGAAGGGGCTCTTGTTGGACGCAGAGCTCCGCTGCAAGTTGTAGGAGAATTGGGCAATGTCCAACAACTTCACCCAATCTCGTTGGTTGGCGCTCACGTAGTGCCGAAGATATTGCTCCAAGAGCGAGTTTATCCTTTCAGTCTGGCCGTCCGTCTGGGGGTGGAGGCTTGTGGAGAAGTATAACTTTGACCCCAACAACTTGAATAACTTGGTCCAGAATCGTCCCAGGAACCGAGCATCTCGATCACTAATGATGTTGTGCGGGACTCCCCAATACTTCACCACATCCCTCATCATCAGCTTGGCCGCCTCCTCTCCTGAACAGTGTAGGGGAGCAGCAATGAAAGTTGCATACTTTGAAAACCGATCGACCACCACGAGTATCGATCCGAGTCTCCCTACAAGTGGCAAGCTCGATATGAAGTCCAAGGAAATGCTCTCCCACGGCCTCTCTGGTACGGGCAACGGCTCCAAAAGTCCCATCGGCTTCCGTTGTTCCGCCTTGTCTTGTTGGCAAGTGAGGCACGTTCGAACATATTCCTCCATGTCAATCCCCATCTTCGGCCAGTAGAAGGCCCTCTCCACGAGAGCTAATGTTCGGTGAATACCTGGGTGTCCAGCCCAAAGGGAATCGTGACACTCTCTTAAAAGTTCACGCCTCAAATTGTCCACTCGGGGAACATAAACCCTATTCCCTTTTATGTAAATGAGTCCCTCCTGGACCCAAAATCGTCGTGCCTTGCCTTCTTTGATGAGCTGCATCAGGATGACTGCCTGGGGGTCGCTACACAGTCCATCCCTAATCCTGGAAAGAAAGTTGGAGTGCAACTGACTTGCTTGGCCTCCGCCCTCCAACTGTATGGCATTCACGCGCTCCACCTTCCGACTCAATGCATCAGCCACGACATTTGCCCTCCCAGGCTTATACTCCATTGCCATATCGAATTCAGCCAAAAAGTCCTGCCACCGTGCTTGCTTTGGGGAAAGTTTCTTTTGTGTTTGGAAATAGCTCAGAGCGATGTTGTCTGTCCTCAGCACAAATCGCGATCCGAGGAGGTAGTGTCGCCAAACTCGCAGACAGTGGATCACCGCTGTCATCTCCTTCTCGTGCACTGGATACCGCCGCTCGGTCTCGTTGAGCTTGCGGCTCTCGTAGGCCACCGGATGACCCTCTTGCATGAGTACTCCCCCAATAGCGAAGTCTGAAGCATCTGTATGGACTTCAAAAGGCTCCCCATAGTTTGGCAATTTGAGTACTGGTTCTTCCATAACGGCAGCCTTCAGATCTTGGAATGCTTCTTCACATTTGTCAGACCACTTCCAAGGCTACTCCTTCTTCAGCAACTCCGTCAGTGGAGTTGCACGCTTCGAGTACCCCACTATGAAGCGTTGATAGTAGTTGACGAAACCAAGGAAGGATCTCAACTCTGACACCTTCTTTGGAGTCCGCCATTCCGCAACCGCTTGCACTTTTGATTTATCCATGCGAATTGAGCCATCACCGATTCGATGCCCCAAGAACAAGATCTCTGTTTGGGCAAAGTAGCATTTCTCCCTTTTCACGAACAAAGTGTTCTCCCTGAGAACCTTGAAAATTGTCCGAAGGTGCTGGACATGCTCCTCGAGCGTTTGACTGTAGACGACGATATCATCTAAGTAGACGACCACGAACTTATCCAAATACTCCTTGAATAGCTGGTTCATGAGAGTGCAGAATGTGGCCGGAGCGTTGGTTAAGCCGAAAGGCATCACCAAGAACTCAAACGCTCCATACCTGGTCACACAGGTAGTCTTCGCTTCGTCGCCTTCAGCAATGCGCACCTGCCAATACCCCGACCGAAGGTCGAGTTTTGAGAAATACTTGGCTTTGCCCAACTGGTCGAACAAGTCCGCGATGAGCGGAATGGGATACTTGTTCTTCACTGTCACTTTGTTTAGGGCTCGGTAATCAATGCATAGTCGGAGACTCCCATCTTGTTTCTTCTGGAAGAGGACTGGAGCTCCGAATGGTGCTTTGGAGCTGCGGATGAGACCACCACTTAGCAGTTCGCCTAACTGCTTTCTGAGTTCAGCTAACTCTGGTGGGGGCATTCGATAGGGTGGTCTCGCTGGAGGCTTCACTCCTGGCTCCAGCTCGATGCTATGATCTACGCCTCTGCGTGGTGGAAGAGTCTTCGGCAACTCGGGTGGCATAACATCATTGAACTCCTTCAAGACGTTCGCCACCACAGCAGGTTCTTGAATGGCCTTCTCGTCGAGTGGCTCTAGCTTCATAGCAGCCACAAATGTTAGTTCACCTTTTCGCACCCCTTTCTTCAGTTGCAAAGCCGATATGTGTTGGGGTTCCTTGGTTCCTCTCCGAGAGACGGGAACCACGCAGGGATCGTCACCCCCCATCATACACAAGGAGTTTAGGAACGGCATTGGCACCAACTTCGCTGCGTGCATGAACTCCATTCCAAGAATCACTTGGAAGTCGTCCAGTGGCACTGCCATCATGTTGGTGTTCCCGCTCCATGTTCCGATCTTGATGGGAACTCCCTTCGCCAACCCGGAGATTCGCCTGGCCTCCGAGTTCACCGCCTTCATTCGACTTGGGCTCTTCTCCAAGATCAACCCAAGTCGCTTTGCTTCTAAATCGGCAATAAAGTTGTGGGTGGCACCCGTGTCCACCATAGCACGGGTCGTTTAGCCATTTAGCTTGATGTCCACGTACATCAGCTCACCAATTCCTGCTTTTTGTAGCTTTGTCTTCGTGTTCTCCCCCACTTGACCCCGCATGGCATTTAACAAACGCATCGCCCCCATCCGGGGTCCTTGCAACTTTTCATCGTCGCTGCTGGATTCAGAACTGCTCGAACTAAGAGCGACAGCTTTGCCCTTGTCCGATCGGGGGGGGTGGATGGAAGCCGTTAAAGCATTGAGTGCCTGTTTTTGTGGGCACTCCCTCACCATGTGCGGCCCTCCGCACAAGAAGCATCCTCTAGGTTTTGAGGCCTTGCCTTTTGGGTTTGGCCCTTTGTGGGAACTCCTCTTCTTTTGTTCGCCCCCGAGCTCCTTCCCTCGATAATGTTTTGGAGGGCGATTGCCTGAAGATTGTTTCCTTCTTCCCGGGTCTTCGGAGGATACAAAGTCAGTGAGCCTTTCTGCAGCAGCAATTGCCCCGACTACATCGGTGACATTCCTTCGATTAAGTTCTTGTTGAGCCCACGGCTTCAGACCATCGAGGAAGCTGAACAGCTTGTCCTTCTCGGACATGTCTTGTATGTCCAGCATGAATGCAGAAAATTGTTTGACATAGTCTCGGATAGAAGCGCTCTGGCGGAGTTGTCTCAACTTCCTCCTTGCGACGAACTCAGTGTTCTCCGGTAGGAACTGAGTTCTCAACTCCCGCTTCAAGTCCTCCCAAGTGTCAACTCAACACCGACCTTGTTGGATCTCCTCCCAACGGGTTCGCCACCAAAGTTTCGCATCTCCGTTCAGATACATTGTTGCTATAGAAACTTTGGTATCTTCAGAATCGGGCCTCGTAGCTCGAAAGTATTGTTCCATGTCGAATAGAAAATTCTCGAGCTCCTTGGCATCTCTGGCCCCTCCATAACCATGAGGCTCGGGTGCCCTCAAGTTTTGTGGTGGTGCAACGCGGGTGTTGCTTCCTCCCGCATTTAGTGCTCTAGTGAGCATAGCCACCCTTGAAGTGAGTTCCGCCACCACTTCCTGCAGGTGTTGCACGGAGTCTTTGGTGTCATCCGACAGTCGGTCGACTAGGGCCTCGACCTTATTGATCCTGGACTCCGCTTCCTCTTGCGAGCTCTCTACTCCGACAAGCCTTTGTTGGCCATGGTAGAGTTCCTCCACGCTCGCTTCAAGAACATCCAGGCGGGTTTCCGCCGTTGTGAGTCTCTCCTTGTGACTCTTTTTCCCAGTTAGCGCTCCAGATTGTGCTTCCTCCGCTCGCGAAGAGTAGCCAACTTCTCGCTCATCACGTTCGCTGCCGCGCTCCTCTTGAGCGGCTCCAACAGCATGAGAGCGAGTGTGCACATGCAGCCCACCTGCGGCTGCTTGGGGCAAGGGTCCGGCTTGCCCCGTCTTGCTTGATTCGCCACAATGCTTTGCCATGGCGAAGTTGCGAAGTTCCTTCGCTGCTCGCTCGAAGTGCTTGCCCACTCTGATACCACAATGTCACGACCTTAGCTGGAATTGCCTAAGGCGTGAGGCACCCTTGCGGCCAAGACGCGAACTTAGCTTGCGTTGCCTAAGTCGCGCTTCGCCCTTGCGATATTGCTCCGCAAAGATCAGCCCACTTGCAACCTCTTGCAGGTCCCGTAGGACCTGTAAAAGAGAAAGTTGATTAGTTCGAAAGAACGAGCGACGGACAAGTCCTGACGTCTCACGAAAAGGGGAAGCTTTACAAGCAATTCAGCGAGCACCTTGCGTGCACAAGAGAAAAGAGGGAGAGGGGGAAAACAAGGGCTTTAGAAGGTTGAACGAACAGCTGCAAGCCCACAAACAGCTGCTCACCGGGTGCCGGGCGCAACAACAAGTTCCCGTCAAGGTAACGTGCGAACTTGCGAAAGGTTGTTCAACGCCCGACATATAACCAAAGCCCATCCAGCCCTGTGCCACCCGGGGGGTTCCTAGGGGCTGAGATGGCTGACGTTTTGGTGAGCGGAGGCAGATTCCAGAAATCAGCCCGCGGCACACGAAAACGGGGCTGTTTTGGGGCTGTTTTGCTCGGTTCGGTGAGCGATCGCTTTGTAACGCTGCAACGTGTTCGAACTTACATTTTTACAAGCAAAATGACCCAAAACCAAGACAAAACATGCTGCCAAGCAGCTGTACATGTAGGTGTGAGCGACGAACGGTTCGTTGAACGAAGTTGTTGCGGGTGCGCGACGACCGTTTGTGACAATGGGTTGGGTCATACATGGCCACATAAGTTGAGTAGACCTGGTCTGGCAAATCAACCTGACTCAAGTTAGACCCCAGTTAGACTCCTCTTATCAAATTAAATTTTAATATTTTAAATTATTAAAAAGTAACTCAAATTCATAAATTAAAGAATTTAAATTCATGATCTTAAATTTGAAACTAATTAAATCATAGAATGTATAGATAATTCTTAAAACATAGATGTATCTAATTAAATAAATTAAAACTATTATATTAATCCAAAAAATAAGAATTTTAATAATTAAATTAATCTTGAAATTCACATAAGCTTAAGAGACTATTATGTCAAATAATCATTCTAACATGACAATTCAATTATCATAATTTTGTTGGTCATAAATTTTCAAAATTAAAACATCATCATGCATAGAAAATTATAACAATCCTAATAGCAAATATTTTAAAACATGAATTAAAGCTGATTAGAAAAGAATAGAGGATCCTACGTCTCCTCAGGATCATATCCTCAGGAAATCCTCTTCTCAATCCTTCCATTGTTAGGCTCAGTGAGGAATAAAGGAAAAGTCCCCTTTGTATAGGAGACAACAAGATCTCCTCGAAAGGTAAGTAATAATTTATTTTTATTTATAATTTATTTTTATTTTTCCACAAAAATAAAAATATAATATTCATTTCTTATGGTTCACACACAAAAATAGAATATGAACTATTTACTTTCTAAAATTCACATCACTCACTAGGAAATAAATCAATTAATAATTTAATTGATTGGCAAAATTCCTAACTTGTCCACATGATTAAGAAAATCAATTTTAATCATTTCTGTAACCATACTACACAAACAAGGAAGTTAATAATTTAAATAAACTAATATATTATTTATAATAATTAATTTATATTAAGGGAGAAAATTATCGATGATTACAAAAAGGATGGTGAATGATTGTTGAAAGTTCGTGGCTCTCACTTCGATGTGCAAAGAATCAAAGTCTACCTTCATCATGATGAAAGAGGGTAAGAAACCAAAAAGGGCAATAGCAACCTTGAAGCTCTAAGAAGTCCAGTAAAGCCCTTAAGTCAACGATGATCGATAACAAAGAAAACTTCATCAACATGATGTGTATAGATGACATGGCTAGCCACAACATCATCGACCACACCGACGGACCAAAGCAAAATCTTCAACCTAAAAATGGAGAGAGAAGAAAACCTCAAGCAAGATTCAATATGATGTGAATCGCCTAATTAGGGGAGCCATGATCAAGGACAATCTCAACACTATTCAACCAATTTGGCCATTCTCTATCCAAGAGCCCCTCGAACACTTGAAGCCCTGTTTAGCTAAGCAAAGCCCAAGTCCCAACAACCCACTCACCTTAATCCAAGTCCTAATAAGATAGATTAGGACAGCCCTCACTCAAATAGGGGCAACCACCAAGCAAGGAGGGTGCAGCAACACTACAAGGAAAGTACTAATTATGCATGTCCTGCAAGGAAAGTCATTAAACCCTAAGGACTTTGTGTATCCCACACCCTATAAAACAAGGGGTGTGCTCCCATCTAAAGGTAATCAAAAGAAGTCTCAAGCAAAAGCCCAACTAGCCCTAGCTATTCCAACCTCAAAAGAGAGAAGAAAAGAGAGGAGAAGAGAGAATGGAGGAATTCTGTGAGGTATAGCACATCCTTCCAATCGCAGCCTTCTTCCTCGTGTTCTAGTAACCAAAACCTTGCATTAAAGCTTTATCCAATTGTTGTGAAAAGTCCCCAATGCTTGTTGTCCAAACCTCCGAAGGAAGTTGCAGCAGCAAGAGAGGAGGCTGAAACCGACAACATTCCACAAACTACCGAGAGCACCCAAGAGCTGTCCAAAGACAACCTGCGCTCTATGCACCTATTGGTCTGGTAACCTACGCTCTATGTACCTATTGGTCTGGTTACGCACTTTTAATTCTATTGTTTTAAGTCTTGTAGCTAGCACTTTTAGTTTTACAAGCAATATAGGTTGTTTTCTTTCGATTTTACACTTGGTCTTTCTGTTAGTCATAGGTGCCCTGCAAGCCAATCACGTGAGTGATGGCACGTGTGACATGACACGCAGTCCTTTTGCTTATTATTTTATATTATATTATATTATATTATATTATATTATATTATATTATATTATATTATATTATATTATATTATATTATATTATATTATATTATATTATATTATATTATATTATATTATATTATATTATATTATATTATATTATATTATATTATATTATATTATATTATATTATATTATATTATATTATATTATATTATATTATATTATATTATATTATATTATATTATATTATATTATATTATATTATATTATATTATATTATATTATATTATATTATATTATATTATATTATATTATATTATATTATATTATATTATATTATATTATATTATATTATATTATATTATATTATATTATATTATATTATATTATATTATATTATATTATATTATATTATATTATATTATATTATATTATATTATATTATATTATATTATATTATATTATATTATATTATATTATATTATATTATATTATATTATATTATATTATATTATTATTATTATGGCATTTTCTCACTTTATATTGCTTGATGCGTAAATATATTATGATGTCCATGGATCTATGCGATGGGAATCGGATCGTGATTAGATCACGATAATGAGACTGATTCATCTTTAAACACAGACCCTAAATAATCATGGTCATAGGTTACTCAAGAGGGACATCGAGATAACCGGACAGACTGGGGTGCTATATGCCCATCCATATGATGTAGGCAATTAGTCTCATAGCTGCTCGTGTGGGGACACTAGGGCTACAATACAGGTACTCATTAGAGAATAAGTTCACTGATTAATCCGCTCAGGGAATGTTGAATGGTTGATGATACCTCCCTCGACAATCCCGATCTAGGAGGTAATGGAGAGGCGACGGCTCGGCTTCTTCTTTGTCGCGTTCTTCACCGAAGGTCGGAGATGCCTACGGCCTTCGCCGCATTCTTCAGAGACGTCTATAGCCTTCAACGTTTTCACTGAACACCGCAGATGAGGAGAAGACACTAACGCAACAAGGAGAAGAAAAGGAGGCGACGTCACCGAGGTAGTGTACGCCTCCTTTTTCTTATTTTTTATATCATATTATATTATATTTATATTATATTTATATTATATTTATATTATATTTATATTATATTATATTATTATTATTATTATTATTATTATTATTATTATATATATACACCAAGCGGGACACCCTGGCATACCGCTCGTTACATCCGAACCGTACCATATCAAGCAAAGCTTGAAACGTCGATACGATATAAAATTAAGAACCTTGGATCAAATTGAACCTAATCTAAGATTAAACCACTAATGGCTTATTAAGTTCCCGAGGCCCACATATATTTGAAGTTCAACATAAATATCACAAAAGTTATGATCTTAAACAACAAGCAAGAGAGACTCAGGGCAACCATTTTCCCATCAACTATGGCTTTTTAAGTTTCAGATAACAGATTCAGCAAATTGGGTCAACAGATAAGCCTCGAAATCAGATAAATAGTATTGAACTTTCTTCATTAACAGTAAATTAGCATCAAGTATTGGAAGTTCAGGGATAATGGACCTGAAAGGAAGGAAAGAAAAAGGCCATAAAAACAACAGCATGTGAAGAACAATCCAGCAAAAACTCTTCCGTGGGAAGCCAGTACATGAAATTGCTATATAAAGGGAAAGCATTAGCAGACCATCTGGAATTGAACGCTGAACTGGAAGAACCTTTAACACATAATTGTAGCTTCATGGCAATTTCTTGATCATGGATACACCAGAAGTGAACGAGATTGATGAGTTCAGAAGGAATCCCTTGATGATTGAAAAGCAGAATCAAGTTCGAATCCTATATTTTCTAGATTCTAATATCTAAATATAAATCCAGAAGCTAAATGTTGCCTCCAGTCCTCTTAACAATTCAGACCAAAAGGAAAATACATAAACATTCCAGCAGAAGTCTACCATATGCATTTTAGCAGCTACAAGCACAAAATCTGCTGCATAGGACAGATCTTAGTGTTATTTAATATAATGCTCCAACCATGTAATGAAAATTTTAAAAAAAACATATATGAAAGAAGATGAAACCATCATCTTAATTTTATTGAGTATCAACAGTGGAGAAAACCATAAATTTATACCATAAATGAATATTCAATCCAAGTGACAACAATAACAACATATCTAAAACCATATGCCCATCTCGTCAATTATTGAGTATCAACAGTGGAGAAAATACTACTAAGTCCTCACAAGAATTGGAAAAAGAAGTTCTCACAAGAAGTCTTCGCAAGATATCTTCAAGCAACCAGTACGTATCCAATTAATTAATAACTATGTGAAAGATCACACACTTAAAGTATTTGATTCATATCGAGAATTATCAGATTCAGATGAGTATTACTATCTGAAACATAATATGATAACTAACAGAATATTAAGTGAAGTACGAAAAGTCCTTTTAATTGTTTCTACACTAATGTTTCAGTAAAATGAACTGGCTTTCACCTTTTCAACCAAAGGTCTGAAGCATGTTTTTCCACCAGTTGCATCAGAAGCACTTGCTATTTTTAACATTTTCAACAATTAAAAGTTTCTTTCAACTTTCATAGTCTACAATAAAAACTATACAGTCATTACAATAGGTGCTCGGGCGCTTGCCTAAGCGCTCGGGCGAGGTGAGGCGAGGCCCGAGTGCCTTGCTTCATTTCTAGGCAGCGCGCTTCAAAGAGGCGCCGCCTGGGCGCTCGCCCGAGCCCAAGCATTGGGTGCTTCGGGCAAGCGCCTGGGTTAAACCAGGCGATCGAACCAGATTTTTAGGCCTGGTTGGTCTCTGGTGCTTTAGTTGGTTCAATCGAACCAACTAAATCACCAATATCAAGCTCCCTCTCACGATTTCCCCGACTTCTCCAACCCTAACACTCGCGATTTTGTCGCCAAGATTTCTTCTCCGCTGTCGTTGCTCTCTACTGCCACTGTCGCTGCTCGCCGCTGCTGTCGCCGCTTGTAGCTCCCGCTGCCGCTCGCAGCTCTCGCTCCCACTCAAGCTGTCGCTCACCGCTCCCGCTGCCACCGCCGCTGCCGCTCCAGCTACCACTGTCGTTGCCTCAACAGCCTCGGTCTTCTCACACTCTTCTCACTATACTATTAATAGTATATTAATAGTATACTGCTAACTGTACACTAATAATAGTATTTTTTTTATTCATTAGATTAACAATATATTATTTTGATTTAAATACTATTAATTTTTATTTATTTAAAATTATTATTACGTTTCAGAATAAATGGCAAGTGTACAGAGCAACTCAATAGATTTGATGTAAAATTTTATTGTTTTGATTTTTGAGACTTTTTATTAATGTGACATTGTGATTTTGTACCAGATTTTCTTAATTTAATAGTATTTTTTTATTTAAATAATTATATTTTATTAATTATATTTTATATTTTTATATTTTAGCGTCTCGGGCATTTTTGGACCTTAGAGACTTTTGGCACCTAGCGTTTTTTAAATCACTGAATGTTGATTTTGAATTTACAAAATGAAGAAAGACGACGACAACAACAACAACAACAACAACAACAATAGAAGTAACAACAACAACCATGAAAATAATAACAATACTGGAAGTTGTAATTTAAAATATCCTCCTATCCAGTCTATTACAACCCTTTTAGCTATGATCTTTGACACAGAAAGTTATTTATAAGTTTGGCGACTTGTGAAATTTCTGTAAATTTTGCAAGTTAGAAAATGCATAAACTTGCTGTCAAACTTAAAAATATTCACCATTTATTACCTTATAAATTGATCAAAACAGGAGTTTTCTCTGCTGTTGGACCTATAAACATTAAGCATTATCTATGATGCAAAACATCAAGATATCCATGCATTAATCTTTAATCCAGTCCAGTAATGGTTTACGACAGCTTACTAAAATTTTCTCACATCAGTCATAAACAGGTGCATCAGAGGCACTGTTTAGAAGGTAGTCAGATTCAAACTGATTCAGAAATATATTTGAAGGTCAAAAGGTTTGAGGGACTAGCTTGCCTCCTTTTGCTCTTTCTTTAGCATTTTTTACTCTCTTACTAGATGTGGCTGGGAGTTTAAGAAGACCTGAATGCAATCTCCTTGTGCTTCATATTATGAGATCTCAGACCTAGACAGATTGTCTGACTAAAATCTCTGGCTCAGGCAGATATTACTTTTTAATTTTCTTCATACTTTCTTTCTATCATCAACTTGAATCATTGATCTATCATCAATTAGAAGAAGTTAAAGGAAAAATATAGAAGTTACCCTTTGCTGTCTCAACCTCTGATTTTCTTCTTCAAGTCTGGAGACCTTGTTCTCCAGCTCATTCGTGTAAGCCTGTTCATAGAAAAACCAGATGTGTATAACTAAGATCCATGAATCAACACTAGCATCAACAAAGATAAAACATCCATAGTCTTGCCTGCTTCCTAGCTCGTGAACGGGCAGCTGACTCACGGTTCTTGATCATTCTCTTCTGCTTCCTCTCAACAGTCTTTTTCGTCATGTCCTCCGAAGGCCCCCTCTTCCGCCTTGGTGTTTGTGGATCAAGTGGGGACAAATTGGCTCCTTCACCATCATGGTACCTCGAGTCCAATATGGTTCTAATGCCGACAGCCAGAGGTTGTGGCACCTGTTGACCGACAAAAGCTCCCATTCTGCTCTGCTGAGCTTGTTGCTGCTGATGCTGATGATACTGCTGCAACCACTGTGTCCTTGGATCAAGACCCACATTGCCAATCCGATTTCTCCTACTCTGATCAGATCCTTCCGTGACCACCCCAGCTTTTGACAAGAAGTCCTCAAGAGTCATTTCCCCTAGGGTCGGCTGCCTTCCATAATCTGCAACACCATCACTATTCTCCTTCTTCCCTGTTTGGATGTGCCTCCATACCTCGTCGACTGTCTTCTTGCTCAGGGCACGCGGCATAGTGATACTCCCCTCGCACCGGATGCCTGGACATCCTACGCCAGTGCTGCTGCCATCGTCAGGGCCTGCAGACTGATTATCCTCACACGGGATCACACTCCTGAGGAGCTCATCAAGGTTCATGCTGTGCAAGGGCTCACCCAAGTGGCTCTGGACCTCATTGAGGGTGAGGTTGTAAAGGGACCCTTGTCTGGCCAAGCTCTGGATCGGTGACTGCTGCCCTCCACCAACGCCCTGAGTCGCCATTGTCATGCTCATTTACCAGTTCTTCCCGCCGAAACCTAGAATACCATCGGATCATTAGGCTCGGTGCCCCATCTTGCTGCGCTTTCTTGAAGGCCCAGAGACACCATCTACTTTACTACCTCTTAGCCAGTCCGACAAAAGAATTCACACAACCTTTCAAGTCTAAACTTCAAGCGAACACAAGAAAGGGGGGAAAGAAGGAAAAGGTCAAGCTTTACGATCCTCAAGGAGAAGGACCACCTTCCCTGCATAAACGAAGCACAAGCCACTGAAGACTGTAATGCAAGGCTTGAAGGAAACAGAAGACTTAGAAAGGATGAATGGTTTCATCTTTCCAACAGAGAGAAACAACTTCAATCAACACAGTCGAGCCCTTGCAGTGGCCACCCCTAAAAACCAGTGCAATCAATGTAGGAAATTACATCAGAAGATCTTAGAAATTGTCCAGGGAAAAGAAGATGAACCCTACCCACTCAAACACAAAAACAGAAAGACGCAGAAATCAAGTCCCCAATTGGTGATGCCATCAAAGATTACGTTACTAGCATGTCCAACTAGAACAAAGAAAAAAAAAATCTAAGATGGATGTCGCAGAGATTCCCCAGCCAAAGAAGCTATTTGGGTTTGAACTCGCTCGACCCAAAAGATCTGCAAAGGAATCAACACAAACATCTGACCAAGAACAAAGCGATCCTATGATACTTCTGTTTCCTTACCTGCTGGGACCAGATCAGAATCTATCAGCTGCAGCATCCATCTCCTCAAGGAAACAACAAACTCTTGGCAATTGGAAAGTCACCAGAGAGAATCCTAGGAGCGAGGACATGACGTGAGAAAGCCTCGGTTCTTGGCCTTCTTGTATCTGTATGTGGTGACATATCATGCACTTGTGCTTTGTCGCCCAAACGAAGGTCCCATGATGGGTATACTACTCTAAAGGAGCAGGAATATTAAAAGCCAAACTTCCATCTGCTTTCTCAGGCGCTGCATGACTGCCAGTGTATAAACCTCATTACATAAGAATCAAACAAATGTTGGCTCTTTTATCTTTAAAGTTAAGATACATAATATATTTTTGTATGATTTTTCTAAAAAATTATCTCTGGATTTTTTTTTTCAAATACTATTTGATCTTTTTATCTAATATCTTGAAGACACCTTATCCTCACTTATCATTCGTCGCTTTCGTCCCTGTCTTCTTCTTTTCTTTTTCTTTTCTCTTTACGCTTCAACTCTTCTTCTTTCTTCTTGTCTCATATTCACATTTGGCCACTTAGATACGACAGAAGCTCATAACGAGATATCGCTAAAAGTAATGAAACCTTATAAAGAGGAAGGAGGCCTTTGCGATGAGATAGAGATGACTACATGAAAGCGATGAAGTAGAGACAAACACATGAAGTCAATGAGACGTCGTAGCGAGATGAAAACGATAAGATAAGGATTATTTAAAATATTACAAAAAAAAATAATAAATAAGAAAATTAAACACTGAGGAAGAAAAACTCAAAAAATTAGATATTTTTAGAAAAATCATATTATATATTTTTCTAAGGATAAAGAAAAGTTAGTTTTGGTACTAATCATGCCACAGTTCATATTTGGTACATTATCTTTGCAAGGAAAAACAAATATAACATGGCATGGAAGGTGGTTCCCCATCATGAGATGTTTAGAGAAACAAATATAGCATAGCATCGAAGGAGGTTCCCCATCATGAGATGTTTCTTTGAGACATCATTACTTCTTTCATGTCAAGAAACAAAGTCCTTTAGCTGCTTGTTAATGGTCATCTTTTGGTTATGCATCCTTGAAATAACTCAAGAGGGTGTGTTATAGTGTGGTGCTTCACCATATTAACTGCAAACAAGAATAAAGATAGGGAAAGCTATAATTTCCTTCAGGAATATCACAGGAGAAGAGTAATGCAAAGTCTTCCACTTGTGCCATCAAATCCAACTTGGTAATGATTGGGGACTCCCAACTCTCCTTTGTACGAGAGGGACCACAGAGTTCCTGTTCTAATCATTCTAAATTGGTTTACATAAGGAAATCTACAGGAGTCATCCTAGGAAGGTGAGAAGAGTGTACTGATTCACTTATGTTACTCTGCATTTAGTACTATGCCTGTGGCAGAAACTCCAAACAGGATTATTTGACTTAATGCCAGAACTGCAGACTGGACTTTTTCTTCAAGGTGGTCCTTGAGATTTGTGCTGTGATATCAGCATTGCTTGGTGAAATAGTTGCCTTTTTTTTCTTTTATTTTGGAGGAAATACACTGATGGAGAAAGATTATAAGCTGCTGTGTTACTGTGACCATGAAGAAATGTATAGGCTGAGTTCAGATTGTTATCGTTAAACTGGTGTCTGTCATAGCTGTTTAATGAAACCTCATAAACATTAGCTATTAGATCTGTCACCCTCATCAATGCAGAAATCTTCAAGGCTCTTCTGTAATAACATTTGAAGATTTATCCATCTTCAAAGTAAATGTTAACTGATGACAGAAGCATAGTAATTTGCCACTCCATTGCTCTTTCACTCATCTCTGAAATTTATTGAATATGTTTCTTCATAGGAGCAAAAGTATTCTCTACTATGTGTAACAGAGTTCATTTGAACTTTTCTATCCTCACAGGGGTGTTTATATATATATATATATATATATATATATATATATATATAGAGAGAGAGAGAGGAGAGAGAGAGAGAGAGAGAGAGATTTGCAGGGTGATAGTTTCTATGCCATCTCATTGGTCCTCTTGCCCTTGTTTCTGCAGCAGGACATTGTTCTTGAAGCTGTCAGATGATACTGCAGAAGATAATCTAAAATATGTGACACTTTGGTATGCTTGTTATGATTTTTCACATCCCCTAACAAGGTTTCAACAAAACAACAAGCTCACTGTTAAAGTGGAGAATGAATCATCTGGACTGACACCAACCATTCTCTTCTCAAAATGTGACTGAACTGTCACTGTTATTTGTGCCTTATGAGGAACAATTCTCTTCTCTAATTGTATACTTTAGTCACTCAGATGAAACTGCAGTCATTGCATTATTATGGTCCATTAACTAAAAATTTTATAATGTATAACAAAATAAAAAGTATTTTAAAGATGAGCCTTGCTACAATGGTAAAGATTTTTTTATTATGACCTCAGTAATCATGAAAACAAAAAATATACTTGTATGTCCCATATGTAAATGTAAAGTAATCAAAGCCATCATACAGTTCACATATTTATCTTCCATGATGTAGCTTTTCTAACACTTGATTGCATCTGTGACTATATTTCTTGCAAATTAAGGGATCAACACAATGTAATCCCACCAAAGTTGAGGACTTCATTGAAGTGACTCCTAATAATGAATGAGTTGGAAATGAGTTACAATAGAATTTGGATCTCCTACCAAACTTTTAGAACTTAAAGGGTTTGTTTAAATAGTTATCCTCATAATATTTTGATTAATTATCAATCAGCTCTCTATCTTATCATGATTTACCATCTGGCATTGTTATTTGTTTGAATTTATTACAAATATTTGAGAAATCTACTTACTATTTTTCTTAACCCACTATGATGTATTGAAGAAATAATCCTCCCATGTCTGTCTAAGAAAACAAAAACAAACTGAACAAAATAAGATTGTAAATCTAAGAAATAAAGAATAATTCAACTATAAAGAATTAGATATGTCTTCAATATTAAATGAACTTATATTTTCTGCATAGTGTTAAGCAGTGAATTAGGATACAATCAATAAGAACAACTAACAAAAAAAAACAAGTGACAAGATTGAAACATACTAAAAAAAAAGAGAGTGTGAAGTACAAATAATAATAAAGTAGCCACAGAGATATCTTGATAAACTACAAGGGCCAGTTAAAAATGGTAGGGGATAAACCATGTGTCACTTAAAGATTTGCCTCAAAAGATTATGCCCAAAACCTCATCTAAAGGCATTACATGAATGGAAGTGGAGAGATTAATTTGGCTTGGAAGGGAACGAAGAAGGTGCTGAACCAAGAGGCACATGATGATGACCATCTCCCTTCTCCCACTTCTCTATGTCCTGAGCAGAATCATACATCAAAAGTGGGAATTCCAAGTATCTTAATGCCTAGGTTTAATAATCATTCAATCTGCTCAACCAATCTATTTCTCTTTGTTAAGAATCTCATCCTTGAGAAGGGACAACCTGGAAACAGCACAATCTATCACCTTCACTTGAAGAGTCACCTTGTTTCAACAGAGACCACCATCCTCCTCCTATGACAACTTCCAAGCTCCTTGTATCCAGTACAAGAACATTTTTAAGCACCCTTCGTGTGGTTTAATGAAGGCAGAACATGGGTATGGAATATTTTTATGGTGACTTGTGTGTGGATATCTGCTTCATTGTGTTTGCAAAAGATTAGCTTGATCTGAGACAGGTCAAGGTCAAGGATTCAAGTTCCAATGAAGGTACCACTGTACCTGAAGATACAAAATGGATTTGCTGACATACATAAATCGGTAGATAATGTCTTTGTTTCAGGACAGGAAGACCACTGCTATTAAAAAACACTTGCAATGATCCTTAAGAGTGTGCTTACAGTGCAAGACACTCTTGATGGCCACAATGCACAAAGACTTCAATTACCGATATGGGAAGGTCTTCAATACTGGTGGCTACTATGATTACGGTGGAGCAGTTTGGGAAGGACTTCGAACAAAAAGATGAGGGATCAACAGCTTCATCCTCCTTCATGTACTTGGAAGAAAAGGATTCACTGTGGCTTGATTGTTCTTCATGGCTTTGCAACTTGGTGATGACCAAAACAGATTAGCACTTGTGTTAAACTAATATGCATCAAACTTGACTTCAGCTAATTGACATCACCAGGCAATAATCAGAATAGGATGCAACTAAAAGATATGAGCAAAGATATAAGCAGATTGAATACATCAAACATGGAAATAGCTTGTTCTTAGACTACTGATAACCCAAGGCTTAACTTAATAGTGAAATGGACTCAAATCATGGAATGGACTGCAGAATCCAGCTGATACGAAGCTTATCTACCAAAATAATAGTTGAACCAAAGAGCAGAGCAAAAATAATATTCTTAATAATAATAAAATTAAAAAGAACTAAAATAGTTGAACTACGCCCCCAATATTAGGAAAAAATAATTTAAAAAGATTTATAAAGGTGAAATGTATTTTAAGGAAAATAATTTTGTGTACATAATTGATTTTAAGAAATTATGATGTATTTCTTCTATTTGTTGATATTTGAATCACATACAATTAATAATAATCCTAATATGGCTTAAATATAGACATCATACTTAAAAAATATAAGATAATTGAGTATGAGTGGTACAATGAGAGATAGAACAAGATATAAAAAGATTTCATGAAATAAAGATTTGAATGTTTTTGGTTCAACTAAGGTTATGTTATTACAAAGCTTGATAACAACAATTAATCCATTATTAAATCCCATGCAATTGAAGAATTATAATTTAACTTAATTAGATTGAATATAAGTGATAAATAATATACATACATATCTCAAATTTTAATTTTATTATTATTAGTAAACTTTTCGTAAGCTAATCTATTTTTTAAAAATATTATCGTGCCTAAAGTTGAAGAAGAAGTATACTTTGTCCACTCTTGGAGTTTTCACCTTTACTTTTGAAGTGACTTACTTGGAGGCTAAGTTCCTCCAAATTCAACAAGGGTTTAATTATCTAATTTTTATTTAGACAATTATATATTATACCTAGAAAGTCTCCTATTTATAGTATTTATTTCATAATCAACATTAGTTATAGAATATTAAGTGCATTAGTATGAGAATGTTTTTTTAGATATCTAATATGATATATCTTGTTGACACTATATTGTTTCTAAGTTGACTAGGCTTCATATGTAATTCTGATTGATTATAAAATAAATAATTATCATAAAATAAATAAGGCTTTGGGTTAATGGTGAGCCTGTATCAAACTTAATAGTTAGTCTATACCAAAGCACAATTTCCATCTCCAAAATTTGATAGATATTATCTGTATAAAAAAGATTATATAATGTTTGGACGTATGTGATCAAAATGAATGCATCAAGTATAGAGATAGTTTACTTGATTAAGGTACATCGATGTTTTGAATGAATTTATCAAGATGAAGATGTCAAACGTTGGGAGATACTTTACTGAGTTAGGATATATCGGACACTTTGATACTTATGTCTAGGACAGATTCATCATATGAGAAGATGTTTTACCCGATCAAGATGTATCAAATTCTCTGGATAATTTTGTTTACTATGGACATTGCATGATGGAGATGCACTACTCAATTAGGATACATTGTTTATTATGTCCTTCCAAGACATATACAAGGAGATGCTTTCAATTAAGGTATATTGAGTGTTTGAATATTTATTTTCATAGTAGATGCATTATGCACAAAAAGATATTTTGCTTAGTTAAGACATATCGATTGTTTTGATGCCTATGTATAGACAAATATATTATATTTTAGGAGATGTTTTATCTTATTATGGGACATCAAGAGCCTTAATGCTTATATTTTAAATGGATACATCATGAGTGTGGGGATGTCTTGTTCGATTAAGATTCATTGGGCATTTTGATGCTTATTAACTAGACAAATATATCATTCATGTAAAGATATTCAGCTCAATTAGGATATATAAGATGCTTCAATACTTGTATATGGATAGACACATCAAGCACGAGAAGATATATTGAATCCTTGATGTTTATGTCCTCTATGAATGAATCATACATAAGAAGATATTTTGTATAGCTAGGGCATGTTAGGTTATTTTGGTGCTAATCTTGAATGGATGCATCATGAATAAGAAGATAATTTACTAAGTTAGGGTACATAAGGTGTGTTGGCCTCTTCGTTAGGCTAAGTTGATATGAATTTAGTGTCTAATGGGAGTATGTCAAATAAAAGTGAGTTAGATATTTTTTTTACATGATGAGAGAAAAACAAATATTTAATCATACTTGAGTGGATCAGATATTTTTTACCTAATAAGAATGAGTTGGACATTTTTTGGCCTAAAAAAATTAGGTCAACTACTCTTTTACTTGACGAAAGTAGGTTAAATTTTTTTTCCCCCCCTAAAAGGAGTAAATTGAGTATCCTTTTATTTAATAGATGAATGAGTAAAATATTTGTTGTCTGATATGAGAGGGCAAAATATTTTTTTCCTTGACAAGAGAAGGTAGATATTTTCTTCGTAATATAAAAGTGAGCTTAATATTTATCATCATAAAGAGAATCAAATATTTTTCATTGAGAGTGGATTAATTTTTTTTTTTTGATAAAAACATGAATCAAATATTTAATGCCCAAGTAGAAATATCTCTTATATATGTGTGTTATTGATATCATGATAAAAGTATAATGGGTATAATGGTGAAAGGGCTCCTCCAAGAGATCACGGTTTATGTTTTGAAGGGTGCAAAGAGGTTCCTCCACCCCACCTCTTCCTCCTTTTTTTTTTAAATTTTTAATGAGGATGAAAGGGCTCCTCCAAGAGATGAAAGGCCCCCCCCCCCCCCCCCCCCCCTCCTTTTTTTTTCGAGAACGAATGAATGATGTATGGCCCAACCTAATTTGTTTGGGCATGAGCCTACCTTGAACTAGGTTGGGGATGGGCCTGCCTATGGTGTCTTGGTGCTTATCTACCTAACAAAAGATCTATAATAGTATCCTATATATTAGGATAGTGCCATAGTTTAATGTCTTGATATATTCACGAGCCTAATTGAATTAAATGTAACAGGCTCAACTAAAGGCGATTTTGAACCATTGAAATTACTCTAGAATTGATTAAATTCTAACCAATTCATACACATTGTTTGAGAAATAATAAGTCACTAGCCTCATGTGAATGACCTATTGCTTTTATGTTGCTACTTGTGTGATTGTGTCTGCTTCTCACTAACATAACTCTAAGGATTTCATGATTATTATATGAACAGAAATTCAAGATTATGTAAGAGCCATCGATGGCATGTTGATTCAAGATCAATCCCGATGCTCTTGTAAATAAGTAACTTGGGGCCCTCAATCCGTCGATCATACCAATGCATTAGAGATTTTGATGCCTATTAACGAGACAAATATGTTATTCGTGTAAAGATTCATAGCTCAATTAGGATATATGAGATGCTTTAATACTTATATCCTGGATAGATGTAGCAAGCATGAGAAGACACATCGAATCATTGATGTTTTTATCCTTTATGAATGTATCATACATAAAAAAATATTTTGCATAGCTAGCACATGTTAAGTAGTTTTAGTGGTAGTCTTGAATGGATACATTATCATGCACAAAAAATGCTTTACTTGGTTAGGGTGCATCAAGTAAGTTGAATATTTATTGTCATACTTAAGTTGATTAAATATATTTTACCTAATAAAAGTGAGTTAGACATTTTTTTTGACCCAACAAAATTAGGTGAAATACTCTTTTACTTGACAAAAAAGGGTTATATTTTTTTACTTAAAAAGAGTGAATTGAGTATCCTTTTATTTGACAAAAATGAGTTCGATATTTGTTGCCTAATATGAGAGGGTTAAATGTATTTTACTTGACAAGAGTAAATTAGATATTTTCTTTATAATTTAAAATTAAGCTTAACGTTTATCACCCCAAAAAGAGAATAAGATATTTTTCACTAAGAGTGGATCAGAGATTTTTTTTGTTTGATAAAAAAAGGGTCAAATATTTAATGCCCAACTAGAAATATCTCTTATATATTTGTGTCACTGATATACAAAAGTATAATGGGTGATAGTGAATAAAGTGACGTCAGCTTTGGCCTATTGACTCACCTAGGGACCCACTCCTATCTCAATAGTAACCATGGTAGAAGAGCCCATAAACCTCCCCTGCCCTGCGGTCGAGTGGTTAGGAAGCGACCTTTCCCCATGTCAACCATGATTTTGAGAAAGGTTGCATGCTCGGATGCAAGGAGCATCAATCCCTGTCAACCATGATTTTGATTCCCACTATTGATTTTACTATCGGAGGGGTTGAGTCGAGAACACCCCCGACGTTGACCTCTTGTACAAGAACCTCCATGAAGCCAAGATGCTCCTTAGTTCAACTCCAGAATCTCAAGGAAGTCCAACCATCTCGGCTTAGTGTAGAATCCACCTCGAGCAAATAAGTAGCACCTCAGGATCGTGCCAACCGATTCCCCTCGCTACAACCAATATCTGAGAGTATCACATGGGCTTTCAAAATGAGTTTGCGCCTTTGGAATGTGACCAAGCCGTGTTGACTCATCATTCAATGACATTATGATTATAACAGTAGATATAATGGTGAAGGGGCTCCTCTAAGGAAGGGATCATGGTTTATGTTTTGAAGGGTGCAAAAAGTTTTTTTTTATTTTCTTATTTTTCATGAGGATGAATAATGTATAGGTCTAACCTAACTTGTTTGGGCATCAGTCTACCTTGAACTAGGTTGGGGATAGGCTTACCTAGGGTGTTTTGGTACTTGCCTACATAATCAAAGATCTATGATAGTTTCCTATATGTCCAAGGTTGGATGGTGCAATGGTTTGATTTATTGGTATATTCATGGGCCTAATTGAATGTAACAGAATCAACATAAGGAGATTTTGAACCATTAGAATCAATCAAGACTTATTCAAATTTTAACCAATTCACACACATTCGATGAGAAGTAATAAGTCATTATTCATATTAATTTTGATATAGTATTGGATCCACATTAGCTTCATGTGAATCACTTATTGTTTTTATGTTATTACTTGTGTGATTGTACTTACTTCTCACTAACATAACTTAGGGATTTTATGATTATTACATGAAAAAAATCAAGATTATATAAGGATCATCGTTAGTGTGTTGATTCAAGATTAAGCTAGATGCTCCTGCAAATAAATAACTTGGGGCCCTCGATTCGAGGTCGATCGTATCGATACAAATTGTGAGAGGAGCCTTCTCCCTGATTTTTTTTTTTCGAAGGATCTCTAAATTTTGATTTTGTTATGATATTTTCTTCGAACCCTCCTTATTTCATCAATATTTTATTATCAATTTTGATTATCAACTTGATATAGAAAAAATTAATACAACTTGAATGATCTAAGAATATTCTTCATTTTTAGATTTTATTATGATGTGACATACCTATTTGACATGTTTTTAAATTGATTTGACTTATATATTTAGTTTTGATTGATAATATATAATTGATATATCAATTACTTATACATATCAATAGCTTAATCAAGAAATACTCATACCATCAAACCAGATGAATTGACATTAGCACTTAAAAAAAATCTCAATATATTATCATCTTTGTGGATTTGAATAATATTTTCTTAAAAGAAATGATTTCTGAAAAGAATTAAAAGATCTGTCCTTACTATGATACTTTACATATTTATTATTATTATTATTATTATTATTATTCTTTTGACCTCTGTGACAATATTTCCTCGAGTGAGATTTGATGCACCGAATTCGATTTCAGGAGGGCGAGTGGAGGCAAAACCCACATTGGGAGCTCACCAACAATGGCTAGAATTTGCACCATGAAACCACCCTTCACCCTGTCAAAGATCACCACCACTTGAGTTATTAAGCCCATATGTAGGAGAGCTTCCATAGGTCCTAATAATAGGGTGTTCTAATCAAATCGAAAAATTGAACTAAATCAGATGAACTGATTCACCAATAGTCTATAAAGAGTTCTAATTTGAAATATCATTTATTAGTTCGTTTAATCAATTTAAATCAAACCGAACTAATTTTAACTTAAAAAATATCAATCCGATTGAGTTCATTACTTTACTAATTTAAACTGATTAATCAAACTAATCCAAATATATAATTTTATAAATAACATGAGCTTAATTGCATAAATATTATCTGACTCTTAAATTGATTCAATTAAATTGAATCAATTCATTTTAAAATATATTTTTAAATTACTTAAAATTATAAATTAACTAATCGAATCAGATTAATCGAATTGATTTATTCAATTAGATATATCCGAATTTTGAATTTCAGATTATCTTATTTTAAATAAATTAAATTAAAAAAATAATTTGATTCGGTTTCACCAAATAAGTTTGAATACCTTACATAATAATATACTGTTAATGTCCTAATAATAATAAAATATTTCCTTAGTCACAAATATATCTATAATAATTTACATTTTAAAATACCTTTACATCTAGAAAAACTCTACAGATGTGATGTACTAATTCACACGTGGGGTCCACCAATTAAGCTTAGGCTTGTGAGAGAAGCAGAGTTGTGGGTTGTGGTACTCTTAGTTCATTTAAATCTTTGAATTTAGCTTACAATAGCACATCCTTTACCTCCTGTGGGATTTGTATTATTATCTCACCATAACATATAATATTGCGTAATTCCTATTTTGGATCTCTTTATTTAGTAGCAAAATATGACATTGACGAACGAGGATGGGGTACAAGAGTAAATAGGTCCAAAGTTTAGGGGCATTAACTTCATAAAAAGGGCTCCTTCAATTAGGGTAAAACAAAAAGGCAGGGAATCAAAGATTTATTCTTCATTTCAAATTCCCCCTAAATTCCGCAGCTCCTCAAGAACGAGGATCGTAGCCCCCACAACGGTAACATTCCTCTCGCTCCGTATCCTCTTCGATTCGCTCTTGTTTGGGGCAATTGTATGTGGATTCATTGCTCATCCCCCCTCGCCACTCACTGTCTTCTTCGTGATTCGAAGCCTCGTCTGACCGATTCGACCGAGGAGGAGGTAGCGGCTCTTGAGGTGCTTAGACGCGGTTCTTGGTGTTTTGGGGGCCGGGGTTTTCTTTTGAGTGCGTTTACTCCATGGGTTTATCGCTTTGCCTTGGATGATGATTGTGCTCTTTTCCCTATCAGATTCGTCTCGGTGTTTGGTGGTTTATCTTAGTAGTGGCGATTTGTGTGTGCTTTTTAGTTCTCGATTGAGCTCTGCCTGAGAAAATGTGGTTTCTGATGGCTTATAATATGGGTGCTGAACGGACTCGCATGTTGGAGGACCGAGAGGGGTTTAATTTTGGTTATTTTTAGATTAATTGGATTTTTTAAATTTTGGGTATTTTTGGATTAATTGGATTTTTCTGGTCGTCAGCTCGGATCTTATTTGCAAATTCTATCTGATCTCTATGCACTTTTCCTTTCTGTCAAAAATAGATAAAAGTTCTACTGTAAATTATAGTTTTGTGGAAGGTTCCTTCTGCCCCTTATGATCTATATATATCCCTTTTCGGCCCTTTTTTCTTCTAGGTAGGACGACACCCCCGCACGCAATTCGGAAAATACCAATCTTCTTGGTAATTTTCCTAAGCTAGGCTTTTTATTCTTCAATGGGATTCTTCGATCAATTCTCTTTGCCTTTCTTCTTTGCTGAGACCAAATTTAGTACTAGCCATGCTTTTGGCATGTAAGATTCTTCATTTGGAATTTGATTGTGGGGTCTAGACTTGGAGCTTATTTTAATGCTTGAAGATTAAATTTTTTTTTTTCTTTCAGCCAGGAATTTTGAGGTTCACTAACTTGGAGCATTTGTCTATATATACTTGAAGTTTTCATGTAATGAGAAGTCATATAGTGCTTTAAGATGAGAAGGTTCTTTTCACTAAGATCGTCTACATCTAATAGTGGAAATAGCAACACAGCTGCTCCTGCACCAAACAACCAAAAGAAGAATGTGAAAGTTCCAGCTTGCGATGGTGTTCCTAATGCCCCTCAATCTTCCAAGGAAACTGTTCTTAAACCGTGCAACCGGTACCTGGATGATGAGGATTCACTGAAGTCACTTAATCATCGACGGAGCCTCTCATTTTCCTCTGCCACCACCAACTATGGTATGGAAGAAAAATTCTTGAGTGACTTCAGCAGATCACCATCCAACTGTCGCAACACACTAAATCATGTTGACAACTGTCCTATTCAGTAAGTACTTAGTCATGCGACCAATTCTTGTCATGCCACTTATCCTAAAGGTTCTTAATTTTCTATAAGTTGGTGGCTTAAGACGACTTTAAACATTAGCATTTTATGCTCTATGCTAAACCTTTTTCTTGAGTTCATTGCTCTTCCGCATTTGTCCATTTATTTTGATTCCATTCATTTTGATTCTTAAATAATATGACTGACATTTGGTGTGAATTGAGATTATAATTTGGTTGGCTTGAATAGATTTTTCTAAATTAAGAACATGCATAAGCTGCTTGATGCCCATTCGCCTTATCACCAGTTCCATGGTAAATGTGCTTCTAATATCTTAATGTTGAACCACATGCTACATATTCTACTCTATGTCTTACTCCTGGATGAACACATTGACTTGTGGATAAAAGATGATTTTAATTTTTTTATTTTTAAACTGATGTTATCTTGACCGACTGTTTTACTTTTCTTTGGTACAACATGCTAATCAGCTCCAACATTTTGCACTTTCTTTACTGACTGTATTCATGAGCATGATTCATACATTGTATCCGTTAGTATCACAACATTATTCTCACTTGATTGATGCTCAGCTATATTCATATATTCATGAGTATGACTATATTCATGGCAATAGCTGTCAAGTTTCAGTAAATAATCATGTACATTGTGGAGAGTTTCCTTTTTCTTTTCTTGGCAAACAAGGCATCTAGTATTTTAATCTTATTCTGGTAGATTGTATATATCAGTTACTGATTGTATAAAGTTCTGATATTTGCAACTTAATTAAGTTCTACAGTCCCAATATTTTTTTGCTCATGTGGCTGCCATTTTCAATTCATCTTCAGTTACACTTAAGCTGCCTTCTAATATCATATTCTTGTTTGCTACTAGCTGTCAATCGTCAACACCAGAAAGAGCTTCGAGAAAAAAGAGAGGAGATCTGGCTGCCATCCAATATACACGTGATGTAGAGTTTGATTCTTCAGGCTCAAGAGAAAATTGTTCATCAGGAAATTCATCATGTGGTTCCCCTGTTCCATTAAGATGCAGAGCAAGTCATATGAGTACTTCAAACAAAACTGAATTTCATGATTTCTACATTGATGGAGAGCCTCAAGTTAAATTCAATCAAGATCATACTAGCCACTCATCTGGCACTGAAGTTGATGGCTGTTTAGCAGACAAAAATGTGCTCCCATGTCCAGTAAGGCCACCCAGAGTTCAGTACGTGAAACCAATGTCACCTACCTACGATAAAGAAAACTTCAGGAGCTACTCATTTAGGGAGACAAATCATCTCCAACGTTGTTCTACTCAAGATTGGGCAAAAGATGATATTAAGCTAGCATCCCCTTCCAGAAAGACAAGAAGAAATGCTGAGAAACTATTCCATGCATTTGCTGGAAAATTTTTAAAACCACAAGATTATGACTCTAGAACAACTACGACCATAGATGATGTTAATGATGATTACTCTGATGCACAACCATCCTTGACCTCAAATGGCTTTTCTGAAATGCATGATTCTGAGATTACTTCTTCCTGTGAAGATGTAAAGGATTGTTGCACAGAGGAACTAACTGGTTTTCAAAGACATAAATGCTCACTTAGAAATGCAATAATGGATGCTACGGTTGATAATATATTTAACACCAGGCTGCAGGAAGAAGAGACAGATGAGGAGTTACAAAGGAAGGTAAAAGAGTTGGAGGAGAAGCTCATGCTCCTTTCTGAAGAAAACCCTGAAATGATGAAGTACAGGAGTAAAAGTTCAAACTTAACAGCAATGCTCCAAATTATTCAGAACATCAATGAAGACAGGAAAATTTTGGCACTTGAGCTCTCATCACAAATTAGATCCAGGCTTTCAGAGAGATTTTCAGCAAAAGAGAGATTTAAACAGTCTAAGGCAGAATTGGATACTAGAACAAGGCGTCTTGAGAAGGAGAAGAACGAGATACAATCGAGTTTGGAGAGAGAGTTGGACAGAAGGTCAAATGACTGGTCATTGAAGCTTGCTAAGTTTCAATCTGAAGAGCAGAGGCTACGTGAACGTGTAAGAGAACTTGCTGAGCAGAATGTGGCACTTCAAAGAGAGATTTCCTCACTCAAATCTAATGAGGTAGAAGCTCAAGGCAGGATGCTGAACTCAGACAGGCAAATGAATGAGCTGACAGCTTGTTTGGAAGATGTGCGAACAAAGAACCATGATCTTCACCAGTCCTTATCCGAGTTGCAAGACAGATATAGTGGATCAGAAGAGGATCGAGATTGTCTCAGGAGATGCTACAAGGAAAAGGAGAAGGAGAATAAGGAACTGCAAGAAGTAGTTGTAAAGCTGCAAAGAGTATGCAGTGACCAAGAGAAATCAATTAGTGGATTGCGACGAGGATACAGTGATGATTTATGTAAGAAAGTAATAGAGGAAGGTGATAACATCAGTAGGTTACAAATGGAACAGTTACGATTAACAGGTGTTGAACAGATGCTGCGAAAGGAGGTTGAGTCCTGCAGGCTTGAAATGGAATCTCTTAGGCATGAGAACATCTCCCTCTTGGACCGTCTTCAAGGTACTCATAATGGTCATGGCCACTCATTTATCAAACTTGACCGACAACTCCATGCCCGAGTAGACTACTTGCAGACTCAGGGTTTGTCGTTGCTAGATAAGAATAGCTGCTACCTTGGTGATCTGTTAGAATTTATAAAACGCAGGTGGTATCAGCAGGACACTAGCATGGATTTTGATGGATTTTCAGTGGACGAGTACATTCTGAAGTTTCAGAGTCTAAAGAGAGGGATTGAGAACTTCAGAAGAAACTTGCAAACTATAGTGACAACATTAGATGAGAAGTCCAATCTAGACTCATTGCTATGTCATGTGCAAACTATAGAAGATGGTAAACCAAGGCAACTGAAGAGTCAGGTGTCAGAGGTAAATCTTGCTTCATATTCCCCAAATAAGATATTTGTTAACTTGATGATCTCTATTGTTGATTCAAGCATTAATATTTCTGAGTACAGTCAACAGACAATATATATGCTAATTTCCAAACAAGATATATGTTAATTTTCGTTTGCCATCCTTTGAATGTTTACAAGAAATTTGGATCCTTGAAGGACTTTGCAAATGTGCAGTCTTAATTTACGTCATCATGCTATGGTAGTAGTAATGGTAAAGCCAGGTTTGCCATTTCATTTGGACTGGTGCATATCAGCTGGAATTCACCGGTTCTGGTGTGAATTGGGATATGGACAGCCTCTTTTCAGGTGAATATGTAGCTTGCTGCCTGGTAAGCCTATTGAATTGAGCTTATTGCTTGATTCTTTTTTTTTTTTTTGTTAGGATCACATTATCCTCCAATGGTTTCGTCTCTTTTATGATTTCTGTGTCTCTAGTACTCACCTCTCTCATGACAACGGCCACTTCTCACCCATTGCTTGCACTGCCCACATTGTCAGCCCATCGATCCATCCAGATCTTCTCTCATTCTCCTCCTCTGTTGCCACCACCACCTCCTCCCCTCATCTTCTTTTTTCTCTTCCACCTCCCCCTCTTCTTCTCCTCCTCCCCTCTTGTCTTTCTCTTCCACCTCCCCCCCTTTTCCCCCTCCTCCTCCCCTCTTCTCTCTCTTCCACCTCCCCCTCTTCTTCTCCCCCCTTTACTTCTCCTCCTCTTGTCTTTCTCTTCTTCTCCCCCTTCTCCTCCCTTGCCTGAAAACTCCTTATTGGTACCAAAGTACATACACCATCGACCGACACAAGTCCAGTAGCCAATCTGCAAAGCTTGTAGCTGTAATTATCGGATAGTACCTAATGGTTCAACTAGAACTTGAAACCTCGTAAAGTATATTTAGATCGACAACAGTTGGGTTGGGCCTTTCTATTATGTTCTTTTATTCCAGAACTGAATTGAACGTCCGGTGTTTGTTCAAGTAGGAAAAAGTTAAAACTGCTTGTATCCTAACTGCTTAATGAATAAAGGCTCACATCAATGTTTCCAGAAGTTATTTCATTCACATTGTTCAGCATGTCATCTGATGTCTACTTTTTACCTGTTCAGGATGAAATGGAGTTAAACCTGAGGGCAGAAGCCATACTATCGAGAGTATTGAAAGAGAATCTGTGCTCCAGAGAATTGGAATACGAGCAATTACAAGCTGACTTTGCAACTTCAGTTAGGGCTCGTGGGATCCTGCAAACTGCTAACCAGAGACTGCAAGATGAACTTTCTTGTCTTAACCACAAGATGAAAGACTTGGAACTTCAGGTGAACGTATACATGAAGGACTTGCTTACATTTGTTTTCTAACTGTGTTTCTTTGATCGTAGACTAGTACTAAATAATGCTTTACTGTTTGAATGTACTAGTGTATTAAATTATGTATTTCTACCTTTGTTTGCTTTATCCTAGACTAGTACTAAATAATTCTTCACTGTTTGGATGTACTAATGTATGAACTTTATGTAGTTTACTAAATCATAATGCATGGAAGATCTGATTGCTAATTTGGGTTACTTCTGTTTTTATTACTTTTGAGTTTTGATGCCTCATAAGTTGTCCTGATTATTTGAGATACCACTGCTCCGTTATTTTTCTCCATCAATTTAAATAATTGACCACCTTGAGAACATAAATGCTTCTAGCAATTATGTGAGGCCTATTAAAATCATTAGGAAAACCAGTTAGCTTCTTTTTAAGTTTGCTTGCTCTAGTGTAGTTTCTAGAGAATCAACCTTTACTTGCATAAGCAGGTAGGCTTTATTTTTACAGATATTTTACTTGGTTGATGACAGTGATGTCACAGTGTGCATTATCTGTGTTTCTTTTTGAGTTTTTTATATTGTATTTTTCAGTGCTACATGGTCAAGAGAATATACTGGTTGGCGACCAGACCTGTGGAGCATTAATATTTAGTACCATATAATACTATGTCGATACAAGTTGGCAAGTGTCAGTATACTGGTTGGATCATTACAAACAAAAAGAGAGAGATAGGTGGTGGAGTTTTATAGTATAATGTCGGAAAGACAGCAATGCAGTGATACAAACAAGCAGTGGGGGCAGGAACGTGAAGGAGAAAAGCTAGCAATGGAGGAGTGAAGTAGCGAAAGAAAAATAAAAAAGTACAGTGGGTCTATGGTTAAGCATTGATTAACTTATCGCTCGATAAATCCAATGTATTAAAATACAATGTGATAAGCTTGGTTCCAAGGATCGGATCTGGCAAAATTGCTCAAATCACATACTGGTATCCATCAGATCAATAAAAAATGTTCTGTATCGACAGGTAGGGTTGGAATTTTAATCCTTGCTCTTATGTATATTTTCCCTCTCATGTAACTTAGATGTCGCAATGAGCACAATTTATGATTACATTTATCAATTCACTTGTCAACAAAATTTCAATGACTTTAAGCCTTCAGGAGAACAAAGTTGCTTTAGTTCTAACGAGGTCTTGAGATTGGTAAGGCAGTTTGCTATCCTGCAGCTTGAGGGACATTGTAGATTTTTCTTTGTGTCAGTAAAAGTAGTTCACTGTGACTAGCTCAGGAACCAGCATTATGCAGTTGATGCTCCATAAGTCTATTTTTTCTAAACTTGTGTCTTTTGATTTACTACTTTTTGTTGACTTGGTATCTTGATGAATCACTTTTGCTTTTTTATGAACTTGACAATGATGAGGGTCATCAAAATAGCAGATACTGAAGAAGGATGAGACAATCTCTCAGCTCCATCAGGAGATGCAGTTTTCCATGAGGGATCTAACTTCTGTTCAGAGCGTACTCCAAAACATCTCTCAGGAAAAGGACCAAATGTGGGAGGAAGTGAAACAGTTGAGAAAGACTAACATGCTTATGGAGAATGAGGTTAGTTGTCTCCGGAAGAAGATTGAGACTCTTGACGAAGACATACTTCTCAAGGAGGGCCAGATATCCATTCTGAAAGACAGCATGGAACAGTTCATTCTAGAATGAGATGTTGAAGAATAAATCCGGTTTCCTGTAGGTACGGTTTTGTTATGTCTACTTTTTAAGATGCATATTTTGGATTTCATATCATATTATGTCCATTCTTTGTATTACTTTTTTCTGGTTTTTAATATTTAGCCAAATGCCATGTTCCCTTGTGAGGATTTATTTCAACTGGTAGGATCACTGAGATTGATACCAATTCATGTTTACTCAGGCTCCTTACAAACTTTATATATAAAAACAATTTGTAAAGAAGATATTAATCAAATAGTTCTACTTATGAGAAAACCCAATGACGGTTACTCAAAATATATCTGCATTTAAGCTTTGCTGTTTGCTCTAATCCTAATCCTTTTTTCCAGGTCTCCTTAATTTGTGTCCGGTTACTCTGATATTAAAAATAAATTCCTCCATCAAGCCCTACTTACACCTGCAGTTGGCTTTGTCTCTACCTGTGCTTCGTCATCAAGATAGCTATGTCCCATTCTTTGCACCTATGATTGTCTTGCTTTTTGCCACCTACCATCCTACAGTCTTCATGTCTCTTGTCTGTACTTTTCATTTCTCTGGTTTCGTCACCATGTTTTTTTGTTCGGCCAAATGAGAGCATCACATGACACTAGTGGTGGTTTATTTTTATCTTTGAAATTGTTCAATTTTCCGACCGTCAACATGAGGCGTTCAAGTTTAAAATCAAGTTACGATCCAATCACCTCCACAACCTTTGTTATTTACGTATATTGTTTGCAGTACTTGGGTGACTACGTCTGGATCCAGAGCAAAACCAGGTTTCTGCAAATCCCAAGTTCACCATGATATAAAAAATCCTTAACTCTTGTCGAGCCGTAAGTACTGTTAGAAATAATTGACTGTCTGCACCGACCGGTCATTTGGGTACATTTTTATGAGATAAAGCTGTTTAGTGCTGATTGAATCTTTCTCTGCAGGTCGTATCTGGTTCACTCTTGTAGCACCAGCTTCCCATCATACTCTCAGTGAACCCTTTTGTGGTGGTAAATGGTTCAGTCGTGGTGTGCACTTATTGTATCAACATCAGAAAATTTTCATCTTCATTTGAATTTTCTTTTTCTTTTATCTCAATTGAATGATCTCATGTAAAGACTAGCTTGGCTTTCTGCTTTTTTCTTTACAGAGGATACTGGAATCTTGTTGCTGTGTAGGAAATATAATACAGAGGATGTGGGCCATTTTGTTTTTTTCTGTAAACATTTGTTTGTTAGAACAGAGTTTTTGTTCTTCCTATAAGAGTTACATCTTGAATTTGACTCACTGGAGTTATAGTCACTTAGCAGGGAATGATCTGAGTGTAACTTTATCAATTTCTACTAAACTAATATAAACTTCTACAGAACCACCACGACATGTTCTAAGATGATTAGTATTTTTTTTATTTTAAATTTTTTTATGATAAAAGATAATTATCAAAATTAGAGATTTTATGAATTATGAATATGATATGCGATCGAGTGTAATTTAGTTAAATGTCAAGTATAATTTGATTAACTTTCACTAATTCAAAACTTCTACTAAAATACCTAACCATAATTTTAAGATGATTAGTATCAATTTTTTTTTATTTTTATAGAATTTTATGATAATTAATTATGAAAATTAAAGATTTTTAATAAGTTTCATAATGATTATATTGTTTTTTCTATTTTTAAAATTTTATGATAATTAATTATCAAAATTAATTTTTAAAAAATATGTTTCCTAATCGAATATAACTTAATTCAATTTCGAATGTAACTTTTAACTTTTATTAAACCAATTCAAAATTTCACAGAATTACTATGACATGATTCTTATCATGTTTTTTTTTTGAGAATTTTAGAATAATTAATTATCAAAATCAGATTGGAAGATTAATAAATTGACTTAGAAGATGATATTTTTTTGGGTTATTATAGGATATATATAATCTTAAAAATATTAAATCATTATGATAAACATTAAAATTTATTTTTCACTTCTTCGATCTTCAATTCGTTTCATTTCATCATCTATCTTTTTATATCATTTTACGTTACCTCCAGCAATTAATAGGAAAAGGAGGAAAAAGGAGAAGAAAAAAAATAATGAGGAAAAAAAAAAAAAAAAGAGAATCGTAGGTAAGAAGTAAAAAGATTTTATTAGAATTAAGTTATAAATCGAACACATATATGTCTATTTACAAAGAGATAATTTAGAAATATTTAAGATTCTTAACATATGATTGTAAACAACAAAAAATGGGTTGCATTAAATGAATATAGAGGATGCCATATAGTAAAAAGCTAATAGTGAGATATATATTTTTTCCTACAAAGCCTTTAAAGCTTCTTTTTTTTTTGTGAAAAAATTATGTTATTTTCTTGGACTGATGCAACTAACTCTTTTTAAAGATGTCAGTTAATTAAGTTGATAAAAATTTTAACGATCGATCGATAATAAGTCCCTGAAATCATATCTTATCTTCGTCATGACCTCTCTAAAAAAAACTCTACCTTATTTTTTATAATTAATAAAATTTATTCCAATCTCTGCATTAATTGTTAAAAATAACCTAAACAAAAAATAAAAGACCACATAAAATATTTTTTTTTGGAAAAAAAAAGGAAAGCGGTATTACGTTACAAAGTCGAAAATGTTAAAAAAAAAAGGGAAAACTGCAATAGTCACCCTTTTTAAGTAGAGAACGTTTGCTTTAGTCTGACATGCTTAGCCACGGAATGAGCATCATCGTTCTCATCCCGAATCGAAAGCCCCATTTGGCTAATAACTACATCTTGTGCCATCAAAAAGCAATTATTTAAAATGTTCTTGATACTCCAATGTATTTATCCTATTCGATTGAGTAGCTTAATAGATTGTAAGGAGTTCGATCCCACCGATATTTGATGACTTAGTCTTAGAGTTCTATCCAGTATGGCGTAGCATTCGGCTTGTAGCGTGGAGTTCGGCGTGCAAGAGATACAGCCAGTTTCCATGATTCACCCTTGCCGGTCTTTAAGAATAAAGCTCAAACTTAGACTCTTCATCGCACTCATAAGGGAAGCATCATATTGAATGATTATGGAGTAAGAAGGTGGAAATGGTTAAGAGAGGCCTTCATCAAAATATAATACGCTACTCTTAATTACACTCATATGTACATGACAAGAATATGGTATATCATATTATCATTTACTTATGCTATCAACAATAATATAACAAAAAAAAATAAAATGACAGAAAAGTGAACAAATTTAAGATATTTTCACTTGCTAAGCAAAATGATGTAACTTAATGTTTGACGTTGTACATATGTTACAAACACATAAAACACAAAAACTACATATTCATGATTTATCCAAAATTTATATTAAAAAATGCTTAGGTCATAATCTATAAATGTGTTGGCATAAACTCATTTATGCTCACGTCCCTGCCCACCTGATGAGTGAATTACTAGTATCTTTACCTACGAGATAATAAGTGATAACTCAATAAGTATAAATCTCTTTAGTTTTATTTAGGTGAGCATCTATCGTGCATAACATTCTAAAATTATATAAATAATTTTTTTCATAATAAACTAATTTTCTTTTGATCTCTTTAACAATTTATAACCTTATAATATGGCATATATATATATATATATATAATAAAAGATAAATTTCTGATTCTAGGTCAATTGGAACACACATGTTTAAGAGCATGTCATAGAACATGCAATAGGCAATTATTGTGCATGTATGAATTTTTACATCAAACATCATAATACATGTATAATCTCACACCACACGTGATATAATATATATATATATATATATATATATATATATATATATATATATATATATATATATATATATATATATATATATATATATATATATATATATATATATATATATATATATATATATATATATATATATATATATATATATATATATATATATATATATATATATATATATATAATAAAAGATAAATTTCTGATTCTAGGTCAATTGGAACACACATGTTTAAGAGCATGTCATAGAACATGCAATAGGCAATTATTGTGCATGTATGAATTTTTACATCAAACATCATAATACATGTATAATCTCACACCACACGTGATATAATATATATATATATATATATACATATATATACTCTATTGAATCTCAGATTTTAATGATGAAATCAATTAATGAATTTATGATCTAATATGCGTTTAAGTAACGTAGGACTAACCTCGATCAAAGAAAGACAAATTGATTAAAGCAAGAGGAATCAGACGTTGGGTAGGAGTGAACATGTCAGGAGATTGGACGTCGAACTGGAAGATCGGTCGACATGTCAGTAGAAGGATTTCGTGCCATGAGTTTGGGCATCAAGCCGAAGGATCATACATTGCGCCAAGAGGATCAGAAATTGTGAGAGTCAACATGTAAATTGGACAATACGCCGAAGGAGAGAACGATGCGTCGAAAGATTAGATGAAGCGTCAGATGAACCAATAACATGCCAGACAACATAGTATTCATGCTTGCAATCAATTGTGTCTAGATCGAGTTACTTTAGGTCTAATTGAGTCGGTATTGAGGTGAAACAATACCAACTCAATTATGGGCCTGAATCAAGATTGAATTGGGCCTACTGTTTGGCTCATTCAGTGTCCTATAGCAAGGTCTGGTGGTGGTACTACCCAGACATAGTCTCCCAAACTGTGTCAGGCTATGGTACCATCAGATTGGGCAGATAGTATCATCAGACTAAGCGATGGTACCACCAAGTGTCAATGCTGCAAGTGATGGTACCGCCCAGCATAGGCGGTGGCACCGCTAGGACCCAGGAAACCCGGGATGAGATCTTTTTGGCTCTATTTTTAAAGTCATTTGGGGTTTATAAATACCCCAACTATTCCTACTTGGAGAAGTACGAATTTGAGCAAAAAAGTAGGAAAAAAAACTTAAGAAAAAAAAAGAAACTCTCTTAGGATTTAGAGTCTCTTCCTTGTAGAGTTAGAAGTTTTCTAATAGAAGAGTGAGGTCTAAAAGAGAGGTTGTAAATGTTCTCTCCTGAGCTTGTCAAAAGGAAAAAGAGTTGTATGGGTAATTTATTTTCGCTTATTGAAAAAAGATCGGTAGTGAAAGCTGGTGGCCTCGAGTGAAGAGGAATTAGGAGTGGATGTAGGTTACAATGACCGAACTACTATAAATCCAATGTGCTCTTTTCCTTTGCTGCTTACTTTTATTGCTTACTCTGCTGCTTACTTCACTTTACATTTACTCTAAGTCAAGCTTAAACACTTTCTGATACATGCTTTATCATAATGGTTTTTCGACATTGAACGAGTTTTCAAATTGACATGATTTTACATAAGTACTAATTCACCCCCTCCCCTCCTCTCTTAGTGTTGATTTCGGTCCTAACAATTGATATCAAAGTCAGTTTCTCTCTATTTGGTTTAACACCCAGGAGAGATGACTTTTTTTGGCTTTTAAGAAGGTCACTCTATTAATCGTCCTCCTATGTTCAATGGGATGGACTACACATATTAGAAAACTCGAACGAGAGTTTTCTTGCTTTCTATGGATTTCAATTTATGGAATGTTTTTGAACTTAGCTTTTAAAAATCTTCTAAACCAATAAACAAATGAAATGATTTGAAGAAGAAGATTTTTTTCTTTAAATTCTAGAGCTATGAATGCTCAATTTTATGCTTTGAATAAAAATAAGTTTAATCATATTTTGACTTATGAAACTGTATATGACATTTGGCATAATTTTGAAGTCACATAAAGGCACAAGTAGGGTTAAAAATTCTAAAATTAATCTTTTGATGCATAATTTTAAATTGTTTCGAATGGAATCAAGTAAAACCATTGGAGATATGTATACTTATTTTACGGATATCATCAATGGTTTAAAAGCACTTGGCAAAAGTTTTTCTAACCTTGAACTTCTAAATAAAATACTAAGATCCCTTCTAAAAAATTATGATTCAAAAGTAACTGCAATATAAGAGGCAAAAACTTAAACAATTTTCCATTGAAAGAACTTATTGGTTCATTGATGATATATAAAATGACGTGCAAGGCACATGACGAACATGATGAATATAAGAACAATCTTCCAAATAACAAGAAAGAATTAACACTTTGTACAAATAAAGTCGCTCAAGTGATGATGATTTTGAACTCCTCACAATAAAATTAAAGAAGCTTATAAAACAAGAATCTAAGAATAAAATGAACTTAAAAAAGATAAAACAACTTGCTATAAATACAATCGGCTAGGGCATTTCAAAAGCGAATGTCCACAAGTGAAGAAGAATCTATAAAAGAAGAAGAAAACACTCAATGTGAGTTAGAACGATTCGAGTACATCTGAAGACGAGGAGCAAATCGACAAAGAAGATGTGGTGAACTATGCCTCAACAGCTTTCGACAACAAAGTAAGTGACTCAACCAAAACCTCTTTACCTTACTATGAAATTACCTAATGCATTTCATGAGTTGTTTTTAAATTAGTATATAAAATATAAAAAAAAGAAGGGGGGGATCGTGCTTCTTTTTTCGGTGATTTTAAAAAATAAAAAAATGATAATGATAATTACATATTTTATGATAAAGAAACAAAATATTAGATTTAAATATAATACTTGTACACATAATAAGATTAATCCTATATATGTATTAACAAGCAATAATGTGTATCTTTATGATTTCTGTATTACCTTTTGATTTTAAATTATGATGCATGACTTTTGTATGAAAGACTAGAGTATGAAATCAATCACAAAATTTGGAACTAAAAGAACTTTAGCTACTTTTAATCTTATAGGAATCAATCTACGTTAGCTTCAATAAATTTTCTTTCTGAATGAAAGAAAAGTGATTTTGATGATGATTTTGGATTTGATAATTTGTTTTCATATTTATCCAAACACTTAGATTTATTCGACATGAGATGTATTTTATATGAATCATTTCGTTCTCGTATGATTTAATCTTCTAAGAGAAGATTTATCGAAACAAATCTTGATTCTCGTTATTAATGATTTGAGATTTATTTTATGTGAATCAAGATTTCTTATTTTATCTCCTATTATTCTATTCACTATTTACTAAAGAGAATATCATTTTCAGAATTCATGACCTAAGATTTTTCTTACTATTTGATCTCATAAGAATTTTTTATTATTTAAGAGGATATTTGTTAAAATGAATCATATCTTTTGGTATTCATATGATCTTCGATATTATATCTTTCATGTTATGATTTATTTATGATACTCCTTTGTATTCATAAATTGTATACCTCATCATATTTGATTTAAATTTATCTTTGTCATAATGTGAAAAAATAGAAAAGAATTATAAAATTATATTCTTCCCTTCTTTTTGATAATAACAAAGGGGGAGATGAAATTTGTTAGCTTGCACAATTCGAGAGGAAGCTAAAACTTGTTAGCTTGCACATTTTAAAAAAAAGCAAAACTTACTAGCTTGCATATCTCAAAAGAGAAACAAGAAATGCTATCTTTCACATCTTAAGAGAAGCAAAACTTGCACATCTCAAAAAACTTGCTAGTCTGCATGTTTTAAAATGATGTAAAATTTACTAGCTGGCATGTTCTAAAATGATGTAAAACTTACTAAATTTGCTAGCTTGCAAATTGCAAGGAGAAAGAATTGCTAGCTTGCACATTTTAAGTAGATGCAAAATTTTTGTTAACTTTTATATCTGAAAAACTTGCTAGCTTGCATGATAATAAATGCAATGATTTGAAATTATATCTCAAAAATTTGCAAGTTGTATTTCTCATTTTTGTTAATGACAAAGGGGGAGAAGGTATGATGATGATCATGCATAGTACGATGTGAAATTATGAATGATGATTTGGAATCATGTATATAATAATAATTTTATATTTTAAAAATATACATGATTATTTGGTATCATGCATGCAATACTTCAACTTATGATAATGATGCATGTAATGATAAAATATTCATGATTAAAATTGTTGTAACTTGAATTCAAGGTTTATTTCAATATGACATATTGATGGGGGAGTTTAGTTTAAACTCCGTCATCAATTGATTGTCATCATCAAAAAGGAGGAGATTGTTGAATCTTAGATTTTGATGATGAAATCAATTGATGAGTTTACGATGTAATCTGCGTTTTGAGTGACGCAGGACTAACCTTGATTAAGAAAAGACAAATTGATTAAGGCAAAAGGAATCAGACGTTGGGCCGGAGTGAACATGTCAAGAGATTGGACGTCGAGCCGGAGGATCGGTCGATGTATCTGTAGGGAAATCTTGGAGGCGATATCACATGCGCAGCGAAAGAATAGAAAAATAAAATCTCCAATTTCCCAAAGATATGTTCGTCGTCGTACGAAGATTGACGTGCAAAATTCATTAAATAGAAAATTACATATATTAAAGATTGTGTTACCTAGGGATTGAATCCCAACAGATCTCTACGAGAGGATGAAGGAGGTCAAGCGTCATTCTCTCTAGCGGTGATCCATACAGTAGGGCTGCGATGACGCTCCTTAAAATTCCAAGCTTGCTCTGAGGTGGAGAGAGGGAGGAGAATAGGAGAGGCAACCAAAAGGATCTAACTTATGAACCATTGATTCCCTCCTATTTATAGAGGTCCCCTGTCAACTTAACCCTAATGGATCCTGCCCTATTCGGAATTGGATCTCCATCCAACAACCCAACTCTCTTAGATTAGTGGATCTCTATCCATTAATCTCTCATGGGTGTTAGGAACAAGTCGGCACTAAGAGGAGGGGTGGGGGTGAATTAGTGCAGTGGTAAAATTGTCGATTTCGGATATCTTTTCGTTCGTTGAAAACCGATCAAAAATATATTAACTTGGAAGCGTGAGGGAGCGTAAGCGTAGTGAAAGCAATGTAAGAAAGAGATGCAGTTTGCTATAAAATTAAATTACTCAAAGTAAATGCAAACCGAGTTTTTATAGTGGTTCGGTCGTCGTGACCTACATCCACTTCCGATTCCTTCTCCATTGAGGCTATCGGCATCCACTATCGGTCTTTCTTCAATAGGCGAAGACCAACTACCCTTTTACACCCCTCTTTTCCTTTTCACAGGTTTAGGAGATAACCTTTACAAGCACTCACTCCTCTCTTAAACAGAATTCTAGACTTAAAATAGAGGAGGGAATTTCTCAAGAGACTGCAATAGTGTTTTCTCACTTTTAAATTCTCTATGCTTGTGTGTGTTAATCAGGGATGAGAGGGGTATTTATAGGCCTCAAGTTGATTCAAACTTGGAGCTTAAAAATATCCCATCCCAGGTTTCCTAGGTACGGGCGGTACCACCGCATGTGTTAGTCTGACACTGACACTGCACTGGGCGGTACCACCGCTTGGCACCCTACCATTGGGCGATACCACCGCCTGACAGTCTCGAAGACTATGCCACGACGGTGCCACCTCTTGGTTCATTATTTGGGCCTTTCAATGGGCCCAACACAATCTTTACATGGGCCCAACTAGCCTCTAATTGGGTTGACCTAATTCCAATCTCAATTATGTGCTAACTACAAATTCTAAGACATTTACTAAGCTAAATAAGTCCGTAAGTCAGGTTTTTTCCGGCAAGCTTTCGACAATCTTCCGACGAACTTCTAATGATCTCTCGGCAATGTTCTAGCGGACTCCTGGCAAGCTCTTGGACTAACGATCTTCTTGGCGAGTTTCAATGAGCTTCTTTGGCAAGCTCATGGACTTCTCGGTTAGTTCCGACAGAACTTCCGACGAACTCTCGAACTCCCAACGAAATTGCATTCTTGACTCCGGGACTTCATTTTGCTTTATGCCTTGTTGTCGTAGTTAATCTTGCATACATAAAACACACTTCAATATAGACAATTATTACTAAGCATGAATCATATTATCCGACTTGTCATTTGTCTATCGACACTTTGTCCGATTCTTCGACGCATCGTCCTCTCTTGCGGCCTATTGTCCAATCGGCCAGTTGACCTCCGCAACTTCGATATCCTTGGCACAATATCCGCTCTTCTTGGCCGGATGCCCGAAACCATAGCCCGAAGCCTTCTGTTGATATGTCGACCGATCCTCCGGCTTGACGTCCAATCTTCTAACATATTCCACCGGCCCAACATGATTCTTCCTACTTTAATTGTCTCATCCTGATCGAAGCATCCTGCGTCACTCAAAACACAGATCAAATCATAAACACTTATTAATTAGTTTCATCATCAAAATATGAGATTCAATAATGGGCTCTTATTGGATCTCATCTATAGGATCCAATAATTCAGGGGCTTATTGGATATTCAATAAGATAGGGGCTCCGACGGATATCTCATATCCGAATCTCTACTCATCGCAATGCCTATCATATATGTGTGACCCTCTAGGCCCAATATCGAGCTGGCCGTGAGTTATACCTATCAAAACTCCTTCTGGCTCAGTGAATTATTATCTCCATAATAATTTACTCGATTCATTGACTACGAATGTACTAGGCCACTATGCTGTAGTGTCCCCAAACGATACAAGGGAATCTATCCATTGGACTTGTCTGTCCTCAATTACCGTTTACCTATAATTCCTCATCCATCTAATATCCTAGTGATCATATACCGGGCATGGCGCTGTCAAACCCATATGGTTTTTAATCAAGTCTCGCTCTAACCGGATTCTCTCGGAAAACTCTTTCTCTCTCAATCCGAATGACCCTGGCCAGAGATTTGTTTGAGCAAGAATACATGAGATATTTCTCTCATGACACCGAGAGCAAATGATCCTCTATCGACACTTAATAACCCTCGTAAGATTGACTGCCACTCCCAATGATCGATTGTGCTAGATCTGGAACATCCAAACCTATAAGTCTGGTATCAAAGAGTAGAGCATTCATACATGATATCCTTGGTGTCTCAAGTCTAAGGACTAGATACACCACTAGAACTACGAAATCGCTGTCTAACAATAAGGCATTATCAACTATCCAACATTTTGTAAGCGGATCAATCAGTGAACTCATTCTCTAATGATTACCTATACTGTATCCCTAGTATCCCTACACGAGCAGCTATGAGACCAGATATATCCATCATATGGACGAGTATATAGCCCACCAGTCTGTCCGGTTATCTCGATGCCCCTCTCGAGTAACCTATAACCAGGATTATTTAGGATTTGTGTTTACAGACGAATCGATCTCATTATCATGATCTCGTCACGATCCGATTCTCATTACACAAATCTATTGACATCACAATATATTCAAACAACATGCAATATAAAGTGATAAAATACCAAAATATAATAATAAATAAAAAGACTACATGTCAAGTCACACGTGCTATCACTCACGTGACTGACTTGCAGGGCACCTATGACTAGTAGTGTCGGTAGAAGGACTTCGTGCCATGAGTTCGGGCATCGAGTCGAAGGATCGGACATTGCACCAAGGAGATCGGAAGTTATAGGAGTCAATATGTCGATTGAGCAATACACCTAAGGAGAGGACGATGCACCAAAGGATCGAATAAAGCGCCGGATAAACTAATGACATGCTGGATAACATAGGATTCATGCTTGCAATCAATTGTATCTAGATCGAGTTAGTTTTGGTCTAATTGAGTCGGTATTGGAGTAAAACAATGCCAACTTAATTAGGGGCCAATTAGGCTTTAATTATGGCTAAATTAGGCCTATTGTTTGGCCCATTTAGTGTCATATAGTAGGGTCTAGTGGTGATACCAACCAGATTGGGCGGTGGTACCACCCAAACACAATCTCTCAAACTATGTCAAGTGATAGTACCGCTAGACTAAGTGATGGTACCGTCCATACACAATCTCTCAAACTGTGTGAGGCGGAGGTACCACCAAACTAGGCGGTGGTACCGCCCAGACAGTTTCTCATATTGTGTCATGCGATAGTATCGTCAGTGGTACTACCCAGTTTAGCGATAGTATCATCAGACTGAGCGATAGTATTGCCCAGTGTCAGTGTTGCAGGCGATGGTATCGCCTAACACAGACAATGGTAATGCTAAGACCCGAAAAACTCAAGATGAGAACTTTTTTCGCTCTATTTTTGAAGTCCTTTGAGGTCTATAAATACCCCAGTTATTCTTGCTTGGAGAAGTACAAATTTGAGCAAAAAATGGGGAAAGAATACTTAAGAAAAAAATTAGAAACTCTCTTAGAATTTAAAGTCTTTCCTCCTAGAGTTAGAAATTTTCTAAGGGAGGAGTGACGTCTAAAAGAAAGAAAGGTTCTCTCTTGAGCCTGTTAAAAGGAAAAAGAGTTGTAAGGGTAGTTGATCTTCGCCAGTTGAAAGATGATCGGTAGTGAAAGCCGGTGACTTCGAGTGAAAGGGAATCGGGAGTGGATGTAAGTCACGACGACCGAACTACTATAAATCTAATGTGCTCTTTTTCTTTACTACTTACTTAGCTGCTAACTTCACTTTATATTTATTATAAGTCAAGCTTAAACATTTTCCAATATGGGTTTTATCATAACTGTTTTTCTATATTGAACAAGTTTTCAAACCGACGTGATTTTACGTAAAGCACTAATTCACCCCCCTCCCCCCTGTCTTAGTGTCGATTTCGGTTCTAATATACTCTTATATATACTATAACATATACATGCATCATACATCATAACAACTCTCATATCATATATCATAGCATATATATATATATATATATATATATATATATATATATATATATATATATATATATATATATATATATATATATATATATATATATATATATATATATATATATATATATATATATATATATATATATATATATATATATATTCTCACACAATCCATGGCAAATACATGCATGCAATATATTTTCACTATAATTTATATATTTTTATGACTATGTAATGTGTACATTAATTTCAATTTCAAGCTTATATTTAGCTCATAACTATTATATTTTTCAAAACATATTTTTCAAAAATATATTATTGAATACATACAATACATAGAACCATTATTATATAATAAATTAAACATATAATTATCTGGTTCGACTTAAAATGAAAGTGCTACTGAAGGACCATGGTCTTTACTGATCTAAGTGTTCTAGAGAATTGTAAACGTATCAAATTAAGTCTTGTCATGATATGCCTAAATTAAGAACCATACATCTTAAATTACTTATAACTCTCAATCTAAGCAATAATTTATAGCAAAATTTTAGTAGAATCTCTTTTGACTTAAATTATAGCCAACCTACAAATTCACCTAAATTATATCATCAATTTACTAACAATTCAACCTATAATCAAATGACCTAGTAATTATCAATCAAATAACAACGTGATTCTGCAAAGAAATCTTGCTTCACTATTATTAATGGCTAAACCATCTTGTATTATCATGAAATTTTATAAAAACTTAGGAGACATATAAAACTAAATCTATACAAAATTTTAGCTTAAAATAGAATCATTTAGGGCTAAACTATTCTCATAATTCGACTATTATTACATATTTAGTTATGCTAAAATTATGTTGAGAATATTTAAACTTCTAAAGGTCATATCATAGTGCACATAGATGGTATGTATTTAATTTCGAATCTTAAAAAATCATAAGGAATTCTTTAAACACATATTAAAAGTATAGGAGCTCATTATATCCTTAAGGGTGTCAAATAAGTAAGAATAGAATCTTTTCATTAAAAAAATATAATATTCTAATTGCTTCAGCTTCGAAAACTCATAACTATACACACAAATCTTAGGTTAAAACAATCCAAGAAGCCATAGAATCATAATAGATTCATACAAAATATCTCTAAAAATCATACATTAATTTGAAACCCTAGATTATTCAAAAGCATCTAAAATATAAGTTTACAACTTGCTAAGCTAAAACCCTAGGTATATCTATAGAAGGGTTAGGTTTTCTTATCTTGTTCTTCCCTAGGACTAGGGTTCTTAGCCTCCATGAAGGAAAGAGTGAAGAGACTCAGAGAAAGGGTGAAAAATGAGAGAAATAGTCGTGCTTTATCTAGTTTGATGAGGAGTATAAAGACAAATTAGAGAGGAGGTATGATTTGGGGCTTAATGAGCTGCCTTAATAGGTTAGGCTCGACCCATTAGGCCCATCAAGCCCAACTCAAGTTTTTTTTTTCCTCCTAATATAATTTTAGAGTTGATACAATTTTTAGATTGACAAAAATGATAAGTTTTATTCTAACATCATCATTTAATTTTACTTATGCATCTTAACATTATTAGTATAGTATTCCTTTTTTATTTTCATCTCCACCTAATTCTTCGCTATTCCATCCATGCCTCCATACATTTAATGTTTAAATCATAAACTTACTTTAAATACGATCAAACTTATTCAAGTCCGACTTGAGAAACACTTAAGGTTTACTATAATATGAAAGTCTCTCTTATTCGTACACGCTTACAATCATAACTTAATCATATACTCAAGTTCATTAGTATACTTATCGTATACTCAAGTTCTTTAGTATACTTACGCGCATTGCATCATAGAATCATACCTTTTTTGTAGTAAAACATACTTAAAAATAGACATCAATGCTTATATATACTCTCAATAATATTTTAAAAAACTTTATGTATAATATTTTTAAAAATATATACTTCAACTTTAAAGGACAATAATATGAGCATATGAAGCATAAATATCATAAAATATCTCTTTAGGTATCAATAATATATGTATATTATTTATGTTTCTGTTGACATGTTAGATATATAAAAACCTTGAACACTACTAAATAGGCAAAGGTTTTATACCACAACGATTTAATGCAAGCACAACGATTGCCAAAGTAGTAGTTATTTCAGTTGTTCCACAGAATCCAAAAGAGTTGGCAACCGAAGCTAGAAGCATGTTTCTATTAATTTTGTTTAGAGATCTTCCTTCCATGATCCAATTACTGAGGAGCCAGGTTTCATATGGATCGCACCAAATACCAGTAGCTTAGGCCTAAAGGACAGTAGAAGAAGATACAAGAAGTTCTTCAAGTGAAACTATATTTGATTTCACGTTGTGCAAGAACATGTTTTCATAAATACATTATAACAATTTACACCTAAATTACAAAAGAAAAGTTAATGTTTAAACATGACAAATCCCATGGTATAACATATAATGCAGTAAATTACAAAAGTAGACCCAACACTGATGGAAGTCGCATGTAATGTTTATCATCTTTTAATATATAAATATTTTCATGACAACTATATGAAAAAAGAAAAAACTTAATCACAAATGACGACAGAATAGTCAGTTTGAGATGAGTAGCACTTACGGAATCAGATATACAAGTCTATCCAAGAATCTGTGCACTTTTATGAGACTTTGACTTGTTATTAGCAGAGAGTATTCAAGTCTTCTCCTTATTGGCCTTTTTTTGTTCGATCGACTCCATTGCTTCTTCAAATGATTTCTGCAGAAAAATGCCAGTCATTTATTAGCTTATTTATTATAACATTCTTGAGAAACAGAGTTGATAAGATGAAGGGTGGCGGCAACGCTCACACTAGTTTTGGCAGAATGCAATATTCCGGAAGGTGATTGCAAGAAGCCTAACTCATGCGTTACAGTAGGGAACTCAACAAATAAGGGTAAAAACAGATGCAGAGACTCTGGTTAAGATCCTGGAGACCAACTCTATCCGTGATAAATTTTTTTTGCGCCTGAGTCAGTTTCGTGCTCACAAAACTTTACAGGAAAGGTAACAAATGTACTGAATGACTTGCTGTGCACATGCTAAAACCAGCAAATGTTATAAACCTGGAGGGGGCATCGGCCTCCTGACCTATCAAGTTTTAGTGCTTGGATGAGCAAGGATTTGGATGTATCAGACATTTGATAATACAACAATTCTGTTTTGGGAAAAAACAAAGCTAACACCAGCACTTTTCCGTTAATAAATATAGTAGGAGGACTCAAACTGGGCCCAACATCAACCTTGATAAGCTATAAGCCACTAGAGTCTAGAACAATGAAATGAGAAAAACCAGCTCATGGCAAAAGCTCTTACTGTAAGCGCTTCTTATCAATTCGCTCAACTAATACTGACTCTAAAAATAGACACCTTATTGTAACTAAAGAATGTATAACAACCAAAAGAAATGTAGAGAAAGTCACACCACCAAAGACTTTCAGCTTATACAACCAAAAGATCAAGTTATTGCTTATGGATTAATTGATTCCTACATTTGATATATATGCAACAGAATCATAAATATCACCCATAGTTCCATGGGATTTATGCAGTATGCGGTTTAAAGCATGATAATGAAGCAGATATGGCTCCTATGAATACCTTAGATAATTCAGGTACTAAATACAAAGGTTCTTATCACATTGTCAAAATAGTCAAACCTTTTTTTTTTCAAACTATGACCTACAAATAGGATGGAGATAAAAAAGCAGCACAAGAAACCATCACTACTAATGGCAAGTCAGAATTAAAAGTTCAGAAATTGTACCCCAGAATTGTTCATTTTCCACATAGTTTCAGAACTTCTCTCAACAACTACTGCTGCACCTAACAAGACACTGGAGGGGGAAAAGAAAAGGTAAGTGCAACTCCTGAACAGCAAGAAATTTCGTTGCATAAGAGTAATAAACATCAACCATATAAAAGCCAAAACGATCTTGTTGCATTTATTGGCATTTTTGTCGGTATCCATACTATACCTTTCCACACAGAAGACGAAACTGAAAGCATATCTAATGAAAAGAGCAGATCTATGGCATCATTATTCATGACTAACAAGAAGTACAATTTAACGCATTGTCACTGCACAATTATGTCGGTTGGTCAAAATGGGCTATATGATCATGTTAACATGTAAGTCCTCACAAGAACAAAATCTGGATCAATCTTATCCACCTACATTCCATGTAGATCTTTTATTTACTTTTGACTAGTAAGCTTCCTACCATAAGCAAGAATTTTTAACAGAAGGTAAAGAAGAGCATTGTCATGCAGCATGATAGCAGACTTTTTTAAACTCAGGAGAAGTATAGATTATATTTAAAACTTCAACTAAACACGTAAAGCACCCCAAAATTACTGGAAAATGTACAAACATACTAAATAAATAATCATACTAATCTTTCTGAAAACAAAAAAAAGGGTAAAAAGCAAGAATCTCAATTAATAGAAAATCATATCCAAGAACAAAAATACAATGACAGGGATCTAACCAATAGTCAGATCCAACTTTTTATAAAATTGAATTCAGGTAATCACTAAAAATGACTACATATCACTGCTCAACATTTTAGAAAGAACTTGGGTGGAAAGCCCTTCACATGAAAGCTATACAAGAATAATGCAGACAGAGATAAAAAAATATCAGAACAGAATAGAGGTAAAGCTGGAGCTTAATCATGATACCTACGAAGAATCCTAAGAGGATTGTGTTTATGTTGCATCAAACAATTAAAATGAAAAGAAAATGGAATTAATTGGTAACAAAAAAGTGTCTTGTTTTCATTAAGCAATAGTTATTCAGATGTCAGGTCTATTTAACTACTGAACCTTGTAATCAGCATGACAGTCTAGTCAACAAAATGCCCAATTATCACCAAACTAAACCTAATAAGTCCAAAAAACCACCTATGCTTCCTATTCCAAGTGTGCTTCCAATTCCAAGTGTATGACAGATCTTTGAATGGACTTTGATGTAGATGGTTACATCATTGAACCTGCATTTAATTTTATGAAAGGCCTCTCTCTCTCTCTCTATCAAATTTCTTTTTCAATTTTCCTTTCTAACTTGAATTTTCATTTGTAACTAAAAAAATATTAAACTAATTTTTCACTTCCACTTTCCAGAGAGAGCCAGGCAGTCAAACTATTATATATAAGGCTTCAATTCTTGAAGAACGGCTACTTACCAAACCCAAAGTCACCATCATACCATATATTGGTAGATTAATACATCAACTTCAGGAAAGCAAACAATGATGCTAATTGGGCAGCAACGTTTGGTAAGAACTCTAGTTCTTCTGTTTTGTGGCAAAGCAACTCGCCAGCTGACTTTTGTAGCATCATTACCTCTGATAAAGAGGAGACTATGTATTCCAGACTTTTTAGTAGTTAATTTAGCTATTTTACTTTAAAAAAAAAATACATTAACTAATAGTTATCTGAAGCACAAACTGTCTCTTTAATGTGACATGGTAAACAGATGCACATCACTGATCATTACAAAAGAACTAACCATTCATAGAGTTGCAAAATTAGTGTCTTCTAAATGTTACCAGGTCCTACCTACTAAACTTTACGAATACAAGAGAATATAATTTTTCTCATTCATTTATTTTTTTTTTGTATACAAAGGAAGACATATATAGGCTGATTACAAACTATACAACTAAGGAAATTGATTCTGTACAATATTTCATTCTAATTCATTTCTTATAATATGGGCTAATTTGATACTGAATGAGTGGCACAAAATAGGGGATATTCCCTTAATTATGGGATTATAAAATCCCTTAACTATGAGATTTAGAATTCCTTAATTATGAGATTTTCAACACTCCCTATCAAGCTGGCTCGTAGATGTCAATCATTCCTAGTTTGCTAGTTAGATCCTCATAAGATCTTTGAAGCCTTTTGGTAAAAATATCTGCTAATTGCTTTTCTGTAGGAATTTAAGGCATTCAAATAATTCCTTCTTCAATTTTTTCCTTTATGAAATGTCGATCTACTTCAACATGCTTTATTCTATCATGGTGCACTAGATTATGAGCAATATTGATAGCAGTCTTACTGTTACAGTATAGTCTCATAAGAGTTTAAATAGGTATTTGTAAATCTTTTAGAAGCATTTTTAGCCATAAGAGTTCACAAATACCTTGTGCTACTGCTCTGAACTATACTTCAGCACTGCTTCTAGCAACAACTGTCTATATCTTGCTCCTCCAAGTCACCAAATTACATCCAACAAATATACAATATCCTGAAGTTGATCACTTATCACTTCCTGATCTTACCCAATCAGCATTGGTGAAGGCCTCAATTCTTATATGATTGTCATTTTTTAATAATAATCTGTTGCCTGAAGTCCTTTTCAAATATCTAAGGATCCTATATACTATCTCTAAATGTTCTTCATGTGGTCAGCAGGGGTTTAAATAGGTGCTCGAGCGCTTGCCTAAGCGCTTGGGTAAGGCGAGGCGAGGCGAGGCTAGGCGAGGCTCGAGAGCTTCACAGATTTGCCAGGCGACGCGCTTCAGTGAAACTTCGCTTGGGTGCTCGCTTGAACCCAGGCACCAGGCTGAAACCATGTAACCAAACCAGACTATTAAGTCTAGTTCGATTGAACCAACTAAGCTACATAAAGTTACTTTACTTGCAAAACCCACACCCCCCCAAACCCCCGGGTGACCTCGAGCAACCCATAGCGCAATCATTGCCTCCGCCACCGACGCTTCCTCTGTCGTTACTTCCACCACCGTCACACAGGACCAATACCTCCTCTACCGTCGAAAGACGAGTCCAAAGGTGTAACTTGCATGCGCAGTTCCCTCCGCTGCTGTTGCTTCTGTGGGTAGCTCCTTCCATCGTCGAGGGAGAGGACTGCAGCTTCCTCCACCATCGATGGAGACATCTGAAGCTTCCTCTGCCTAGGACGTCATCGTCCGTAGCTTCCGCCACCATCATTGCTGCCAGTATCTGAAGCTTTCTCTATCATTACTGTTGTCGTCTGCAACTTCCTTCGCCGTTGTTGTCGTCCGAAGCTTCCTCCGCTGCTGTTGTCGCTGCTATCATCCGCAGCTCCCTCCGCTATTGTCGCTATCATCTACAGCTTCCTCCGCTGTCGCCGCCATTGTCCAAAAGTTCTTTCATCACCACCGCCCTCTCCTTCTCCACTTCCTACCGGTAGTGACTCTTTTCTCCTCTTTAACTACTGTTAACAATAGATTGTTAACTATTGCTATCAATAATAGTCCCTATACAGATTTTAGCACTACTAAACTCTATTTATCAATTATATTATATATTTTTTATATGTTAATATTTTATAGCGTCTCGTTTTGCTCGGGCGAGTGCCTAGTGCCTCGAGCATTTTCGGACCTTGGTGCCTAGCACTTTTTAAATCACTATTGATGAATGTATAAATTAACTCACTACAAATGCCAAGTCTAGGCGAGTCTAAGACAGGTAAATCAACTTACCTACCAATCTTTGATATTTGATTGCGTCTAACGTGGCTCTTTGAGAACGACATCCCAATTTATAATTGAGATCTATTGGAGTATCCAAAGGTTTACAACCAAGCATCCATGTTTCTTTTAGAAGGTCTAGGGTGTACTTCCTTTGTGAAATAAATATCTCATTCTTTGATCTTGCTATTTCCATGCCCAAGAAATATCTTAGCTAGTTAAGATCTTTAATTTCAAACTCTTTAGCTAGGATATGCTTCAATTTATCCAATTCTGAGACATTATTGCCTGTTAGAATAATATCATCCACATAATTAAAAGAATAGCAATATCTCCCTTATCTAAGTGTTTATAAAACATTATATAGTTCGAGTGATTTTGAGTGTAACCATGGTCACGAACTGACCTTGTGAACCTCTTAAAGCATGCACATAGTGATTGTTTGAGACCATAAAGAGATCTTCTCAATTAGCATACCTTATTCAAGCCATACAATAGAACCATCTGCCTTATATTTAACAGTAAATACCCATTTGCATCCCACTAGATTCTTCCCCTTGGTAAATGCACCACACAAAGTATCATTCTTTTGAAGAGCTCTCATCTCTTCTATAACCGCCTCTCTCCATTCTAGAGTTAACAGAGCATCCTCTATTTTTTTTTTGGAATTTTTAAACCAAAGAAGTGAGTTGTAAAAGTCTTAAAGGCTGGAGACAATCTATGATAGGACACCTTTTTAAATATAAGATGCATCGTACAAGATCTAATTCCTTTTCTAATGGCAATGGGAACATCAAGATCTGAGAAAGGAATAGAGTTACTTGTGTCTATGTCTAGATCTGCTATCAGTTCAGACTCTTGGCAATACTCAGGAGCGTGAACATCAACTTTTTCTAGATTTCGCTGTCTTGAATACACACAAAGCTCAGGTTCAATCACAGTAATATCACCCTGTAAACTAGACTATTCAATAGCATACTATGACGTTGGAGATTTGGGCTGTGGTGCTGAAGATTTGGCTAGGTAGGTTTGGTAAAGTGAAAGTAAGAGTGAATCTGATAAGGAAATAGGGATTGCTAGAGATGATTCCCAAAAACAATCTTCTTAGGTATAATTCTCTCCCTGAAGATGTTTTTTTTTGAAAATATGTTTGGTTTTCAAAGAATGTGACATCCAAGGTCTGAAATTTCGTACCGTACCGGAGTTTCGACGATCGCTCGATACGGTACGAAACGGTATATCGAGCGGTATACCATTCGGTATACCGCTCGGTATATATATATATATAACTCGGCGACGTTGCCTCTCTCTTCTCCCAGGGCGGGCAACGTCGCTTCAACGACGTCGCCTCGTTTATATTTATATAAAAATTAATATATATATATAAAAGATTATATATATTTATATATATATTATTTAAAAGGCGACGTCGCATTGCCTCGACGACGTCGCCTTTTCCTTCCCCACACGGGGCGACGTCACTGAGGCGATGCGACGTCGCCTCGTTTATATATATATATATATATATATATATATATATATATATATATATATATATATATATATATATATATATATATATGTGTGTGTGTGTGTGTGTGTGTGTGTGTATGTGTATATACAATCCGAAAAAAGCGACGTCACATCGCCTCGACGACGTCACCTTTTTCTAATATATATATATATATATATATATATATATATATATATATTATTTTATTATTATTTTTTGTTTCGCTCGGTAACGGGCAGTCCGCGTATCGGTATGCCGTTGGACCGATACGTACCATACGTACCATCATTTGGTATTGCCTTCCTACTAACATCCATAGTGACAAATATTTTTTTCAATATAGAATCATAACATTTGTAACCCTTTTGAGTCGGGGAGTAGCTAATGGACACACACTTTAATACACGAGGTTCAAGTTTACTTCGTTGATGATTATGAATATGGACAAAAGCAATGCACTTAAATATCTTTGGTGGAAGAGAGTTCAATAATTTCACATGCGGATAAATAAAGGATAAACGATCAAGAGGTCACATGTGGATAAATGAAGGATAAACGATCAAGAAGTATTTGAAAATTAAAAATTCTAGTAGGTATTCAATTAATCAAATATAATGGATAAACGACCAAGAGGTGTTTGAAAATTAAAAATTCTAATAGGCATTCAATTAATCAAATATGAAGCAGTAAAAATGATATCTCCCCAAAGATATTTAGGAGCACGAGTGGTAAATAAAAGAGATCGTGCTATTTCAAATAGGTGTCTATTTTTTCGTTCTACAATACTATTTTGTTGGGGGCTGTCAACACATAAAGATGCTATGATCCCTTTTATTTTCTGAGCTTTGAATAATGTTTTATTGAGTTTGTCTAGTCCAATAAGAGTCGCATAGGAGCTTATTTGATATTTATTTATTTATTAGGAGTCCAAGTCCTAATGGACTCAAGGGTGGAACTCTATAAATATGGATGTACCTGTTTCTTTTCATCATCAATGAAATATTATTCCAGTCTTTTGATAAACCCTAGAAGGCCGATCCCCTCGAAGTGATCATTCTTTTTCTCCCTCTTCTTCCATATGATAAAACCCTATGGGTCTTATCATTTGGTATCATAGATTATCATCTCAAAAAAAAAAACAAAAGAAGCCGACAACCACGCCCCATCCCGCTCAAGCGAGAAAGAGTCGTCGTCGTTGCTTCTCAGCTAGAGGACCACCCCCCTCGTTGCTCCTAGCCCCGGAGACCCTTCGTTGCTCCCAGCCCTCGACAATGCTGCTCCCAACCGCGCCACCAATGCTTCCTCTCGACCTCGGCAGCAACCTTCCCTCCTCGCAGTGATCGAAATAAGGCAACTCCCCACGCCCATCGTCGTTGTTTTCTTTCTCTTCTCCACCGGAATCGACAACAGCCTCAGGCCCGACCATTGGCGATCCCTCAACGCTCTCACCCCACGCAACGACAGAAACAGGGCAGCAACCTTCCCTCCTTACAGCAATCGAAACAGGGCAACTCCCCACGCCCATTGTCGTTGTTTTCTTCCTCTTCTCCATCGGCATCGACAACAACCCCCGCAACCTCAGCCCCGGCCGCTGGCAATCCCTCGACGCTCTCACCTCACACCGCGACAAAAGCAGGGCAAAAAAACACCCCCCACTGCCTCCTCATACCTTCTGCTGCAACTGCCAATCGTCACTACTTCCTTCGATATCGGCATCGACAGCAACCGCTACAGCCTCAACCCTCAACCGCTCGCGATCCCTCGACGTCACCAGCGTCTCATCCCTCAATACGACATAAACAAAGCATTGGCCATCGCTGCTCCCAGCCCTTAGCAACGCTGCTCCCAATGTCTCATCCCACAGTGCCTCGGCAATAGCAGCCTCCCAATCGTGTCGTCGTCACTACCTCCTAGCCACGCCCTCAACAATATCACGGGCCAACATCACTAAAAGTTGCACTGAATAGGCAGTGCCGATGCCCTTGACCAGACATCAGAAACAACAACTGGGGATTACAGATATGCAGTATTACACAATGGCTATCGACAACTCAGTGAAAGCCCAACTAGAAGCCTTTGAAACTAGAATTGAGAACCGACTGCAAGAAACCCTTAACGACTTTAAAAAGAGTCTATCGAAGAGCTTCAGCAAGTTTCAACAAGATAAATGTTCAAGTCTTACATTGAACCGATCTGGAGACACAAGAAAAATGAATCAAAAACAGGATATAAGCTACCCAAGCATGAAGGTGGAATTCCCAAATAGGAAGATGGAGATCCGACCAGTTAGATCTCTAGGGCAGAAAATTTTTTCTGTTTTCATAGAACTCCAGAAGAATCCAAGGTGGAAATAGCTTTAATCCAACCATATAGAGATGCAATACAATGGTATGATTGATACGAAACTTGCCATGGGGTCCCCTCGTGGGAGTAGTTCAAGAGAGGGCTTCTCGTTCGCTTTGGACCATCTGAATACGAGAATGTTGATGGGCAGCTCGCTAAAATTCGTCAGACATCTATAGTGCTAGAATATCATAGAAGATTTGAACGATTGTCAAATCAAGCCAGAGATTGGTCCGAAAGGCAACTGGTGGGAACATTTATCGAAGGACTTAATCCAGATATCCTCTATGAAGTCAAAGCTTGCCAACCCCACACTATGACAGCCGCAATCTCATTTGCACATTTGCATGAGGAAAAAATCAGCAGGGAGAATCGTCGAAACAGAAGTAACAACAAACAAATTATCAACAAACCACTAACCCCATCTATTCCCAACTAAAACCCTAACACCCAAAGACTAACCCGAGAAGAACTCAAGGAAAGATTAATGAAGGGTTTGTGCTGGCACTGTGATGAAAAGTGGAGTAAGGAGCACCGATGTAAACAATGGCAACTTCTAATGATTGAACCAATTGGGGAGGAACCGAAAGCTAACAATGTGGACTCTGATTATAAAGATATGGATTCTGATGAAGATGTTGGACCTATCATACGTACAAAGCATACATTAGCCGACTACTCTAACCCACAAACTATGAAAGTTAGAGGAGCTTTAGAACATCAGCCTGTTATAGTTTTGATTGATACTGGTAGCACTAATAATTTTATGGACAGTAAGATTGCTGACCGATTGGCCTACCGCATTGAAGGCTGTGAAAAATTCGAAGTAAAGATTGCTGATGGACGGATTTTAACTTGTGATAGCAAATGTTCGAATATAAAATTGATTATACAGGGCCAAGAGTTGCTTGTGGATTTCTTTTTGCTACCCTTAAAAGACTTCGAAGTGATGCTTGGAATTGAATGGCTATCAACCCTAGGTGATGTTTCTTAGAATTTTTCTAAACTAATCATGAAGTTTTTTATCATGGAAAGTAGATGGTCCTAAAGGGAAGATGTGGAAGTAAGATCACAATTGCCACTAGCCATCTGATGAAGAGGGTTCTTTAGAAGATTGCAATGACTACTACACCGGAAGGCCGACCGAAAGCTTACAATATCAAGAAGTGGAGACCCTACTTGATCAACGGGTTATGATGCGCTACAGATATCCTATGACTGAAGTGCTGAAAAAGAAGCTCTAGAGTTTGATGCTGCTCAGCCTTGAGGACAAGACTGATTTGAAGGGGGAGAAATTGTTAGGATCCCTTTTATTTTCTAAGCTTTGAATAATGTTTTATTGAGTTTGTCTAGTCCAGTAAGAGTCAGATAGGAGCTTATTTGAGATTTATTTAGTTATTAGGAGTTTAAGTCCTGATGAACTCAGAGGTGGAACTCTATAAATATGGATGTACCTGTTTCTTTTCATCATCAATGAAATATTATTCCAGTCTTTTGACAAACCCTAAGAGGCTAATCCCCTCGAAGTGATCATCCTTTTTCTCCCTCTTCTTCTACGATAAAGCCCTAGGGGTCTTATCAAAAGACTAGTGGATTATTCCATGCTCTAACAAGTAGGAACCGAGACAAGTATTAAGGTATTCTCTACCATTGTCAATTCTCAAAGCTTGTATTTTTGTTTGGAATTGATTTTGGATCATGGTATGAAAGTTCTTGAAAGTTTTTTCGGCATTAGATTTTTCTTATAAGAGATAAACATATATGTTTGGCCAATTTCTGGTTTCAGAATTTATCAACCATGATATGATCATGGAATTTTCAGAGCCCTATACTATGAACTTGGGATCATCCTTTGCGGGTGTCGTTGTTGATCCGATCAAATAGCCAATCTTTCCTCTTCCTCGAATATACAACTTTACAGACTGAGACCAACAAAGAAAATTATGTCTGTTGAGTTTATGCATTGTAAGTAGCAAAGATGGATTGTCACCTAAGTTATTTGTCGGAGATGGAAGCATTAGTCTCATCTTCTCTCATCTAGACATAGTAGTGTAGGTTCACAAGCAAACAAGAAGGAAGAAATAGTTAGGGTCAATGATTTAAAAAGTGCTAGGCGCCAAGGTCCCAAAATGCCCGAGGCGCCAGCCGCTCGCCCGAGCGAAACAAAACACTCTGAAATATTACAATATAAAAATATATATAATATAATTGATAAATATGATTATATAAATAAAAATATGATATTAAATTAAAAAGATCTAAAGCACTAAGTCACATTATCCATCTTCTAATAATAAAAATGTCAAAAGACTCAAAATAACAAAGTTTTGCATCAAATTCTTTCATCATCAGAATCAACATCGTCATTCTCAAACATATCATTATTCTCCTCTTCCTCTCGTCCTTTTTTATTAAAATATATTTTATCCTCCTCAACAATAGCAGGAGATGAGCTTAAGGCTTTTGTACTCATTTTTTCCTTCATTATTTGTCTTGTATATGTTTGTAATTATCTAACACTTGAGGCTCTTGCCACATCTTCCCATGTAAAGCGGTCATCTTCAAATACAAGCTCGTCTTCGACATCTTGTAAGTTCGCACTCATTTCTCCCACCAACCATTCATTTGAATCATCAATGTCTTATAATGAGATTGGATCAATACTATTTCACAAATTATGACGAGCTTTCAATGCTTGATTATACTTTATATAAACAAGATCATATAATCATTGATGCTCCAACCAATTTCTTCTCCTTGAGTGAATCTGTCATATCATATAATTTTAAAATATATTAATACATCTATTTTAAAAAGAATAGATTAATTGAAACAAAAATATTTTATGATCCTTACATGCTCAAAGATACTCCAGTTTCGCACACAACTCACAGCACTACTTGTCAAACAAAGAATTTTGGTAGTCAATTGTTATAAGTTCGGGATGAAATTTCCAAAGACTCCACCATTCAGTTGCAAAATTTATTTTATTATTAGCAATAACATAGTAATATACTATAGATGAAATTAATTATAACAATTTATTAGTACTTAAAGATGTAGTTATCCTAGATCGAACTATCATTGGAATTTCAAAAAGACCATCGACATTCTTATATAAAGATAATTCACGTATAATCTTATTTTAGACCTCAAGGCTTGGGACCAATCTTGCAATGCACTGATATAATCCATTCAGAACTTCTATATCAAACCAAACGAAGGTGATCTTATAAAAGAATTCTATGTTTGAATAATGTCCTACTGCATGTAATAGATGATGAAGTTGACAATTCCAACTTTCGTCAATGATTGCAAATATTTTCTTATACTTTTCTTCATTTCCATTAAAAAAAATTTGAATCGTCTCTTTTGCTTTATCCATAGCCCCATAAATATATCTCATTACAGGCTTATTTTCATTATCCGCCAATCGAATGACTTGAACAAGAGGGCTCATTACCTTTAATACATAAATTATAATATTTCAAAAGGACGGCAATAAGATGATATCACTGGCCCTCTTGCCTTTCGCTTTTTTTGCTCATTTGCTTGTCACTCATTTCTCCGAGGTAAACATGTTTCTCAATTTATGTTTTTGATGAAACATGCTCTGTAATGTCAAAAAATAGCAAATCGAGTGATACTATATCTCACCAATTCTTTGTTGCCTATGAATTCTCTCATCAAATTCAAAGCCCCAATATGATTATAGAAAAATCTAATGATAAAGATTGCTCTTTCTAAAGTCTTCTTAATTTCAGGAATCTTTCCAATATCCTCCAACATTAAATTAATGCAATGTGTCGCACATGGAGTCTAATATAAGTATTATCTTTTTGTTTCAAGTAATTTACCTAAGACAAATAATAATAAAATTGATAAGACTTAAGAGTCACATAGTTCTTCCATTCAAATTGGAGATAAAGTAATTAAAAGATTAAAAAATTCAAAAGATTAATCTTATCAGCTAACACATAGTTGCTTCCATTGTCGGTAATAACTTGGACGACATTTTGTTCACCAATTTCTTTCACAAACTTATCAAGCAAATCATATATCTTTCTCCAAATTTCACAAAAGATAATACATATATTGACTTCACAAACATGATTCCTAAAGAATAGTTAACCATAAAATTAATTATACTCCTATGTCTCCTGTCGATCTAAGCATCTAACATAATAGAGCAACTATGCTTTACCCATGATTCTTTGTGGCCCTTTAATAAGTAATTTGTATAATCAAACTCTTTTTTCAGTAATGGAACTCATATCTTATAATAACTTGGAGGTTTTAATCCTGTATCATATCTTCCAATAGCTTCAATCATCTCCTTAAAACAATCTAAACGAGTTGTACTAAGGGGAAGGCCAGCCTAATAGAAGAAACGAGTAGTGTGCTGAATTGTTCTTCCCCTTATTTCCTTATCACAAGTATCACTTATATTTGTTTGTCTTAATTTTGCTCCTGTTTGTCCTTATTGCTTCTGTGATCCTTAGTACATATATAAGTCCATCGGTCCTTTTTTATCCTTCTTATCAACTATGGCTTCTTTTCCTTCTCTGTGACATACTCTTTTCCCACTTGGATTGATATTTTTAGAATAATCTTCTTCTTCTTCATCTCTGATATGTTAAACACTATCCTCTAGTAAAATCCTATAAGATTCATTCTTTTGTATTTTTTTTCATTCATATAAGCCAACAGCTCTTCTTTTACATCTGGTGGACACTTCTTTCTTGTAGGCTGATGCATTCTTGAAATTTCCTACTAGATGCTGCTTTACACGAAAAACACTACCTCTAGTGTCTTATCACAAAAGATGCAAGTAACTGCATTAGGATCTTTAGGATCCTTTAGATAATTATATTTTCAGGTAAGATCCTTTCTTAAATTTTTGAAGAATCTATTGAATTGCTTTATACACTTGTCATTTATCCTGAAACCCTAATAATAATTTTAAATAAACAAAGATTAGCAATGTTAAAATCTAAATAGTATATTGTCAATCTAGTAAATAAAGATTACTTTGTACAGTAGTTAACAATCTACTATTAACAGTATATTATTTACTTTTAACAATAGTTAGAGGGGGAGAAAAAAATTGTTAACAATAACAGAGGGGGATAAGTGTCACCGATAGTGGAAACCAATAGTGGAAAGTGGGAAGGAGAAGGCAGCGTTGAAAAGTTGCGGACGACAGTAGCAATGACGGAGGATTAGTTTAAGATAGCAGCAACAGCGTTGCAAACGGCAATAGCGGCGGTAGCTACGGACAACAACAGCAGCGAAAGCTCCAGAGGGCGTCCGTCGGTAGCGGAGGAACCAGTGGTCCTCTCCCTTGACGGTGGTAGGAACTGCACACAGAGCGACAACGGAAGGAAGTTATTGGCTCCTGCTAGGCTGTCGAACCGATCCGTCGGCAACAGAAAAAGGCTCAGTCCACTGCCTCTACGACGGAGGCAGCGGTAGAAAGCGACGACGGTGGAGGCAGAGGTAATGCTAGGTTAGCTCGAGGTCGCGTGGGCATGCAAGAGCAGCTTTTGAGAGTAAGAAAATGGTTAGTTGGTTAAAAGTCTGGTTCGGTTGCTTTATTTGAATCGGGCCCTCACTCGAGGCGCCCAGCGCTTGGGTTCGAGCGAGTGCCCAAGCAGCGCCTCATTGAAATGAGCTGCTTGGTCCACCTATGAGGCGCTCAGGCCTCGCCTCACCTTACACGAGCGCCTAGGCGAGGGCCCGGGCACATATTTAAATCACTGATTAGGGCCATGGTTCATTTTACCGGTCTGTACCAGTGTATCGACCAACTATCGGTATGATACATACTAAGCTGTACCGAACCATATCGAGTGTACTGACACATGGTATATGGGGGCATACCAATGTACCACCCATACCAGTCCCTTGTCGGACCAGTATATACCTCCCATACCAAGCAGTACGTCATGACAGGACGAACCTTGGTTGGGGCTAATCTAGAGAGTGGTAAAATAGAGGAAGAGAGTTTCAGCAATTAAAGCTGAAAGAAAGAAGAAAAACAATTCTTATAAGAACCAAGTTTTGATACCATGAATATAAAAGAATATAATTTTTCTCATTTATTTAATTTTTTCTGTATACAAATGAAGACATATATAGGCTGATTACAAGCTGTACAACTAAGAAAATTGATGTATAATATTTCATTCTAATTCATTTTCTATAATATGACTAATTTGATACTGATTGAGTGGCCAAAAATAGGGGATAGACTCCCTTAATTATGGGATATAAAATCCCTTAATTATGGGATTCAGATTCCTTTAATCATGGGATTTTCTACACTTTAACTATGTTAAACAATGCATCATAAAAAATATACGAAGGTACTATGTTACCATAAAAAAAAGCACTAAACTATTCAATGTCATCTAAACTCATAACTAACATCACATGTGGGCTGTTTTATCTACTAGAACATATAGAAGAGAAAGACTGGTCTACCTTGATATTGATGAATTAGAAAATGCATTTTTGCAAAATTTCCAAACATAAATTTAGACAATAACTTTTGCTTGATTGGTATAGAGATTCAGGAAGTTTGGATGAATATCTCAACAATTTTATGTATGTTACATCCATAGAGATCGCAATCATTCCAAGCTTGGCTGGAATATGTCAAGAATTTTATGTATGTTGCTGACTAGATATTATGTGATCAGAGTGTAGACTTTTATCTTTGGAAGGGTGTATGAACTAGATTTCAATTATAATTTCCAAAAGAATTGTAAAAAGAATGAACCCAATACATAAGACTCCACTAATTTAGGAATCTGAAGGTCAATGCACAAAGTCTTACCTCGACAAATAGAGAGGTTTCCATGACTTGAACTCTGGTCATCTAAATTGCAAAGGAGTATCATTATTTTTGAACCAAGGCTTGTTGTCATAATTTCCAAAAGAATATATGGTTTTTCAAGAAAAGGTATTGGGTGCAGAACCACACCAGAGGTCTAAATGGTCAATGGGGGGACATGGCATTACTCAAGAAATTAGGGTTCTAGCTTATACTACAATTACTCAAGTAATTAGGGTTTCTGACTTGTACTGCACCATTTAGAGTGATAAGTTATTAGAGAGGCCCAGATCTATGTGATAAGCCGTGTAAACACTAGCTAGCCACGGCATCCCGACAGCACCAGAAAAAGAAGAAAAAGGAAAAACATTATATTGAGTAATAAAACTGTTTGGTTTTTCTTATTTCTAAAAAACAGTTGTTTTCCTAAGAATTGCTCCTCTGTTTTGGCCACCTCTTTGCCTCTCGCACTCTAACAGCAAATTTCAGTGGAATGAAGGGGCAACGAAGAAACTTGTGACTCAAAATAAGAATCCTGGTAATTTTATGCCAAGTATTTAAACCAGTCTGGTTCATATGATTTTGATCCAGAACACATTGTTTAACAGCAAATTCAAGTGATGTCAATTGCTCTGATCCCATGAAAAATTTAGTTAAGATTCGTCTTAAGAAAGATTCATATAACTTCAGAAAAAATAACCTCGCAAAAGCCATATTCACGAGAAAAGAGCGCCTCGTCAGGAGCCGAAACACCGACTCTAAATCCAACCCGAACACGCCATCTCTCGCCGGTGGTCTGCGGTAACTATATTGGCGGCCCTCATGGTACTGTGAAGAGTACGAATAAGAAGAAGAAGAAGAAGAAGAAGAAGAAGAAGAAGCTCCTCTGCTCCAGCGATCGGAGTATCCGCCCCGCCACACACGATCGTAGTCCGCGCGCTTGCGGTCATCGATCAAGACCTCGTAGGCCTCGGAAGCCTGCTTGAACATGAGGGACGCTCCCTCCCTGACCTCCTTGGACGACTGGGAGTGTTTGTCAGGGTGAAACTTGAGGGCGGATCGACGGAACGCCTCCTTGATCTCCCCTTTGGTGGCGTTCCTTCCCAACCCTAGCGTCTTGTAATGATCCATATGCGGAGGAAAGAAGTGGCTATCGGCGGCACCTGATCGGCGGAGAGAGAGCTTGAGATCAAACCCATGTAAACGGCAGGAGAAAGTTGGGATCAATTGGAGGACGTGAGATGCATAGGACGCGTGGTTTCGCTCTTTGCCGTGAGTTACTGGTTGTAGGAACTCAAAACTTCAGCGGACCTATTTCTTAATTATAAATAGTAAATATTAATATCTTAACTATTCCTCTAAATATAAAAATTACCTATTTATATCTTTTAAATTTTAAATTTTCATTATAATTAATCTTTGATCATATAGAATTTAATATTAATTAAAACTATAAATATCATAAACTCAATATCATTATAAAAATAACTTATATATATAACGATTTCTCTAGAAATTATCCACATTTTATGTATTTCTCAAACAGTACTCTTCTTTTTTTTTCCAAACAGTATTCCCAATTTAAAAAAACACTCAAACTACCCTAAATAATTTTTTCACCTGTTATAGTATTTTAATATGTTATAACAAACATACTGTAAAACCTAAAGTATTATAAAATCTAATTAAAAACAAACCAAATGAAATCAAAATACACTGAAGACCATTTGATATATCATAATTTAACCTAAATTGAAATAATAATAATAATTTGTTGGCCCCCACAATTAAATCTATTTAAAAATAATGTAAATAATCAAGATGAACTCCTAACCAAAATCAAACCAATTACAAACCTAACAATATAATATCATAATGATCTACAAGCAAATGACAATAAAAAGACATAATATGATGTCACTTATAATATTTTTAATACCTTAATAAAATAATATTATAAACGCTATTAAAATATTATAATAATTTACAATTAATAAAAATAATGAGTGAAAATTTTGATAAAAATGTTTTGAACGATATTTTGGATATTTTTAAATTAAAGATATAATTTGAAAAAACAAAACATGAGGTACTGGTTGAGAAATACCCAAAATATAAATATTTTCTAAGAAAATCATATGTGTGTGTGTGTGAAGATTTATGATATCAATCCAACAACAAAAGCTACCTGCTAACACGTATTAGAGATCATGTAATTTTGCTGTTAATGCGCAGGTAATATAAGTTTCTTTCTCAAAAAAATATACCAATTAGAGATCGAACAATAGGATCATAAGACATTCGTGCAAAATGAAATATCGACCTAACAAGTACTGATGTTACAGTTTGTGCAATCGAATAATTACAAAAGCGGAAAACATCGAGAAGTTCCCCTCTTGCATATTCCACAAAAGCGATGTCAGGGTAACTACTAACATAAATGAGGGCAAATATTTAGAAACTCTACAGTCCTTGATGTTGGGTTAAACTAAGGGTACAACAGAAAGGTGGCGAGGGAAGGAAGAAGGAAGATAGGAGAGTGCACACTCTCTCAGCCTTGCAGACCCATGGCTGCTGGTGAGCTAGGCTCATGCCCGTGCACCCTGAAACGGTAGATGCATGTCAGAGCCGAGCTCCCATGGTTGGAGGTGAAGTCAAGACGAACCGTGTTGATGATGCCAGCATCCCCTACCTCGACATCGAAGGTTTGAGCATTGCTCTTATCGAGGTCATAGGAAAACTCAGTTAACATGACAATCTTCTTGATGTTGCTAGATGGGTCATCATCAGGTGACTCAAACCACGCAGACACCCGGCAATCTTTTGGGGCACTCGACCGGTCATAAGCCACACTCTGCATGTGACAAATTCAGATAGAAGGCATCAGAATAACTTCGTGGTGTAAAATCAGTATTCCTTATTCGGAGATGCACTCCACAAGATATATAGAGAAACGAAAATCTAGGAAGATGATAAATTCACTGTACAAAAATAATATCACCAGGTGATGCATCTTCTGGAAACATTTTTTTTCTGGGAACAATTAGCAGTAAGCTTATGTCATTGGCTCTCTATAATATTATTTGCAAGCTTATATTTCAGCTCAAGTACAATTAGTAGTAAAAGTTCACAACATTTTGGCCAAAAGTTGATTAAAAAACCTAGCAGACAATAACATTATACTAAGCTGCAACTTCTTTCATCAAAATATAAGGACAATAATCTAACCACTCTATCTTGCAGCTTATATATCCCTACAAGTATGTCCTATAGCTATAGTGGAAGGTCAAACTGATTCTAAGCTAATAATCCCTAGAACCCTGGTTCCATTCCTGACCATCTACCCCTCTCCATGACCTTTGTTTCCAGTCTCCATGTTTGCTTTATTTCTCAGGGCCCCCCCTCCAAAATTCCTCATCTACTCAGCATAACTGCTATTGTAGTCAAGTTTCAGAATAACTAAAACAACTAAACATACACTATGAGAAAAAGCTTAAAAAGCAATACAAACTTTCAGATTCTTCCTCAACTGAGTCGATTGACTAAAAGAGAGCATCTTTTGACTCAAGTTAAATTTTGAGTCGTATCAATCTAGAAAATTGTGATAGACTTGATCTTCAAGCTGTTTTAACTAAATGAGGAGTCTCATTTCGAGTGAATAGTGTCTGATAAGGTCCTGAAGCTATTAGAAGAAAGTATGTCCATATAAGGATATCTACAGATTCATAAGCATCAAAGCCTACAAAAATTCAGCATTTTAGGTGGTTTCAGTCAATTCAACCTTCATTACCATCGTCTACCTTTGTAGAGGTGTACAAAGTTCCGAGTCCCTACAAATTCCCACCCATTTTTGTAGAACAAGTTGGAATCTGTCAACAATATAACTGTTAAGTTTATGTGAAATACTTTTCTATTGGAGTTTTTCCTGGAAAGCTAGTTGAAAAACTGAATGTACTCACTTCTAAGAAGAGAAACTACACTCTTTTGCTCCAAGAAGGGTTCAGTATCAAGGAAATCCCCTCTTCCCTTGTCCATACATATTCAGTAGAAGTTTGACAATAATAATAGGAAGTGGCATCGTCCCACAATCTCCTCTCCATGACCTTTGTTTCCAGTCTCCATGTTTGCTTTATTTCTCAGGGCCCCCCTCCAAAATTCCTCATCTACTCAGCATAACTGCTATTGTAGTCAAGTTTCAGAATAACTAAAACAACTAAACATACACTATGAGAAAAAGCTTAAAAAGCAATACAAACTTTCAGATTCTTCCTCAACTGAGTCGATTGACTAAAAGAGAGCATCTTTTGACTCAAGTTAAATTTTGAGTCGTATCAATCTAGAAAATTGTGATAGACTTGATCTTCAAGCTGTTTTAACTAAATGAGGAGTCTCATTTCGAGTGAATAGTGTCTGATAAGGTCCTGAAGCTATTAGAAGAAAGTATGTCCTATAGCTATAGTGGAAGGTCAAACTGATTCTAAGCTAATAATCCCTAGAACCCTGGTTCCATTCCTGACCATCTACCCCTCTCCATGACCTTTGTTTCCAGTCTCCATGTTTGCTTTATTTCTCAGGGCCCCCCTCCAAAATTCCTCATCTACTCAGCATAACTGCTATTGTAGTCAAGTTTCAGAATAACTAAAACAACTAAACATACACTATGAGAAAAAGCTTAAAAAGCAATACAAACTTTCAGATTCTTCCTCAACTGAGTCGATTGACTAAAAGAGAGCATCTTTTGACTCAAGTTAAATTTTGAGTCGTATCAATCTAGAAAATTGTGATAGACTTGCACAGATCTATTCAATAAGCATAAAGCCTACAAAAATTCAGCATTTTAGGTGGTTTCAGTCAATTCAACCTTCATTACCATCGTCTACCTTTGTAGAGGTGTACAAAGTTCCGAGTCCCTACAAATTCCCACCCATTTTTGTAGAACAAGTTGGAATCTGTCAACAATATAACTGTTAAGTTTATGTGAAATACTTTTCTATTGGAGTTTTTCCTGGAAAGCTAGTTGAAAAACTGAATGTACTCACTTCTAAGAAGAGAAACTACACTCTTTTTGCTCCAAGAAGGGTTCAGTATCAAGGAAATCCCCTCTTCCCTTGTCCATACATATTCAGTAGAAGTTGACAATAATAATAGGAAGTGGCATCGTCCCACAATCTCCTCTTCTTGACAGTATTTCTAATTTGCTGCTTTGCTGATGATGTGATGCTTTTCACTAAAGCTAACATAAAAGTCAATTTATTATGTTTAAAGTTGCTGTTGCTCATGGTATACATGAGTGCTAAAGTAACAGGACCAAATTTATAGTCACCACCCATATCAAACTTTGAGTCATACCACACACAAAAATAAAGAAGAAAAAATTGATTAGGTCAGTATGAGATAAGGAATATAGACAAGGGATAATTATAAGGTTATCATGAAGCAACTTTGTCTAATGCAATTTTAGAGAAGGAATATAAGGGATCACACTTGACATGGTTCCTATGCATGTGAACTATATATGTTAATGTTTACTTATGATCAAGCAGTTCGAGACAAAGATTTCAATTATGTCTACTTCAACTACAAAATCTAGAAGATGATTTACATCACAACCAAAACTTAGACATCTATAGTTATAGAGACAAATCTAAATGCAGCAAAAGCGAATTCATGCAAGATGAGATTTTACTTCAAAGTTTGAGACTACTAGGACTGGATTGATTGAGGTTACATCATATGGATCACAAGGTCATAATTCTTTTAAGATCTTCAATTGACTCTCATCTTCTTCTACCTAATTGCAGAAGAGTCTAAGAAACATAGAAATTTTCTTTTGTCAAACTAAAATTCCTAGACATGCCTCATTAGAAAAGTTTGTCAATTCCATGCTATGTGAAGTATTAGTTTATTATATAGATTTAAAAAGTGTTAGGAGCCAAAAGGCGCCAAGGTCCCAAAACGCCCGAGTGTCTAGGCGCTCGCCTGAGCGAAGTGAGGCAATCTAAAATATTAAAATATAAAAAATATATTTTAATATTTAAAATATTATATACTGTTAACAGCTGTAGAGAAGAGTAGAGTGTGAGAAGGAGACCAAGGTGAGAAGCTGAGTCACGGTGAGAACTGAGTCGCGAACAAAAGGCTACTATTTGAGAGCAACGACAGCGAAGAACAACGATAGTGGAGAGAGGCAGTGGCAGCAGCAACGACAGCGGAGAGCGGCGGCAACAGAGAGCAGCGACAGCGGAGAGAGGTAGCGGTAGTGGTAGCGGAGAGCAACGGCAACGACAGCGGAGAGCAACGACAACAGCAGCGGAGAGCAACGACAGCAACAGCGGCGACAACGAAGAGAGGCAACGACAACGGTAGCGGTAGCAAAGAGGATATGTTGGCGGTGGAATCGTGAGCAGGGTTAGAGATGGGGGAAGTTGTGAGGGGGAGGTTGATATTGGTGCGTTAGTTGGTTCAATTGAACCAACTAACACAAATGCGATCGAACCAGCTTTCTGAACCAGACCTAGAAAGCTGGTTCGATCGCCTAATTTAAACTGGTCACTCGCTCAAAGCACCTGATGCCTGAGCTCGGGTGAGCGCCTAGGCGACACCTCTTTGAAGCGCATCGCCTGGACATTAAACGACGTGCTCGGGGCTCGCCTCGCCTCACCCGAGCGCCTAGGCGAGCACACGAGTACCTTTTGAAATTACTAGTTTATTATAATATACATTTACATTCATATCATGGCTAGGGCCATTATGAGCAAGTAGAGAGTACTTTAAAAAGATTATAGTAATTTCTTTGTTATATGTAAATAGCATTATAATGGAAAATGCAGAACAAAGGTGCGTAACTAGAGAACCCATTTTTTATTTTATTTAATTATTAGTGAACTTCAGTAACAATAAAGTATAACACTTGTGGTGGTACATATGTATTCTCTCACCTTATTCTGTTCCATTTCCTCCTATTAAATTACACTCTCCCTTATTTTTGTTCTATATTGTCCTTTTATTGCAGTGATTTAAAAAGCGCTAGGCGTCAAAAGGCGCCAAAGTCCACAAACGCACGAGGCGCTAGGCGCTCGCCCGAGCGAAGCGAGGCGCTAAAATATAAAAATATATAATATAATTAATAATTTCAAATAAATAAAAATTAACAACATTAAAATTAAAATAATATGTTATTAATCTATTAACAAAAAATTAATCATTTCAAAATTCAAATAAACTTAATATTAAGAGTATACTGTATACTGAGCCTGATGGAGAACGGCAACGACAGCGGAGAGCAACGACAGCGGAGAGAGGTAGCGGTAGTGGTAGCGGAGAGCAACGGCAACGACAGCGGGGAGGGCTCGCGGGAGGCGCGAGCAGCGAGAGGGCTCGCAGGAGGCGCGAGAAGCGGGAGGGCTCGCGGGAGGCGCGAGCAGCGGGAGGGCTCGCGGGAGGCGCGAGCAGCGAGAGGGCTCGCAGGAGGCGCGAGAAGCGGGAGGGCTCGCGGGAGGCGCGAGCAGCGGGAAGGCTCGCGGGAGGCGCGAGCAGCGGGAGGGCTCGAGGGAGGCGCGAGCAGCGAGAGGGCTCGCAGGAGGCGCGAGAAGCGGGAGGGCTCGCGGGAGGCGCGAGCAGCGAGAGGGCTCGCGGGAGGCGCGAGCAGCGAGAGGGCTCGCAGGAGGCGCGAGAAGCGGGAGGGCTCGCGGGAGGAGCGAGCAGCGGGAAGGCTCGCGGGAGGCGCGAGCAGCGGGAGGGCTCGCGGGAGGCGCGAGCAGCGGGAGGGCTCGAGGGAGGCGCGAGCAGCGGGAGGGCTCGCGGGAGGAGCGAGCAGCGGGAAGGCTCGCGGGAGGCGCGAGCAGCGAGAGGGCTCGCAGGAGGCGCGAGAAGCGGGAGGGCTCGCGGGAGGCGCGAGCAGCGAGAGGGCTCGCAGGAGGCGCGAGAAGCGGGAGGGCTCGCGGGAGGCGCGAGCAGCGAGAGGGCTCGCGGGAGGCGCGAGCAGCGAGAGGGCTCGCAGGAGGCGCGAGAAGCGGGAGGGCTCGCGGGAGGCGCGAGCAGCGGGAGGGCTCGCGGGAGGCGCGAGCAGCGGGAGGGCTCGCGGGAGGCGCGAGCAGCGAGAGGGCTCGCAGGAGGCGCGAGAAGCGGGAGGGCTCGCGGGAGGCGCGAGCAGCGAGAGGGCTCGCGGGAGGCGCGAGCAGCGAGAGGGCTCGCAGGAGGCGCGAGAAGCGGGAGGGCTCGCGGGAGGCGCGAGCAGCGAGAGGGCTCGCGGGAGGAGCGAGCAGCGGGAAGGCTCGCGGGAGGCGCGAGCAGCGAGAGGGCTCGCAGGAGGCGCGAGCAGCGGGAGGGCTCGCGGGAGGCGCGAGCAGCGGGAGGGCTCGCGGGAGGCGCGAGCAGCGAGAGGGCTCGCGGGAGGCGCGAGCAGCGGGAGGGCTCGCGGGAGGCGCGAGCAGCGAGAGGGCTCGCGGGAGGCGCGAGCAGCGGGAGGGCTCGCGGGAGGCGCGAGCAGCGAGAGGGCTCGCGGGAGGCGCGAGCAGCGGGAGGGCTCGCGGGAGGCGCGAGCAGCGGGAAGGCTCGCGGGAGGCGCGAGCAGCGAGAGGGCTCGCGGGAGGCGCGAGCAGCGGGAGGGCTCGCGGGAGGCGCGAGCAGCGGGAAGGCTCGCGGGAGGCGCGAGCAGCGAGAGGGCTCGCGGGAGGCGCGAGCAGCGGGAAGGCTCGCGGGAGGCGCGAGCAGCGAGAGGGCTCGCGGGAGGCGCGAGCAGCGGGAGGGCTCGCGGGAGGCGCGAGCAGCGGGAAGGCTCGCGGGAGGCGCGAGCAGCGAGAGGGCTCGCGGGAGGCGCGAGCAGCGGGAGGGCTCGCGGGAGGCGCGAGCAGCGGGAGGGCTCGAGGGAGGCGCGAGCAGCGGGAGGGCTCGCGGGAGGCGCGAGCAGCGGGAAGGCTCGCGGGAGGCGCGAGCAGCGGGAGGGCTCGCGGGAGGGCTCGCGGGAGGGCTCGCGGGAGGCGCGAGCAGCGGGAAGGCTCGCGGGAGGGCTCGCGGGAGGCGCGAGCAGCGAGAGGGCTCGCGGGAGGCGCGAGCAGCGGGAGGGCTCGCGGGAGGCGCGAGCAGCGGGAGGGCTCGCGGGAGGGCTCGCGGGAGGCGCGAGCAGCGGGAAGGCTCGCGGGAGGGCTCGAGGGAGGCGCGAGCAGCGAGAGGGCTCGCGGGAGGCGCGAGCAGCGGGAGGGCTCGCGGGAGGCGCGAGCAGCGGGAAGGCTCGCGGGAGGGCTCGCGGGAGGCGCGAGCAGCGGGAGCGCGAGCAGGAGCGACGAGCAGCGAGATCGGGATCGGGATCGGCAGCGGCAGCAGGTTAGGGTTGGGTAAGGGTTAGGGTTGGGGTTATATCGGTTTAGTTGGTTTGATTGAACCAACTAACAACCGAACCAGGACCGAACCAGACCTAAAATTCTGGTTCGGTCGCCTTGGTTTACCCAGGAGCTCGCCCAGCGCCTGGGCTCGGGCGAGCGCCCAGGCGGCGCCTGTTTGAAGCACGCCGCCTGGGACATTAGCGAGGCGCTCGGGCCTCGCCTCGCCTCGCCCGAGCGCCTCAGCGAGCGCCCGAGCGCCTAGGCGAGCGCCCGAGCGCCTTTTTCAATCACTGTTTTATTGTATCTTTTCCTAGAAAATTCAGCAACCTCAAAGTCAACAGTGTATGTTTTTTAGCTGTTCCCTTTGACCTGAGTTTGTAGTTCCAACAGCAATAGTGAAGATAGTGCAACTGTCATTCACCACTCAATTAAAATTATATAATAAAACTGGATGCCAACTCAAGTTACTCTATGGAAACTTGTGCAGTATGCACTGTTTTCATGGGTGCTTATTCATATTAAGATACTCAACATAATCAAGCACAAAGACGATAAAAGAAAACAATATATGATATGACTAACTCACAAATATATAAAACGAGATTTATATTATTTAAGTGGTCATAAAAGTGAAGTTAAAAGAATTATGAAAAAAGTGCATCACCATTACAACCAACCACAATCTAAAAGAATAAAACAATATAGTAAGGCTAAAGGCAGTTGGTAGAGAATATAAAACAATATGCCATCACATTTCAATACTTACACAGACTACATAAGCAGCCACATAGACATCTACAGCCAAAGCAACTGCATACACCACATATGCAGTTATGCAGCATATTCAAGCTGGATAGGCATTATGCCATGCAGTCATATAAACTGCATATGCTTATATGCAGCTGCAAAGGTGGCCACTTTGAAAAACTAAAATCTTAATTTCGATAAAACAAAAGGTAGATCTTGAATTTTAACATAATGGAATTTCAGAAATTAACACTTCTGAGCAACAGGGAGCTGACACAGGAACTAAAGTTAGATGAATTTGGATATTGCAATTTTCAACATCTAAACTAAATTACTTTAAGGTACTGCAGATGTTTCACCTTTACAAAGGGCTAACAGGTTTCCAATGTACCACTTATTTGCTTTCCGTCTCAGTTTAGCCACCAACAGTTTACAAAATGAAAAAGAGGTAATAAGCAACATAAGATGGCTGCCTACTCTCATTGAATGATCTTGTGTAGTGCCCAAGCCTCCAAGCAAACAGGTAAGAAGCATGAATTAAAACATCATAATAAAAGTTCAATTGCTGTTATTGCAGTATGAAAACCAACATGACTGTAAATGAAGAAAGAGTTGAAGCAACTTGTATTGTGACACCGAGTCATCATTGCATGCAAGTGTTCTACCCTCATACAGGCCCAAGAATTATTAGTTATAGGCAAATTGATATTACTTCGTTCCACCAAAATCCATCTTATAATGTTGATCTACATAGGGAGAATGTAGATTAAACACACAGACAAAGATAGTTAGAGAAGCATAGTATAAGGTCAAATGTTATGGCAATATAAAAAAAAACAGCCTTAACGGATATGAAAAGTAGAAATGAGCAGTAGGAAAAAGGAAAAACCTCACCTTAGCCACATGCTCCAGAGTGACAGCCTCAGGTATGATCCCTGTTCTTAACCTAAGCTCAACAAATCCACTACTTCCTCGCAAAGGAAAGCACTGGCCAGGTTCTCCAAAGCTCGGCTCCAGCATCTTATGTGCATTAGCATGAACTCCATTATGACCTTTAGCAAACCAGCTGGTACCTTTTCCAAAACCATATGGCTCTGAATGCCTAACCACCTTAGCCCCACCAGAAGCTAAAGCATAATCAACCCTTCCAAGTCCATCAGCAGCATGCTTTTCTATCTCTTTTTGAACAATATCCCTAGCAAAAGCCCTAATTTGATCCAAATCCAGATTTATATTGCTATCATCTAAACCATTCAAAAGTTTTTCAAATTCTTCCCTTGAGAGGAGACCCTTGTCCTTCAATTCACCCAAAGACTTGTCCAGAGAATCAGTTTTAGCTTCCAACTTCTTCAACTCCTTCTCAAACAACGCTCCTTTTTCTTCAGCTTGCTTCAGCAATTCCCCAGTCACAATGCCAATCTCACTACCTATTTTCTTATCTACTACATCTAATTGGACCTGAAGCATCTTGGCAGTCTCCTTCATAGATGCCTCAACATCATAAATTCTGCTTTCATAATCCAATGAAGCAAATGGAGAGTTTGCATTGTCGCCTATGCTGTAACTCCATCTCCAAACAGTCTGCCCCAACCATAAAAGAGCAGCAAGAAGAAGGCAATTCTTGGTTAACACACTAAGGACAGTTTGCCATTTGGGTTTCCCAGGTTTTGGAACAGCTTTCTTCCGCCGTGGGGATACAGTGGACGAAGCTATCAGCCGTTTCTTCAACTTTGAATAGTCTTTTGGTCTCTCAATCACGGATTCTCCCCTTATCGTGTGGCTTAAATCCTTCCCATTAGCGATCCCATTAGTTCCTCCAGCAGAAAGCCCATCAGCATTCAATGTCTTCTCCACGATCCCCATCGTTCTCCTCCTCGCATCTGGTTTCCCCTTCGCATCCAAAGTCAGCGAAGCACCGTTGCTGGTCACTGGTGTCGCCGCAACTGTTGCAGCGGTGGAACCAGACATGGCTCCGCTTCGGTGCTCGATGTGCTCGTTCAATAACCCCAAAGAAAGAACAGCCTAACGCTTAGACGCACAAAGCAGCGAGCAATCAGAACCGGAGAAGATCAAACAGAATATTTAAGCCCCTTCAAAAAAAAAAGAAAATAGCACTAAAAACATAATATCCAAGATATATAACAACTGCACTGAAGAAGGACGCCGATTCAAACCCTAATCTGCCATAAAGATCAAATAAAAAAACAAAAGAAAGAAACAATAGGTCAAACAACCAAACAATTAGCACTCGAAACCAAATAAAAGACACGCCTAAGAATCTAAGAGCAAACACCTATAGCACAACGAAAGAAAAAGCGAAAGCAATCAAGATGAAGACAGACCTCCAGGATCGAAGTCTGGAAAAGAGAGTCGTGGACAGATCGAACAATGGAACGAAGAGGGGAAGCGGGTAGAGAAGTCACCTACCGGGAGAAGCCTTGGCGATCCGCGGGCGTCGTCACACGCACAGGACTCGCAGATCGAGCGCGAAAACCAAAAGAGAGAGGAGGAGAGAAAGAGAGGCGGACGGGGTTCGGAGTTTGGCTCGGAATCGCTTCCTCCCGTCCTCTACCTTTATCGGGGGAGGGATCCCGAACCCAGCTTTTATCTATGCAGTCGGTCGGACCCGGAGAACGAGTTTAAGAAGTGGGTGTGTTGCTGCTCCGGTGTCGTTGAAAGGAACAGGGAAAGGAAACCAACGGGAGTCGGGGAGCGGCGCGTCCCAATAGCGAAATAAAAAATGATTCTCCTATCCGTTGGCGAATTACCCGACCCGGTACCCGACTCCTGCTTTGAAACAAAAACAGTGGGTTCCACCGTGGATCTTCTTCAGTTGCTATGTGACCAGCTCTGCGAGCCATTAACCAAAGTTGTCAGAATTTTACGGTACTCGTTCTCCCATTAGTCATCGAATTTGTCACATTTTATATTTAATATTTATTTATTTTAAAAAATAAAAAATTATGACATCAAATATATATATATATATATATGTATATGTATTTTTATATGTATCCATATATATATATACATATATATATATACATATACGTATATATATATACACATACATATACATATATATATACACACATACATATACATATATATATACACACATACATATACATATATATATACACACATACATATACATACACAACACACAAATACATACACACACACACACATATATATATATATATAAAACTCTAGCATCTCCTTTTATACACAAATCTAATGTATCTAATACAAGCAAATTAGAGAGAAAAATATTATATAAATATTAATTAAATAATTTATAAAAAATATAGGATAAATTCTTTAAAAAAAATTAACTCTTGAATGAGTCACCCATTTTTTATATTTCTCATATGTCCGAAATGACGTCTTCAATTGTTGTAAGCCTTGAAATATCTCGTGATAAGAAATCTTGAGCGATATTAAGTATTATCTATGGACTAATGTATTGGGTTAATCACTCTAATTCTTGAATTATAATATCATTGAATAAGCTTACAATATTATGTTAGAGATATTGAAAATATTATAAGCCTATCCAAAAGTATTGTAATGGACATAAAGTCTCTCTATTCTTATTTTTAAATATTATTTAAAATAATATTTTATAAACCAATAAGGATAACACTATTTTTTATAGATGAGATTGTTTTTTTTTTTGTTTTGAGTCCATTTCCTCTTATTATCAATTTTTTGAATAATATTAAAATATTATAAACTTATTTGAATAAGCACCTTGCAAGTGACAATGTAAATACTATATTAGGGATTAGACCAATTAACCGTACGAGGATATCAAAATTATATGTATTAGATAATACTTGAGTTGTCTTAATAGAGTCGACAGGGGGTTAAATTAGTGCGTACATAAAATTACATCGATAATTTAAAATTTTATGTGATAAAATCATATAAAAAATATTTAATTTTGAAAATATTCTTTAGAGTGTGCAGTTTAAAGTAATAAGTAAGTAAATAAGTTATAAAGTAGGTAAATAATAGCGAAGAAAGAAAGCACACTAATTTTTAGTGGTTTGGTCATCATGACCTATATTCACTACTGATTCTTCTTCTATCGAAACCATTGATATCCATTAACGGTCTTTCTTCAATGGATAAGGACCAACTATCATTACAACTCTATTCTCCTTTTGATAGACTCAAGAGAGAGCCTTTATACCCCTACTCACTTCTCTCTTAAAAAAAAATCAACACTTAGACTAAAAACTCTCACAAGATTACAATAGAGTTTTCCCTTATTTTTGTTCTCAATCCTTGTCTTTACTGAGTAGGGATGGGTGGGGTTTTTATAGGCCCCAAATGAATTTAAATTTGGAGCCAAAATAATTTAATCATAGGTTTTCGAGGTACTGATGGTACCATCATCACCTGGCATTCTAACACTAGGCGGTACTACTACTTGACACACTGTCACTAGACGGTACCACCACCCAATTTGGCGATACCACTATCAGACCCTGCTATAGGATACTGAATAGACCAAACAGCAAGCTCATTTCAGCCCTAATTCAGGCCCAATTGGCCCTTAATTGAGTTGGCATTGTTTCACCCCAATACCGACTCAATTATACCTAAACTAACTCGATCTAGACAAATTATTATAAAGCATGAATCATATGTTGTCCAGCATGTCATTGGTTTTTCCAACACTTCGTTCGATACTTTAGTGCATCATCCTTTCCTTCGGTGTATTGCCCAATCGACATGTTGACTCCCGCAACTTTCGATCTCCTTGGTACAATGTTCAATCCTTCAGCCTGATACCCAAACTCACGGCACGAAGTCCTTCTATTGGCACGTCGACCGATCCTCCGGCTCGACGCCTAATCTCCTAACATGTTCAACTTCAGCCCAATATCCGATTCCTCCTGCTTTAATCAATTTGCCTCTCCTTAATCAAGCTAGTCCTATGTCACTTAAAATATAAATTAGATCACAAACTCATCAATTGATTTCATCATCAAATTCAACATTACAAACTTATCGTATGCGTATTTTAGGATATAGTTCTTTGGAAAAACACGAAAAAAAAAATCCTAACGAGAGAAGCATTTTCTAGGAATTTATTATATACATAGAATCTGATATATGACCTCTCTAATATCATGCCAAAGATGTTGATTGCATAATCATTAATCAATGATCAAAAAAACTTACATGGTTCTGATAAGGCATATTTTGGTAACCTGCCCTCCTATCACTATTCACAACCACATCAGCATCAGGATCAACACATCGAACTGTACCCCCCGGTCAACATCGATTCCATAAAGGTCGGACGGCGTTGCCCGAGTACCGTGCCATCTCACGAGAGTCGAGATGGCACTGACTAAGTACAGTGCTGTCCTACAAAGGCTGGGACGGCATCGACCGAGTACCATGCCATCCCGTAAGAGTCAGGATGGCACCAACCGAGTACAGCACCATCTTGTAAAGACTGGATCGGCGCCGCCAGAGTACAGCGCCATCCCGCAAAGGTCAAGACAGTGCCGATCGAGTACTGTACCATTCCATAGGATTCGAGACGATGCCGACCAAGTATAGTGTCGGAAATTATAAATATGATAGGTACAACTGGTCCCCTAGGGAAAGGATAAAAACCCCTCGTGGGGGCAGCAACGGGGGGCGACGAGATAATTTTTTACTCAATTATAACAAGATCTTCGGAGGGGTCGAAATCAGGAGACCCCCTTCCCGACCCCGACCTGTGTGTAGGGACTAGTGATAGAGAGGCGGGTGGACAACCAAATGGAGTTTCCCGACTCTGGAGCTAAAGCCCAAGCTTGACCTCACCAGACTATAATCCCTGCTGACCGAATGCCGACGCAGACGATCTTGCATACCCGGGACCGAACCAAGCCGTGCTAACTCCCTCTACCATGGTGTAAAAAATCACTATTAGATTGGTGCTAGAAGGAGGGCCCGATGATGTAGGATCAACCTCAATCAGGCAACACGATCGAACACTTGGGCAACGAGAGCCTCCCAACCCACTCAACCTCGGGGTTCGGGGAGCAACACCCGCCTCCCCCCGAGCAGGAGGCTAATGGCTCCATGGCGACCCGAGGGCGTTATTGGTGGTTGTTCACTGACCCGGGGTTATCACTCCCGGGAATGGTTGCTGCTCAACCTTCCATCTCCACTAAGGTGTTCCTCAGCCTGATGCACCAAGTTCAAGTCCTAGCGGGGATGATGCAAACCTTCGTTCCCCTCGTCTCGCCTCCCGGACAACTCTTGATGCTCCTATCGACGCCACAACGAGAGTTGCCACCCCCGACTCCCATGCAGCCCCCACCCTCTCCTGCACCACCCCCGATTCCCCGACAGCCCGCGATGACAAGCGTCGTCGCGTCGCCCGGACGACAACTGAGCACGAGGCTGTCGCCCATGCACAACGTGCGAAGCCTTTGACACCCCCACACCAGCATCCCCGAGCCCAACACATTGTCGTCCAACTCGGCAGACTCCCTCCGGGCACAACTATGCTTGGTAAATCCATGCTTGGACGAGGTTCAACAAGAGTTTCATAAATCCAAGGAGGAGCTCGGCGAGGCCTCTTCAGGAGGATTGCCTTTCACACCCGAAGTTCAGGACAAGCCAGTCCCTCCAAGCTTCCGTCTTCCTATTCTTGAAGCCTATGATGGTGGCTCCAACCCAACGAAACATGTCGCCACCTTTCGAGCCCAGATGGCCCTAAACGGTACTTTTGATGCCCTCATGTGCAAGGTGTTCCCCACCTCGCTTCGAGGCCCAGCTCGAATGTGGTACAGCCGACTTAGATCGGCCTCAATCACCTCTTTCGACCAATTGGCCAAAGAGTTCGAGCTCAACTTCATGGCCAGTGTGTGACCGAGACCGTCCGCAACTCTGCTCCTTGGTCTCAACCAAGAGGATGATGAGCCACTTTCTCATTTTGTGACACACTTTGCTACTGAAATCCGAGGGTTGCTTGATGCTCACCCTTCTTTGATAATGTAGGCCTTTCTAATGGGACTCTGACCTTCCAGGTTCTTCTGGTCGCTGGTCGAGTGGCCTCCTACTGCCATCCCCGAAATGCTTCAACGTGCTAACCAATACGTGGTCATCGAAGCATTAGTAGTAGGAAAGCGCGAGGAGGCCATGACTAGACCAACCCGAGGGCAACACCCGGTGCCATTAAGAAGGAGAATCAATCGACCTGACATGACACTCCTGAGGCCCCCACTCCCGCCTTTGAATTCCTCCAGGACCGAGATATTCTTGTAGATCAGGGAGAAGGGACTCCTGAAGGCCCCAAATCAGATGAAAGCACTGCATGAGCTCAAGGACCATTCGAAGGACTACCGGTTTCATCGTGATTATGGACACGACACCGTGGAATGTCGCGACTTCAAGAATCAAATTGAAGAACTCATACGCTGGGGGCAGTTGGGTCACTACATTAAGAGGCCGCGTGAAATGTCTCCCTGTCCCTCTAATCCAGTCGAGAAGCATATTGATGTGATCAGTGGTGATCCAATGGCAGGGGGAGATAGCATGGCGGGGCAAAAGGCTTATGCTCGAGCGATTGTTGAAAAGCGCTCGCGGCAACCCCAGGTGCCCGAGATCACCTTCCTGACAAGAGAGATCAAGTACCCGGAGCATGATGATGCGCTGATCATCTCGACTAGGATCGCCAATGCTTGGATTAAAAGGATCATGGTAGACACTGGGAGCTCCGTATCCTATACTTCGACGCCTTCGGGAAACTCGGCCTGACCAAGGAAGACCTTGCCCTAAGTCAATCGGCACTCACCGGATTTATAGATGACTCCATTTCATCCCTCGGCATGATCGTTCTACCAATCACCCTAGGCGACGACCCGCGGGTCAAGACGATCATGATAATCTTTATGGTGTGGAACTCCCTTTGGCATATAATGCCATCCTAGGCCAACCAACCCTCAACAAGCTTAGAGCGGTCATCTCCACATACCACCGCACGATAAAATTTCTGATCCAAGCAAAGGTCGGGGAAGCAAGGGGTGATCCTCCGGAATCCCGACAATGTTACCTAGCAGCCGTCACACTACCCAAAAAGCCAAGATGTGAGCACCCCATCATCGACCCTCGGGACATCGCCAAACCAACACAATGACCCGAACTGACCGAGCACGCCCAAGAAGTCCTACTATGTCGCGACCAACCAGATAGGGTCGTCAGGGTCGAGTCGAGGCTACCAGAGGAGGGAAGAGAGTAGCTCATCAACCTGCTTGTTAAAAACGCTGACGTCTTTACCTAGTCACCAGCGGATATGCCCGAGATTGACTGAGCGATCGCACAACACCGCCTTAACATCAGTCCCCAAGCGTGACCGGTAAAGCAGCGACCTCGAAAGCTAGCACTTGACCGACAAAAGGTGGTTGATGATGGGATAGAGCGACTCTAGGCGGCGGGATTCATCGTAGAAGCAAAATATCCGCGATGGCTGTCGAGTGTAGTTCTCGTTAAAAAGCCTAATGGAAGTTGGAGAATGTGTGTTGACTACACTGACCTCAATCGAGCGTGCCCAAAGGATTACTACCCACTACCGAGGATCGACTAGCTAGTTGATGCAACCTCGGGGCATGAGCTCCTTATGTTTTTGGATGCATTCTCGGGATACAACCAAATCAAGATGACGCTTGAAGACTAGGAACATACGACATTCATCACAAACCGAGGAGTTTACTTCTACACAGTCATGCCATTCAGGTTAAAGAACACAGGGGCAACCTACCAAAGAATGATGAACAAGGCGTTCGCCCACCAGATCGGAAGAAACATGGAGGTGTATGTCTATGACATGATCATCAAAAGCAAGTCCACCCAGACTCACCTAACGGATCTCATCGAGACATTCAGGATATTGAGGAAATGCAACATGCCAAGTGCATCTTTGGGGTTAGCTTAGGAAAGTTCCTCGGATTCATCATCCACCGAAGGGGAATAGATGCCAACCCAGAAAAAGTTTAAGCTATCATCAACATGGAGCCTCCCCGGTTGGTAAAGGAGGTTCAATGCTTAGCTGGAAGGCTCGTCGCCCTGGCTCGGTTCCTGTCTCGGTCGGGAGACAAGTGTCTTCCCTTCCTTCGAATCATGAGGAGCCCGAAGAACTTTAAATGGACTTCAGAATGTCAAGAGGCCTTTGGGTGATTAAAGGAGCACCAGGCACACCTACCCCGACTTGCCACGATCTCCCCAAGATAACTGCTCAGCCTCCACCTAGTGGCTTTCGAGCACGCTGTTAGTTCCATCTTGACCCGAGAAGATTCTGGAGTACAACAGTTGGTCTACTACTTGAGCCACATCCTCAGCGGTCACGAAATAAGATATCAACTGGTGGAAAGACTAGCCTTAGCGCTCGTTTAGATGGCCAGAACGTTACAACCCTACTTCTAGGCCCACCATATCAAAGTGATAACCGACCAACCATTACGATAGATATTGTCCAAATTTGACATGTCTCGACGAATGCTCAAGTGGTCGGTTAAACTCGAGGAATTCGACATACAATATGTCCCGAGGACGACCATCAAGGTTTAGGTCGTTGCTGACTTCATCTCAGAGTTGACTCCCCTCGGTAACAGCAACAACAAGCATACCGAGCAATGGTGGAGCTTGTGATGGGATATAAAATGGAATAACCTTTGTATATAAACAAGTACTAGAAGACCATAACACATAGCAGAATTAAATAGAATCACAATCAAATAGAACACCAAGATATACGTGGAAAACCCCTCTAATGTGAAGGGTAAAAACCACGGGGCAAACTAGAGATAATCCACTATGAGAATAATGAATATACAAATCTCAATCTCTTGCCCTAAACCCTAGCAACAATCACAAGAGAATAACTAGGATACAAGGATCATGTCACTACCCACAATATCTAAAACCTCCCCAAGTAATCACAGCAAGAGTCTACTGTAGATTTGATCTAACCTGAGATGAGAACACTGCTAGATGATTGAGAACAATCTCTCTGTGTTGTTCTTGTCTTCTTCCCTTTCTTTCTCTTGTTTTTCTACCTTTTTCTTCTCCTCTTTACTGCTGCGAGGATGTCAACGTTGCTGCCCTTTTATAGCCTTTTTCTACCTCTAAAACGTAGCCACCCACAACCCCTAATATGAGATTAGGGTTAGGTTAAGTGGGGGTTGGGTTGTGGGCTGATAAAGCCCACCTTGGGCTAAATCTATGGGCTGCCAGCTCAACAACTTGCACGTCGAGGGCTAGCCTTGTCCTTGAAAGCCCCGATGGCCAGACATTCAGGCATGCACTCTGCTTCGAGTTCAAAGCCACCAACAACGAAGCCAAATACGAGGTACTCCTATCCTGCCTCAAGTTGGCCCTCGACCTACAAGTTAAATGCATCGAAGTTTTCACCGACTCCCAACTAGTGGTCGGCCATATCAACGGAGACTATGTGGCTCAGGACACCACCATGACAAAATACCTGTCCGAAGCAAAGAAACTCGTTAGCTGCTTCCAGCGCTTTGCCATAACAAGGGTGTCATGGGCACAGAACGCATAAGCCGATGCCTTGGTAAGGCTCGCCTCGGGTCAGGACACTAAACCACCTCCTGAAGTCGAACGACTTCCTTGCCGAACCATTGCGACCGACGAGGTGGCCACCGTAGTCGCGACCCCAACCTGGGTGGATGAAATCCTCTGCTACAAAAATGATGGGACACTGCCAGCCGACCGGGTGGCCTCCCGATGGCTCCGATGCACACAGGCATGGTATTGTAAGATTAACGGGTGACTTTACCAGAGGTCATTCACCTCGCCACTCCTGCGTTGCTTGGACCTCATGGAAGCCCAATCGGTGTTAGTCGAAGTTCATGAAGGAATCTGCGGGGAGTACATCGGCAGTTAGACCTTAGCCTTCAAAGTTCTCCGACAAGGGTACTACTAGCTGACCATGCGCCTAAGATGCCATGACCTACGTACAACAATGCATATAGTGTCAGAAGCATTCTCAAGCACCTCATCAACCTGCAATCCCCTTGACCCCCTGGATAGCGCATGGCCCATCGTGCAATGGGGAATGGACCTCCTCGGCCCCTTCCCACCAGCGTCGGGATAGAGAAAATTCCTCATCATCGGGGTGGACTACTTTACTAAGTGGTTGGAGGCCGAGTTGCTGGCGTCCATCACCGAGAAGCAAGTAGAAGGATTAGTGTGGAGGAGCATCATTACTCGCTCCGGCATCCCCAAAGCCATCATCACCGACAACGGCACCCAATTCAACAACGAAAAGTTTAAAAGATTTTGCTTGGCCTACAGAATATAGCTAAGATTTAGCTCAGTCGCCCACCCATAGACCAATGGCCTGGCCGAGGTGACCAACCGGGCAATACTAGAAGGCCTGAAGAAGAGGGTCATGGGAGCTCAAGGTACCTGGGTTGATGAACTCCCAAGCATACTATAGGCCTCCCGAACAACACTGAAGACTGCCATAGGGGAATCACCTTTCAGCTTGACATTTGGCATCGAGGCAGTGCTTCCACCCGAGGTGGTCTTCCCGACCCCTTGGGTCGAAAACTTCGACGACACCATATCGGAAAGCGGGCTCTGAGCCAACTTGGATCTCATCAAGGAACGGAGAGCCAACACACATCTCTGTGCCCTCTCGAATTAGTGTCGACTCACTCCCGAAGCAAATTAGTGTCGAACTGGGAAGGTCCTTACCAAGTAGCTACGGTAATCCAAGACGGTACTTATCGCTTAACGACACAGGAAGGACAACCAGTATCAAGGACATGGCACATATCGAATTTAAGGAAGTTTTACGTCTAAAAGGTCCATCGGGCAAGAGCCCTGTCACCAAACAAAGAAGAAAAGATGTATGAAAGTAGCAAGGGGAATTTTCATTGATAAAAAGAGTTTTTACATCGCTCGGTCGGTTGCAACATACAAAACAAAATAGTTGTGAGTGGCCATCAAAAAAGAAAGAAGAAGGAAAAAGGGGGATGCTGCCTAGGCCCCAAGGGGATCCGCGCTGTCGTCGAAAGGAACTTCCATGGGCATCTCGACATTTTCATCCTCAAGATGACACGAGAAGGGATCCACATCAAAATACAGGTCGGGAAATTAAGCTTGAAACCGTGACACCGCGACTCGGTATCCGTACTCATATGAAACCTGCCCCCGACTTTTGCAGCCCAAGCTGAAACCCACGGGACTCCTTGTACTCCTCAATCACTTTTTGGTTCTTTGTAGTGGCCGCTTGGGTTTCCTCCGCTAGAGCCTTCTCGGCCTTCATCGCCAATGAACGGACCTCTTCCAAGCTCCGGGACAAGTCCAACAGTTCACCCTCCATGGAGCGAACCCACCCGTGAACTCCTTCAGCTACTCTTGAAGACTTGCTTGCTATTGCCCGGCACCCTCGAGCTCCAACTTCAACCGTGCAATCTTGCCCTCCAAGTTGATGGCCCGTTGCTCGGCTGTCACCACCGCCTCCGGCCTTGCCCCAGCTTTTAGTTCCTCGATCTGGCCGCGGAGCTCAGCATTCTTGTCCCCCAAGTTGCTGATTATCCGACCAATATCCTGGACACGGTCCATGAGCGTCATGTAGTCGTGCAGGTTCTGCATAAAGAAATGATCAGGTGTAAGAAAAGAAGTCTGAAGAAGGGTTGAGAGGGAAAAAATATCCATACCCAACCAAAGACTTAGCAGCCTTCTCGATCAACACTTCAGAAGGCGAACCATATAATTGTCTGGCAATGTTTGGGATAAGGGCACCCCGGGCATAAGTCGTAGAAGCCACGTCGTCCGTCTAGACCCAATCCCCGAGGGTCAACCTTGGCTAGCGTGTTACGAGAGGGTCGGACGCTTCACCCTCGGGTAGCCCCCCCATGAAAAGAGCCTGGAAAGGCTCATCCTTGGAGCGGGCCCGGGTGCGGCAGAGATCTCGCACCGTGGTCGGACGGGTCACTTTGGTCGACCCCGCCTTTCCAGCCTGCTCCTTGCCCTGCGAGCTCCCAGCGGCCTCCCTCGGGGCAAGACCGTAGGATTGCCCCCCGGGCTATTACCGGCTTTGGCAGCGGACGCCTGAGTCGCGACAAACTCAAGCATCTTCGGCATCCTAGTTTTCAGCCTCTTGCGCGGGCGGTTAGGCTCCGGACCTCCCAGCCGACATGAATCTCCTACGAGTTGTGCGGTGGGAGGACCAGACCAAGGAGCTACAAAGGCGTGAGGCATCCCCCGCAGGTGCCTAAGATTCGTCATATCTGTCCAAGAAATCAAAAATGTCAGTAACGTTAAACAACACCGAGATAACTGGTAAAGGGGGATTGGCCCGAGATGTACCCTAGGGCGCCGGACTAAGGCCGGCCTCGACTAACCACTCCTCGGTCATGTCCCTAATAGCCCGCGAGATAGTAAGAATCCCTTTCAAGCTCTCTAGTTGCTCGTACTCATCGTTAGACAACCTAGAACAACTGTTGTTTATTACCGAGTCAACCATCTTAGGCTAAACCCCCACCCCCGACTATAGCTAACAAAAAAGTAGTGGCTCTTCCACCCTTTGTTGTTAGAAGGTGCCCTGCTCACCCTAAAGCCACCGTAAGAGGACAGAAAGTAGTTGCATGACCCCTTGGACAGACGGAAGCAGGATAGAAAAGAGAGCGGGTCAGGGTGATAGCTACCCCTCGGCACTCCCTGAGGAAGGCCACCATATACCTCTATGAGTTTGGGGCCATCTGTGCTGGCGAGATTCGCCACCAAGAGAGGCAAGCCTTGATTACCAGGTGTAAGGGAAACTTAAACCCAACTTCAAGAGCATCAAGAGTCAGTCCGAACCCGCTCGAGAATGGGTCGTAAGCCCTTTGCCTAGACCAAGGGACATGTAGCTCATATTCACTTAGGATACTATAGCGATCCTTGACGCGGCCGAGCAACTCCGCGATCACGACAGAATCAGAGTTGTGCAGAGACTTCATGACCTCCAAGGCTTGAACCGTCCTCTCACTCACATGAGACGTCCCACCCGATGATGGACCACTATTTGAAGTTGACATTGCCACCTCGGACACCAACCGAACAGAAGAAGAAGAAGAAGAAGAAGAAGAAGAAGAAGAAGAAGAAGAAGAAGAAGAAGAGGAGGAGGAGGAGGAGGTGGACATCTTGACCGACTTAAGGTGTCTACCGACCAAGGAGAAAAGGAGGGAGTGAGGACCCGGAGCACAGGAATGAACTTAGCCAAAAATGAGAGACACGAGCAAGCAAATAGGGAGAGGGGGAAGGGGGTTTATAGGGCGAAGCCCCGCCAACCGAGGCAACCCTTCGCCTCCCCCAAAAGGCCAACAATCGCTTCCCTCACCTTAATGACCCTGGAGAAACACAACTTCCGAGGCAAGCGGCGGAGCATATGTCTCTCTCTCTCTTCCCCCCCTTGGCGGGAAGTTACTTCCCGCTAGGATGGAAACTTCTCGCCAGGATGGAAACTTCCCGCCAGGACGAAAACTTCCCGCCAAGATAGAAATCTCCCGCCAGGGCAAGAGCTTCCCGCCAAAGCGGAAGCTTTTCGCTTGGATGGGGACTTCTTGCCAAGGCGGAAGCTGTCCAGGACAAAGATTTTCCACAAAAACTTACATGGCAGGAATCTTCCGGCCCAGATCATTTTAGCTAAAGGCAAAGCAGAGCCAATCGACCTCGACAATCATGCAATGCCCGAGTCATGCCGCTCAACCGCATCAGTCATATAATGCTCGAGTCATGTCGCTCGGCCACATCAATCATACAATGCCCGAGTCATGACACTCGGCTGCATCAGTCATACAATGCCCAAGTCATGCCACTCAACCGCATTAGTTGTACAATGCTCGAGTCATGCCGCTCGATCGCATCGATCATATAGCGCCCGAGTCATATTGCTTGACCGCATCAGTCATACAGTGCCCGATTCATACCGTTGGTTGTATCAGTCATACAACACCCGAGTCATGCCACTCGACCGCATCAATCATACAGCGCTCGATTCATACCATTGGCCGTATTAGTCATACAGCGCTCGAGTCATGCCACTCGGCCACATTAATCTTCTTTACTCAAGCCACCCAACTTGGTCACACTAACCTACACCATCCAGGTTGTGCTTCTCGGCCACGTCAACCCGAATCATGACTCTTGGCCGCATCAGTCCTTCGGAGTCCAAGCTAAGGTGCACACCGACTTCAACTGAATCACCACGCCCAACATCGAGCAATGTCGCTTGCCCAACCAAAATCTTGACAATCTTTCTCGAATGGACCCCGTCTACGATCGATCTCTACTCCTAGAGGTTTTTGACGTACCAATAGCCATTACGCGTCAGACTCGACTTACAAGATCGCACCGAGCCATGCACCTGGCCCCTCAAGGAACGACCCGGTGCAAGCTGCTCTTTGAGGGGGGGGGGATAGAATGATAGGGCATATTTTGGTAACTTGCCCTCCTACCATTATTCATAACCACATCAGCATTGGGGTCAACACACCGGATTGTACCCCTTGGTCAATGTCGATTCCGTAAAGGTTGGACGATGCCGCCCGAGTACCATGCCATCTCGCCTATACCAAATCCTGCGGAATGATATAGTGTCAACCAAGTACAGCACCGACAATCATAAATATGACAAGTATGGTTGGTCCTCCCGGGGAAGGATAAAAACCCATGTGGGGGTGGCAACAGGGGGCGGCGAGCTAATTTTCTACTCAGTTCTAATAAGATTTTTGGAGGGGTCAAAATCGGGAGCTCCCCTTCTCGACTCCAACCTGTGTGCAGGAAACTGGTGACAGAGAGGTAGGCGATCAGCCAAAGAGAGTTTCTCGATTTTGGAGCCAGAGCTCAAGTCTGACCTCACCAAACTACGATCCCCACTGACCGAATACCGAGGTAGACGATCTTGTATACCTAAGACCGAACCGAGCTATGCTGACTCCCTCGGTGCAAAGGATTACTATCAGGTTCGAAAAGGAAGTATATATTAAACTCCAAGATTACCCAGCCACCAGCCCTCTGTCTTAGTTCATAGTAATGGGGGCCATGCATTGGGCCTTTCTGTAGCTGTTCAAGTCAACACTTAAAAAGGCAGGTCTCCCAAGAACAGGAAGAAAAACAACCGACTCGTACACCCAAATGTCAACAAATTAATGCCTTTTTGTCTGTCGTCAAAGCAATGGAGAGAGATGCCCAGAGGTTGGCAGGGACGGTGAAGAAACCAGCAAAGTCCTGTTATCTGGACCTTGGTTAAGAGTGGGTTTGATAACACATTGGAAATGGAGGGCTCCATGTATATTTAAAATATGAATTAACACTATATATTTTTAAAATTATATTTAGTTCAAATATTATATTGGAGGTTCTCAAATGCTAATATTACCTTTAGGTAATATTTAGTTCAAAACTTGAGGGAATATTAGCATCTCAGTATTTGTGGGATGCTAATATAATTTTTAAAATTTCAAAATATCTTTTGATTTTATCTAAAATTATAATATTATCAAAATAATTTAGCAACAAAATAACATGATTTATATTTTTTATAAGATGACATTTTATTTATTTATCTTTAAAAATTATTTTGTATTTATTTATATGATTATATATTTTTATTTATTATATATTTAGGCCATATGAAAATTTTTATAAGATTACATACATACATACATACATTCATTTTATTTATTTACTTATTTATTTAAAGTAAAAAATATATATTCACTTTTTAATAAATATTAAAAGGGTAAATTTATCATAAAATATTCAATAAACTTTTGAATTATAATTTTATTAAATAATACATATATCAATATATATTTAAAATATAATTTTATCTATTATTTCTCAAGCACTTAAGAAGTTCTTCGAGATTTTAGGACCAATAGTCATGCATCTAAATAATCCATGGACAAGAAGAATCAATGTGGAGGTGACTTGCTCTTTAATCCTCTAGTGTGACATTGCCACTAGTACTTGATTGACTTGGAAAATTGAGATGCTTAGGCGAGAAGGCTTGTAATGGGCGGGAGAAGAAACAGATCGTAGCCGTCAGCTGGCTGATCAAACGGCTTTGGTCCATTGTACCAATTTCACAGGCAGCAAGGGAGAAGCAGCAGATCGTAGTCGTCATCTGGCTGATCAAACGGTTCTGGTCCGTTGTGCCAATTTCATGGGCAGCCAAGACGAGGGGGAGGAGCAACAGATGAAACGGTTCCGGTCCATCCGAATGGCCAAACCAGACGGCATCCTCACTTGGACGTGACGCAAGCGGATCCCACGTCACTGCTGACGCGCTCATATCTCCCCCATTCCTCTTTTCCCGTAATCACCATCGACGTGCCCATTAATTGCACCGACGACCCTCTACCAGAATCCCGAACACGCGCTGGTCCGCGTCGTAAATAATCGTAAGGTTAGGGGTTATCGGTTTCGTCTCCGGAAAGGTGGCAGGACCGTAAAATTTCGACGGCACTCACGAACCTGCGCGTGGGTCCCACGGATGACGAGGCCTGACGGTCAACGTCACGATTCTCCTCCTAAATAGATTTAAAGGTGGAGATAAACTATGAACCCTACGGCTCCGACACGAACCGCCGTTATCCAACGCCGACGCCTGAAGGACACGTGGCCGACGGACGCCCCTATTAAACCCCCCCCCCCCCCCCGGGGCCCCAAAAACCAAAACACCAACTATCCGAATTCTTTGAGAAGCCTCTCGAGAGGCCGACGAGAGAGAGATCGAGCGGACGATGAGCATGGCGGAGAATTGCTCGGTGCTCGATCCGTGGATGCACCGCACGAAGTCGGCGTGGATCAACGAGGCTTTCGCCCGCGACAACGAGGCCCTCACGCGAGCCCTCCAGATCTCCCTCTCCGACACCTCCTCCTCAGCTTCCCACAACACCCTCTCCTCCGTTGCCGCCACCAACTCCACCTCCCGCACCCCCGTCCTTCTCCCTCGTTACCAAGTCACTTCCCCTCTCGGAGACGTCGCCGCCCTCCGCGGGCGGAACCCGCTGGCGCCCACGCCGGCGGGGAGGATCTCGAAGCGGAGGTCGCGCCCGTCTAAGCGAGCGCCCACCACCTACATCAACGCTGACCCGGCCCACTTCCGGGAGATGGTGCAGCGGGTCACCGGCGTCCGGCTGGACGGGTATCTGGCCGAGCCGCTGGTGAAGCCAGAGCCGGTGCGGCCGGCGGTGGTGGGCGCCCGCGCGGTCCTGCAGCAGACCCACCTGCCCACGCTCGATACCTCAGCGTTCTTGCTGGACCGCGATGAGGGCAGCTCGTTCGGGCCGGTTGCCGACGTGCAGGCTTCTGACTTCGACGGGCTGCTCCCGGCCTTTTCGTCCCTCGACTCGTGGGGCGTCATGTAAAGGACGCTCCTTTGTTGATGCTACTGTTGGGTTCTCATCCTTTCATTTCATCAAACACTTGGTAGAAGTGTTGTGTGGTGGTATTACTTGTGTTGATGGGATCGTACACTAATGGTGGAAGCGAGGCCTAACGAACACAGTTTCCTGTTCTAACTTCCATGATATCTTCCATGCAATTGCATCTTGAATGTAGCATATGATGCAGATGATATGACCACCAAAGAGCATAAAAAATTGCAAGGCAAAGATCTCACATTACTTTAGATCTGAAGAAAAAGAGTTTGGGGATGGAAGATTTCTTAATGGAAGCTCAAATTCATTTCTTTTTTGCTCCCTGATATCATATGCATACGGAGGTGGAAAGCCCTTCACCACCTTGTGCACTGGAATTGGGGTCAAAATTGGACCCCCGAGTCAAATTTGTTGACCACCAAACCAGGGGCCACTAAGACTATTCCAGGGTCTCAAAGCTAACAGGACCAAGTCAAAGATGTTGACTTGATCTAAACACCTCACTGCAGTTCTGATCACATAGTGCTTTTAGGATGCTGGCTGACGTTCTAATTACGTGAGAATGATGCAATTTTTTATCGGTTTATTATTGTGTTGCATGATACCCACTGGGTGGATTTGGATTGAAGGCAGCAATTGTGGAGCTCAGGGGGATGGGTCAACTCTGGTTGAGTCGAATTAGATTCCAATGGAGTAGGATTTCTACATGGTCAACTTAAATAGGAGATGGTTGTTTGCACAAGGCTTCATGATAAAAATATTCATATAATTATTCCTAAATAATTGAGACAATAAATCAAATGAATCTGTCACTAATGGCTGAAATGATAGAAAGATTAAATCCTGATAATGTTTGTAAGAAACAACAACAGATGGGAAATATATGCCATGTGAATATAACATTCATTGAGTAGTGTTCTGTGACCGATAAAGGAATTCTGGATTCAGCAAAATGCATCATGTTGAAGGATTACAAAGTTCATGTATCTGTTCATAGAAAGAAACAACAGTTGCATGCCATTCCATGTTCTTTTCTTTATTTTACTTACCAGTTCAAGTGGTGATTCCTAAGCTGCACTCGGAGCTTCAATGCATTTTGGATCAGCTATCGCTTCACGCTTGATGTTGTTCATTTCACATTCAACATTCTTCGGAACAGAAGTACCGCAAGCGAATTCACCTCTGGTAACGCTTGCAGTCCATTCCAATAGCTGTTTCGCAGCTGCCTCATCTGTCAGCAATTATCAATTCTCACATCAAAATTTTGTGGTATAGAGAACTGCATACGATACAAGACGAACAAATCATATGAAACAACACAATACAAATTGCTTCACAGAATGTAATATATGGACCATATATCTCCTGTACACCAACTCATATATATGCCATTATTGTTCAGGTGGATCTAGAAAGCATTTTATGTAAATTTTGTTTCTAGATATTATATCTAATTTATGCTATCTTCACATGGAGCATTTGTGTTGCATCAATCCATCTGAATTACTGCTTAATTATCAACTTGTAAATTTCGTTTTTGCTGTGTTGTACCTGTTGATTTAACAAATCATCTGATATTACTCTCACATTGAGGGCACTTTAATAAAAGAAAATTCCTAAAAAATATTGATATCTTTAATCGAAGATGAGCTCAAACACAATCTTAGTAAACTTGCAGAGAGCCACTCGAGTCAGACAGAATCTCAAGCAATTCATACCTTATGCAAGAACTAACTCCTGTCGGTATACCATCATCTTACTCTTGTACCATTCATGCTGTAAGTTATAAGTTGGTTCAAGTGGAAGAAAAAACAAAAAAAAGAGGTAATACCAACCGAGTCTTGGGACAGTGTGGCCCTGGGGATGCCTCAGAATCAAAGGGTTGTCAAAGGCAGCAGCAAGCTCCTCAGAAGGCAGTTTCAGCCAATCTTTCTCTCCAATAAAGTGCACAGATTTCACCTTGATGGGGTCCTTGTAAGCAATGTCACAGATGCTTGGGTCTCTGAACTTGCTACCTGATATTGAAACCAAAAATTTTATTGGTGGGAGGTCCTTCAGTACCTTCCCCTGTCCAGACATGATAAAGGTAAACATTAATTTAATCTGGACAATCAACATAAGATAATACTAGGAAACGTATTGTGTTAAGGCTTCTATTAGCAATATATATTGAGCAAGTATTTGTTTCAGATCTAAAATCAATTCAGCTTTGGTAACCAATCACATTCTAGCTTGCTTTTACAATGTTCATAGTTTTACACCATAAGTTGTTGAGTTCAGATAGAATTGTGTTTTACAGAATGGTTATGGCTTGAACACACTAATAAAGATGTAAAATGCAGATATGTTTTCCTTTTAACTTTTAAAGACAGTGGCTTACCTGAGCTTGATAGCCTATCAAAAGTGCTGACAGTGTTGCACCCTGTGACAAAGGAAAAGAAATCATTAGTATCTTGCAGATCACCATGGCGAAGCCAATTGATGGGGTTGAAAGAATGCAATATTGTTAGAGTCTTTCTCATAAAGACTATTATTTTGGAAGAAGGAGATGAAAAAGCAAAACCTCAAGATCCCTTCCTATACCTACCTGAGCATGATCTAAGGATACAGGACTTATTCAAAAATATCTTTACATCTACTCCAATTAGGTCATGATTGATGAGGTAACCGTAAATGCAGCATTCAAGAACATGTAAAGCGTAACTATTCAAAGTTGGAAACAACTCATAAGTTCTTATTTTGATCTGAAGGATGTAAATATCAAAAGTTAACTATTATCTTATCAAATAATACAAAAAAAATCATTTCAATTGTGGCATCAAATTTTCAATCAGAAATTCTTCTTATTATCAATGAATATCAGAAATTTCCAACAGCTTGGAAAACTAATGAACAAAATAAGGATTTTCTATGATTCAGACAGAAATAATACCAATTTAACAATGAGGCATATGCTGAACAGGACAGATTCACCACCAATTTAACAATGAATAAAAAACCATAACTATTTATTATGAAGAGGGATCACTCTGCAATACGTTAACTCTACTATCAAACCAAGTTAGCTTGCAGAACTAGCATTCCATTATCAACGATGCACGAAACCTGAGAGAAGCCAAGCAATCCATGGAAAGGGCCATTCTTTGTGATGTAGTCACACAGATAAGAGATACACTCCTCCAAATTCTTGTATTCTGTAAATTCCTATATAACAACATATCAAAGCTATCATGAGATGTTGTCGCACCGAGATTGAGTTATCGAATGAAGCCCTAATTTAGGACATTACCTTGTTGAATTGGAACCACTCAAAGTATGGTGGTGGAAATATGCCTTCTATGTCCGACTTCCCTCCTGCTGGATATATACCATCCGGAAAGTCCTGTAGGTGGAAGAAGACGATGTTATGAAGACTGCTTTCTAGAGAGAGAGAGAGAGAGAGAGAGAGAGAGAGAGAGAGACCAAGTGGAAGTGGTGGAAGATGGAAGGATCCCACTTGCTGATTTGTTTGCAAAGGAAGCTCCCACTGGTTCGAAAGCCATGGAGGCAGAGAACCTTCATCTTCTTCTCTTGCCCATCCATCTTCCTCCTTTCCTCCCCTGAGTCGTGCAAGCACAAGAAGAGGAAGAGTAAGCAGCCCGCCTCTTCTCTCATGTGTATTAATAGCACATGGTGGTGGTTAGTTGCTACCTACTTCCAATTCATCGCCTGCCTCGTCTCAGCTACCACTTGCATGTGTCGACTGGTAGTTTATATGCTTCGATCACTGTCTGATTTGATTCATTTTCTAGCATTTATTAAGGATGATAGCAAGAATTCCCCCTAACAAAAAAATTGGATATTTTATTGAAAAAAATTCTCCATCTTAACATATATAAATAAAAAAATATTTAAATATATTTTAATATAAAATACATCTATATCAGAGCATCTTGCTTAGAGCAAGTTTGCTTCTCGTTAAGTCTACACTGTAATAACGTCTCAAGTGTGGTCTTTGGTGAAGATCGACATCCTTAATAGGAGTATTATCTTACAGGAATATGATAGTAGATAAGATTTCTTCAACTATACGAAGAAATCTGACTGTTTTATTGAGAAAAATTCTCCCTCGTAACATGTATAAATAGGAAGAACATTCAATAAATTTTAACGTAAAACACATCTTCTATCGATACAACTTTCACCCAATATGATGGTTTGATTAGGAACTAACTTTAGTTTATGTTTACCATCTTAAATGACAAAATTGTCATATTATTTTATAAAGATCGGTAATTATTTAGAAATATCGATTAGATTCAAATTATTTGAAGTACTATTTAGATTCAACTTTTTAATGGATTAGGATTCATCGGGAATTCAAAAAGAAAGTAGTAAGTGAATTAGGACTTTATGCCATAAATACATGGTGTATTTATAACATATATAGAGTCTTAGTAAAAGAAAGGCAAAAGGAAAATATTTAGGTGCTTCTGAATTTTTCTCAAAAAAAGGTCAAAGGTAAAAAGTAAAAGAAATACTCATCAATATGGAGATTATTAGGTTTGATATATATTTTATATGTGCCAATTAAATTTAAACTAGTTAGTGAATTAGAAATTTATGCAATAAACACACGGTGTATTATAACATAAAGTCTTAGTAAAAGAGAGGTAAAAGAAAAATATTTAGGTGCTTCCGGATTTTTCTAGATTGAATCTATAGAAAGCCAAAGGTAAAAAGTAAAAGGTACTCATAAATATGAAGATTATTAGGATTGATAAGTATTTTATGTATACCAATTAAAACCAAACAAGTTGAAGAAATTCTAGTTACATTAATTTTTTTTAATAAATTAAGATTCATTACTATAAAGACATATCTCAAGATCTTAGTAAAATAGAGATACAAAGAGACACTTTAAGTGGGTTTTTTTTTTAGTATATGTACAGGCAATGCATAAGAGATCTAAGTTAATATAAAATAAATAAATAAAATATTTTTTTACATATAGTGGTGTACTTAATTTTCTCTATGGACAAACAAAAAATATCAAATCATCTAAGTTTTCTAATTTTTTTTATTCCTTAATTGTTGATCTCCCCAAAATTTTTTTGGGTTTTGGAGAATTCCCCCACAGTTATATCTTAATCAGTGCAAAGTTCTGTCTCCTAATATATCTTAATCAGTACAAATATGGCACATAAAAAACAAGTGATAACTCAGTGTCAACCCAAGCAGCAAGATGGATTGTAGTACAAGCAGTTAGCTGAGATGATAAATAAGTGTTTTAAAAGGAACTAGTAAATTATGGATTGAAATACGGTACCATATTGGTGTTTCGGCTCGATATGATATAGTACCATGCATTGAGCGATACCTTACCGAGCAGTATGCTAGAGTGTACCAAGCGATACACCTAATTTATTTATAAAATCATCCAAAAATATATGAAAATAAAAAATACATACTCTAATTAAAAAAAAAAGAAAAAAGTTTTTTGTTTTAATCTTCTCAAATTAGTCTCGATTCAATTCGTAAATCATTGTTTTGTAGAATGTAAATGTGAGAAGAAAAAAAAAAGCATAAATCGTTATTTTATAGAGTACAAATGTGAGGAGAAAAAGAGTTTGAGATAATTTAAGAAAGCATGAGAGTGAAATAAAGGAGAAGAAGAGTTTAAAAACTTATGAGAAAGGGCTCCAACGATCAATTTGATTGTTGGAGCATTGTTACCGAGCTGTGCCGAGCGATAATGATCAAAATTTCGATCATTACCATCTAATATGAATTTTGATCGTCACCGTTCCGCCTAGTAGCGGACAGTCCGCGTACCAATATATTGTCGAACCGGTACATACTGCTCATACTGGACGGTATTATTCGAAACGGTATACTAAACTACTTGAACTATAAGCATAAGCACAAAATTAGTTAAGGATTTTCTAATGAGTAAACAAGGAAACAAATTGCAAGCAAAGCACGTAGGTATGCTTGGTCAAGCAAAGGGCAACTGTTCCAATTGTTCTAAAAATTAGTACAAGACCTCAAGAAATATTTATATAAAATAGTTCCACCGGAAATCAAATGCAAACGCTTTAAAGTCAATGAAGCAACAAGGTCAAGTTTAATGAAACAATTACTGATGAAGGACACCCAGTTCTAATTTTCCAACTAAGGCTAATCGGATATAACTACTGGCTGGAAAATAAAATGACATTTTACAACTCACACCAACTTCTGTCTTATTGTGAGGAATCACTTTGCCATCATCACTTTCACAAACTCCTCATAGTTGATTTGACCATCACCATCAACATCGGCCTCACGGATCATTTCATCAACTTCCTCGTCTGTAAGCTTCTCGCCGAGGTTGGTCATGACGTGACGAAGTTCAGCAGCAGAGATGAAGCCATTCTGATCCTTGTCGAACACTCGGAAGGCCTCCTTCAGCTCCTCCTCTGAATCTGTATCCTTCATCTTGCGAGCCATCAAGTTAAGAAACTCGGGAAAGTCGATTGTACCATTGCCATCAGCATCAACCTCATTTATCATGTCTTGTAGTTCTGCTTCAGTAGGGTTCTGACCCAAAGAACGCATCACAGTTCCTAGCTCCTTAGTTGTGATACAGCCTGTCGGAATTCCACAGGGAAAAAAAATGCAATTCAAAAAATATATAACATAACTTGAAATTTTATTCTTCATATTTAAAAATTGACAAGTAAATCTAATTTCAAAGACTTTTTCTTAGCTTACAAATAAAGCCAAGATTCAGCAAGAAAAAATCTATTCAAATCTGCGACTGAATTCCATCCAAAACTACAGGTCATTTTCTTTAACTAGATTTTTTTCCCCAATGTATAAGTGGCAAAGGCGGAATTTGAGTCTGGTCATATGTCTTTTGGGTTATGCAGTTCTAGAATTATTCTGATCATGTTTAGGCAAACAATACGGAACCCTTAAAACTTGTAAACAGATATTAGTTAGCTAATAAGGTAGGCTAGATAGACATCAGTCATCAAAACGATCAATCGTATTAACAGCAGATAACCGCTGCTACTACTAGGAGAAATAGAATCTCATGTTTTCCACTAAACAGAACTGTGATGTTTAGCTCACGAGCTTGAAATGAAGCATATACAGTGTCTGAATAAATCTGTCAAGTAGATAATTAAAAAGGTCCTAATAACAGCATTAGAGAAGCAATCTTATAGCCATTATTATCTCTATCAAACAAAACAATTGCTATAAATTCAAAGAACTTTATTCATAGACACAACGTATAACTAACATATGCAGTTAAATACATGATTTGTCTATACTAAAATACAACACAAAAAACATTAAGTATCTAACTAAAAGTCACTATCCAAATAGACAGTTACTAGAGCAACAAGATGAAAAGCAAACAACTTGGATGCATGCAATGTTCACTTTGCATGTATCACTTCCGTTCCTAGTTGTGATACAACATGTCCCCTGTCCAACCATTGCAATCTGCCTAGAAAAGTTGTTGTTTGATAGGAGGCGCACCATCCTAACATGTTGTAACATTTACAAGATGAGTGGTTGCCATCACTGAACATAATCACCTGTACTCAGGGACAATTTCATTCATCTAAATATGAGTGAAGAAACACCATAATCAAAGAAATAAACAATCATTCAGTTTGATAGATATTCCATATCTCCATCTTGGAAATTACCCGGAGAAATTCAAAAAGTGAAGATAGGAAAACAAGTTAAAAACTATATATATGCAAATCTATACACAAGAAAATTGAAACATTAATTTGTCATGTATCAAACAGAGATTATTCCCTCTAATTCTCCCCATATTTCACAACGCTGAATATAAGAAAAAAGCACATATATCAGACATCATGTGGCCAGATGGACATACTGACCTAATAACTTAAATAATAATGAGTCTAGAACTGCATAACCCTAAAGACATATGACCAGATTATTAATGCTAAAATAAACCAATTCAGTCTTATATACTAATACAACCCATCATCAACTCCTGATATGGGACTATTGGAGCCATTGCATATCAAACCACCCAAGATTTTATCTTCCACGGCTCCCAAAAGAGTTCTTGGTGTTCAGGAGTAACAACACATGAGAAAATCAATTGTTAATGCCTTTAAGTATTCCATACAACTTAAATATATCAAACGATATAATCAGATGCTAACCTCTTTAAGTACCTTCCATATACAAACATTAAACAATTCGAACCATTTCATTGATAATCTACCTAAAATATCATCTGAAACTCTGTTCTTTTTCCCTAGGACATTCTTGATATGAATTAATAAATGCACTGCACTTCTCCATAAACTTGCATGTGTACAAATGCAAGTAAGAAAACACGCATCTCCATGATCATGTACAATGTGAGATCAGTTTGACGCATAATGGACAATAGTATCAACCAATCTGCCAATATCATGTTGTGCTGAGGCCTTGCTTTGACTTTTTTAATAAAATAAATAATCATCAACAGACCTAAAAATGATTCACACCCAAAAAAACCAGAGAATTCCAGCAAAGGCTATGCTTGAGTCATCTGATTGAGCATTTGAAGAGTTCTTGCATCACGATGCTGAGGCTCTTCCAGTGATCAACCGCGCACTCATAATGTTACCTATATCTTAGCTACAGAATTACATTTTAGAAGCGAAAAAGAAACTTCCATTTTACAATTTTAAATAAAATGCCAGGTTCAGATACCAGTCAGTGAGACCAGCTTGGTTCCATCAGGGCATTGACTACTTCAGAAAGTAGCCAATAACCACAGTTTACCAAGTATGGCAAAACATTTGGTTTCTCCATTAGATAATTTCTGAAGAATATGCCAGATGGCAAGATGGCTGGAGATATCTTCCATGTTGTTTTAGATAAAAATGGAAAGGTAAAAGCTTCTTGCTGAAATAAACAACTTAATAAGGCTGAGCTAAATCTCTTATGTACTTGGAAGCAAACTTCATGGTAAGGATGAATTTGCCTCCAGAATTATGGTTTATTTCTTATTTAAAACTCTGAATAATCTTATTGACTAATTTAATATGTAAATAAAACAAATAAACAAACAACCTTTGTAGTCTGACTCATGCACTTAACTCTCTTTTGACGTAGGTGGTTAGCAAAGATTATTGGGGCAGGTCCACAGAAATAGTTAAGAAACTATCAATGACTCATCATAGCAAAGTAATAGCACATCAAATAGTTTGAAGGGAACATTTATTGGAAACAACAAGACATAAAAAAGGTTATTTGGGTTGATGTTATGTTGATACTGTAGTAACAGCTAAAAAAACTCAAAAGTAGGTAACTTTCCCCACCTGATCTCTGATAATAAAGAATAGTGATCTCATCAATCTTGCATCCAATTATTATGGAGCAAGACTGTGACCACTTCCAGTTTGCATTTGTGCATTAGCTAGGAATGACAGTGTACTAAAAAGATACCAAAACATGAATCCTCTCAAATTATGCAGGTAATATGCATCTTATAAAAAAAAATTTAGGAACAACCAAATAATCCAAAAAAGAACACATTACAAATGTTTCTTTTTTATTTACGAGAAGGAATATTCATTTGCAACCATCCTTTGCTAAAAGTGCAAAAAAAAAAAAAAAAGCAAACAGGCAGCATAATACACATTTTCTTTATATGTTCATGGTTATGATGAATACTTTGTACTCCACGTCTTTCAGAAATGGGGATCAGTAAAAGGAAAGATAATCTAGCTGAAGAAAAATTAAAAGTTATAGAGCAAACAGACGGTCAGATGTGTGGAGATGGAAATCATGATGCTCACCACATGACACATGACCATTAGCAGTACTGGAGAGAAGAGAGAAAAAATTTGCTAACATCAATATTCTAACAAATGGTACACCAAAAATGAGACTCCTTCATGAAGATGAATTCATCTCAAAAGTAATTTTTATTCTGGCTGCAAAAAGATTATCTACATGGTCCGGAAAACCATACATATAGGTATAAGTTTTACTTAAGAGATACAAGAATCGCCAGACAGATTTTTCACTCTAAACATATCAGATTTCACCAAATCAGCAGTAGGGTCAAATTAGTAGAAACAAATAGTGATCTTTTGGTATTGTAGAAAGAAGAAAGCTGTAGATCTAGTAAAAAACGTTCACATTCAACGAAGAAAGATTGTGAATAATCATAAAATATCTCCAACAAGAAAAAGAGAAGAAAAGTTAGCGGAATGACACTTAACAGCCTGTCTGTAATAAAGCATCGAAAGTTCTCATGCAATTTAACCTCACAAGGAAAGCATGAAGAGATTTTTAGACTTCTTAACCCTCAAGTACCAACACGTCTAATTGACATGATCATACACCAAAAGGTGAATAGAAAAAACCATGAAAGAACAACATTTTGCACAGCTCTAACAAATAAGAAAAAGGGCAAAAAAAAAAAAGGAGAGAATAATGGGATCGAGAGGGTCTGACCGTCGCCGTCCTTGTCGAACAAGCTGAAGGCCTCCTTGAACTCTGCGATCTGGTCGTCGGTGAGCTGCTCGGCCATGCCGCCTCCGCAGATCGATCGAACTCGCAAGAGAAAATTAGGGAGATCTGGGAACAAAAGGGGAACAAGAGGTGGCGAAGCAGAGGACGCGAGCGTTTTATGCCCTCGACTTCGCACCCTGCAGAGATCGATTCCACCACCTCCTCCGCTATGTCGCATAATGAGGTCTGTGCCAGATGTCACCACGGTCCAAATTACAAGGGCCCCACGGTGGAACGTTTTGGGCACACCAACTTAACTGTACCCCTTCTGTTGCTGGCAAGGATAATGGGTCCCACTCCAACCTTCCATCACAGACGATGGTACGCAAGAGGTCGCGTGGCAAACAACTAGAAGACAGTAACGCGCGTTAACGTCCCTGTCTCGTCGCTCCCGTTTCGTGAAGTACGCGAAACGGAATTAACGACGGATTCACCGGTACGGTCAGCACTGTGAGATTCCGATCGAGCGGCTGATGTGGGACTCAACTGTGGCCACGTATCTTAGTGAAGGGTAAATTCGTAAATTTACGGCCATCAACTGAGTGGCCATTTATGGATAAAATTCCAGTCTTGACCCCATGAGTTGACCGGGAGAGACGAAGGTTACGTTGCCCCATCTCTGACCGTTAATCTGAAGACCGACTTGTCATCTAAACCGTCCACAATTTTATGCCTCCGCATGAAACGACCACGCTCAGATTCAATGAGCATCTCCTCGATTGAAAGAAAAACCAATAAATAACATATTTGCAATGAACTCATGCCAATAACACTGCACTAAAATGCATTGATCCATTCATTAGAATTTCTCGTAGGAATAGTTATTCAGCTGCTAAAAATATTGTCCGTTACTTTATTGCCATCAATGACAATGGCTTGATCCTTTCCCGACGATAGTAAATGCTTCCTAAGTGATACAAGTTCACAGCTTTCTTTTTCCTTTTTTTTTCCTAAAAGATTTGTTGGTTCCAAATTAAATAATAGTGACAATGAAGCTCAACAGATCTTTTTTGAGTAAATATATCTTAAAGTCGTAACTCTTTATAATGAGATAAGATATATAATAGAACTAATTAAATTCTGATGACAAATATTGGTCAATAGAAAAGAATCTATATTATAATAAAATTTCTTAGGAGATATTTTTCATGGAAGGAACTCTCCTAATAACTTATCCTAAACCCTCTGCTCTCGCTTATAAATAGATAAGATCTCTAGAGGCTAAACAACGCATCTCATAGAGGACGTAGTTGAGAGATTACAGTTTATCTCTAAATCTCCCTGAACCTTCAATCTAAATGATCTTGTAAAAAGATAAGAAGAGAGGAGAAGGAAAGTCTAGTTTTCCTTCCAATTTGATAGTGGTTTTGGATATAAAGACGATGTCTTTACAGATCACACAGAGATCCTTTTCAAATAACATCATAAGTATCATAAAATTGATCTAATATTATTTGATTTTAATCTTAACATAAAAGTTTTTCGCATTACATATAACATATAATAATTTTTATGCTTACAGTTATAACATTTTTGATAACAGAGAAATTTCCCCAACTACATAGCAAATATTTCCTCAACTACACGAGGAAATTTCGTTGCTCAGTTAAAGAGAATCCTTTCTTTCAACATGTATAAATAGATACCGTATCAAATTAATTGAAGTGTATTTTTTTGCCTTTACGACTTCATTCTTCATTCTATCATGGTATCAAAGTAGTGAGAAGAACGATGCTTCACCCCTACTTTCGGCCAGCGACCATCGTCATTGTAGCCACATTCCCGAGCGAGGCTTCACCCACTTCCCACCTTCCACCGCTGCCAACGTCCCATCCCACCGCAGAAAACCTTCGTTCATTAACGTCAAAGCTATCTTCGGAACTATCAGCATCCTCTGCTCCAATCAATCCTACACCAGCAACTTTGCCAACCATATCACCTCCAAGGACACCACCCAAACCCCTTGTAACACCACCACCTGATACATTGCCAGCAACTATGCCATCCACCCCAATTGCTCGTTGCTTACCTGTAGGATCTTATTCTCCTCCACCTCTATCTTCAACTCCTCCTCCTTCAACCTTGCAGCACACAACACAACGGTCCTTTAGAGATCCACCTTCTTAGCCTCTTGCTGCTGCTCCCTTAAAGCTTCTCCTTGTCGTCGCTAGCAACACTCACCACCCAAGGGCCCTTGATCTTTTCCGGTGCCAGCTTCGGAAGCACCACCATCAGCACATCGTCCTCCAGCTTAGCGCTCACAGAGTCGAGATTGGCATTGTCCAACAACCGAAACTGGCGCTAGAACTTGCCGTAGGAGTGCTCCACCAGTGATTCGCCACTGGCCGACCCTTCTTGATACATTGCAACTCCTTTCAACTAGAGAACCATTCAAATAGAGCCCACACTCGCAGAGCACAGTTGCAACCTCTGTTTCTATTGCCAATTGTTGCTCCCTCGCCAATCAAAGTATTTCGTTGAAGGTTCCACCTGTGACATCCAACACCTTAAGTCATCCCCACATACTCCTCAACTAGTTGGCTTTGCTGAATGCAAACATCGACATATAGTAGAAACTGGTCTCACACTTCTACATCAAGCCTCCATGCCAGCAATCTTTTGGTCTGCAACTTTTCAAACAATCATCTACCTTATTAATTGTATGCTCATTCCAGTCCTCCAATACTAATCATCATTTGAAAAACTATTTTTCAAATCCCAAAACCTTCAAAAACTCAAAGTATTTGGTTGTCTATGTTATCTAGGGCTATGTCCCTATGCCTCACATAAGATAACACATAGATCTAAGCTTTACATTTTCATAAGATACTCTCTTGAACATAATGCTTTTCGATGCTCTGAACCAAAAACTCAAAAAATCTTTATATCACGTCATGTTATTTTTGTGGAGTCTATCTTTCAATTTTAAAACTATGAGTCTCCTACCATGCAAGCTACTCCAACAAATATACATAACTGGAGTATACCGTTGGTCCCCTCAAACGAGCCTCCCACCATACTATCCAGTTCTTTTCCTAAGGATCCACACTCTTTTGTTCTCCCGGTTCAACAGCTCTTCACTCCCTCCATTACTTCTCCCCTTCCTTCTTCACAAGCTTCGCCTGCTACTGAAGTAATGTCCTCAGAAACTCAACCATCTTCTTTACCCTCTGATGGACCTAATGACACTGATGTACCTTAGCCTACCCCGACCTGTGTCAATGCCTCTCCATCACCCATTTCAATAACACAACCTACAGCTCCTGGACATCTAATGACAACACGCTTGAAAAGTAGTATTTTTAAACCATGTTAGGTTCTCGACCTACATACTATCATAAAATTCTCTCATAAGACCAGTGAACCTACCACAATTACTTAAGCTCAAAAATCTTTACATTGGCACAAAGCCATGTGTGAAGAATATGATGCTCTATTCCATAACTCTACATAGATCCTTGTACCCTTTCATCCTACACAAAATATCATTGGGTGTATATGAGTCTTTCGAATTAAGCGGAACCTAAACGGGTCTATTGCTAGATATAAAGCACGTCTAGTAGCCAAAAGGTTTCATCAATGACTTGAAATTGACTTCACAGAGACTTTTAGTCTCGTTGTTAAACCTATAACAATTCAGCTTATCCTAAGTTTGGCTATATCCAAAGGCTGACACTTACGACAACTGGACGTTAATAATGCATTTCTATAGGGGACTCTAATTGAAGATATCTTTATGAAATAACCCCTTGGCTTCGTTCATTATTAGTATCCGAGACATAACTACAAACTACAGAAAATTATTTATGGACTTCGTCAGGCTCCAAGAGCTTAGTATACTGAACTTAGATCGTTTTTGACATCAACTAGCTTCATCAACTCCAATCTGATACCTCATTATTCTACGATAATAAAATGACAACACAATATATCTTCTAGTATATGTGAATGATATTATTGTCATAGGCAATGATCCATTAGAGATTTAGGCATTTCTAAAGCAATTGGCTGATCGATTATTCCCCAAAGATTTAGGACCCTTGAGTTATTTTTTGGGAGTGGAAGCAACATTTATACCCCCAGGTCTCCTCCTATTACAAAGAAAGTATATTTAAGACTTATTATCCAAGAAAAATATACAAGATACAAAAGAGGTTGCAACTTCCCTCTTTACTAGTGAATCACTCAAATTATGTGATGACAGCCCTCATATGGACTTAACTCAATACCGAGAAGTACTTGGCTCTCACTCGTCCATATATCTAATTTGTAGTCAATAAATTATCTCAATATATGCACCAACCTTCTACTATGCATTGGTCTACGGTTAAATGAATTTTACGATATCTTAAAGGGACTCTCAATCATGGCCTCTTTCTCCGCAAACACACCTTACTTCATCTTTATGCTTTTGCTGATGCTGATTAGGCGAAAAACTTTGATGATAGAATATCTACATCAGGATATATTGTCTTTCTTAGATCTAATCTAATCAGTTGGAGTTCTAAGAAGCAAAAGATAGTCGTACGGTCTACAACTAAAGCTGAATATCGTATCATCGCTACTATTATTGCTAAACTCCATTGGGTTATAAATTTCCTTAAGGAACTCAATGTCAGCTCTAGCCTTACTCCTACAATATATTGTGATAATATTGGAGCTACCTACTTATATGTCAATCTAGTGTTCCACTCACGCATGAAACACATTGCCTCACCCGCAAACTGTTGGGAAATTTTGGGGGCGACATTACATACGCAGCGGAAGAACAAGAAAATAAAATCTCCAAATTTCTCAAAAAGATGTTCATCATCGTGCGAAGATTGATGCGCAAAAAATCCGTGAAACAAACTACGTATAGAATATATTGTGTTACTTAGGGAGATCGTATATCCCTGTTTCCTTGCAGATCTCTAAGAAAGGGTGAAGGAGGTCAAGCGTCCTCCTCTCTAGTAGTGAACCACACAACAGGCTGCGATGACGCTCCTTAAAACTCCAGGCTTGCTTTGAGGTGGAGAGGGGGAGGAGAATAGGAGAGGCAAGCAAAGGCTACAGCCTATGAACCACTGAATCCCTTTTATTTATAGAGGTCATCTATCAAACCCTAATGGATCCTCCCCTATTGGGTATTGGATCTGCATCCAATTACCCAAGCCTCTTAGATTAATGGATCTCTATCCAATAATCTATTATGGGCTCTTATTGGATCTCATCCATAAGATCCAATAATTCAGGAGCTTATTGGATATCCAATAAGATAGAGGCTTCGGTAGATATTTCATATCCGAACCTCTACTCATCGCAACGCCTACCATATGTGTGACCCTCTAGGCCCAATATCAAGCTGGGCGTGAGTCATAGCTGTCAGAACTCCTTCTGGATCAGTGAATTATTATCTCCATAATAATTCACTCGACTCATCGACTACGGTCGTACTAGACCACTACGCCGTAGTCCCAGACGATATAAGGGAATCCAATCCATTGGACCTGTCTATTCTCAGTTACCGTGTACTTATAGTCCCTCATCCATCTAATATCCCAGAGACCGTATACCGAGTATGGTGTTGTCAAACCTATACGATTTCTATTTGAGTCTCGCTCTAATCGGATTCTCCCGGAGAACTCTTTCTCTCTCAATCCGAATGACCCTGGCCAGCGATTTGTCTGAGCAAAAACACATGAGAAATTCCTCTCATGATGCCGAGAGTGAATGATCCTCTATCGACACTCAATAGCCCACGTAAGATCGACTACCACTCCCAATGATCGGCTGTACTAGATCTGGGACATCCAAACCTATAAGTTTGGTATCAAAGAATGAAGCACTCATACAGGACATGCTTGGTGTCTCAAGTCTAAGGACCGGATACATCACTAGGACTACGGAATCGTTGTCTGACAATAAGGCATCATCAACCATCTAACATTCCGTAAGCAGATCAATCAGCGAACTCATTATCCAATGAGCACTTGTACTGTATCCCTAGTGTCCCCACACGAGCAGTTATGAGACCAGTTGCATCCATCATATGGACGGGTATACAGCACACCAGTCTATCCGGTTATCTCGATGTCCCTCTCGAGTATCCTATGACCGGGATTATTTAAGATCTGTGTTTAAAGGTGAATCGGTCTCATTATCGTGATCTCATCACAATCCAATTCCCATTGCATAGATCTAAGGACATCACAATATATACATGCATATATGCAATAATCAATATAAAGTGATAAATGCTAAAATATAATGAGCAAAAAGATTCCGTGTTAAGTCACACGTGCCATCATTCACGTGATTGGCTTGTTGGGCACACATATGACTAACAATCTCCCACTTGACTTAAAGTCAATCACCGATGTGTCTGATCCCCATCAGACCCTTGTGATGCTCAAAGACAATCTGAGATAATGGCTTTGTTAGTGGATCTGCAATGTTATCTTCGGATGGAACTCTTTCCACTATTATATCTCCTCAGGTCACAATCTCTCTGATCAGGTGGAACCTCCTCAGAACATGCTTAGATTTCTGATAAGACCCGAGTTCCTTCGCTTGAGCAATCGTCCCGTTGTTATTGCAATATAAGGAAATCAGCTCCTCACTACCCAGCACGACTCCCAAATCTGTAATGAACTTCTTCACCCAGACTCCCTCCTTTGCGGCATCTGCTGCAGCAATGTACTCCGCCTCTGTGGTCGAGTTAGTAGTAGTATCTTACTTAGAACTCTTCCAACACATTGCTCTTCCATTTAAGGTGTACACATACCCCGAATTTGACTTGCTATCATCGACATCAAACTGAAAACTTGAGTCTGTGTAGCCTTCAACCCTGAGGCTACTACCTCTATATATTAGTAAAAGATCCTTAGTCCTTCTTAGGTACTTAAGGATACACTTTACTACTTTCCAGTGCTCCAAGCCTAGATCTGCCTGATACTTGCTCGTGACACTCAGAGCATGCGCTATATCAGGCCTAGTACATAGCATGACATACATGATAGACCCTATCGCTGAGGCATAAGGTATCATATCCATATTCGCCCTTTCTTTAGGAGTCTTTGGGGACATACTCCTAGAAAGCGATATCCCATGTCTCATCGGTATGAGACCTCTCTTGAAATTTTTCATGCCAAACCTTTTGACAATGGTTTCTATGTACCTGGATCGGGACAAGCCAAGCATCATCTTGGATCTATCTCTGTAGATCCGAATCCCCAAGATTTAGGATGCTTCCCCTAAGTCCTTCATGAAGAAGTGTCTAGAAATACCAAGCCTTTACTGTTGATAGCATTCCTACATCATTCCCAATGATCAGGATGTCATCCACATATAACACCAAAAAGGTGACAGCGCTCTCACTTACCTTCATGTACACACAAGGCTCATCTTCATTCTTAATGAAGTCATAAGATCTGATTGCCTCATCAAATCTTATGTTCCAACTTTGTTCCAACTTTGGGAAGCTTGCTTTAGTCCATAAATGGATCTAAGCAACCTGCACACTTTATCTGGGCAGTCCTTGGACACGAATCCCTCGGGTTGTATCATATACACCTCCTCCTCGAGGTTCCCATTGAGAAATACAATTTTCACATCCATCTGTCAGATCTCATAATCATAGTGTGCTGCAATAGTCAATAGAAATTGGATAAATTTTAGCATTGCTACGAGTGACAAGGTTTCGTCATAGTCACACCTTGCCTTTAATGATACCCTTAGCCACTAGCCTTGCTTTATAGGTCTCTACCTTTCAATCTGCTCCGATCTTTTCTTAAAGATCCACTTACAAACGATGGGTACAATCCTTCGGGCGCATCAACTAAGTTCCAAACCTGATGGAGTACATAGAATACTTATCACTTCCCGGAGTCTATACTCATAATAGCATCCTCGTAGTCTGAGGATCAATATCCTCAACATCCTCTCCTCTAATATGTCCCACATATCTCTCAAGAGGATGAGAATACTCTGCGGACCTATGTAAAGTTGGAACTTGCGTATTAGGTACTTGAATAGACTCGGGCTGTAGAGTGGTGCTTGAGTTAGGTTCTCCAACCTCACTCAACTCTATCATGCTCCCATTGTCTCCGCCAAGAATGTGTTCCTTTTCAAGGAATACTGCTCTCTTGGCTACAAAGATCTTTTGGGTCCTCGAGATGATAAATAATACCCACAAGTTTTCTTGGGATAATCACACGAACTTGCACCGCTCCGTCCTCAATTCCAACTTATCGAGGTTGTGTTTTTAATGTGGGTAGGGCAACCCCAAATCTTAACAACCTTAAGATCGAGCTTCTTCCCTTTCCATATCTCATATGGTGTAGACACTGTCGACTTAGTTGGAACTCTGTTCAGAAGATAAGCTGTAGTCTCTAGGGCATATCCCCAGAATGAGATGAGTAGGTCAGCGAAACTCATCATGGACCGTACCATGTCTAACAACGTACGATTTCTCCTTTCAAACATACCATTGAGCTGTGGTGTATAAGGAGGTATCCATTGGGATAATATCCCATAGTCCTTGAGAAACTGAGTAAACTCTGTACTTAAGTACTCACCTCCTCGATTTAATCGAAGAGTCTTAATACTCTTTCCAGTCTGGTTCTCCACTTCATTCTTATACTCTCTAAATTTCTCAAAGGCCTCAGACTTATACTTCATTAAATACATATATCCATACCTTGAGAAATCATCAATAAAGGTAATGAAATAGGAGTAACCACCAATGACATGAGTTGATATGGGTCCACATATATCACTATGTATAAGTTCCAATAGCTTAGTGGCTCTCTCTCTAATTCCACTAAATGGAGAGTTGGTCGGTTTTCCACGAAGGCAAGGCTCGCAAGTTGCATATGACTCATAGTCGAATGAATCTAGATATTCATCATTTAACAACTTTTGAATCCTTCCCTCATGGATGTGACCTAGCCTACAATGCCTCAGGTATGCATTGTTCACTTCAACTTGTTTTCTCTTAGACACACTTACATTCATGATATGTGAAGTAGTGTCTAGCATAAACAAATCATTATACAATGTTCCTTTCGTGATGATCTCATCATCTAATAATATCGAACAACCATTGTTCTCAAAAACTAATTTATATCCACTAACTGTCAAACATGAAATGGAGATAATGTTTTTGATAATAGAAGGAACAAAATAACATGTATCTAATGCAATAATAGCTTCACTAGGCAGATGTAGGGTGACCTTACTAACAGCTACTATAGCAACTTTTGCTCCATTGCCCATCTTGAGGTCCATCTCGCCTCTCTCTAGTCTCCTAAGCCTTGTCAGAACGAATTACATATATGATAAGCACTATCGGTATCCAATACCCATGTGTTATCATAAGAGTCTAATAAATGGAGACTGATCATAAATGTACCCGAAGCTTATCTAAGCTTCTATTTCGCCCTCTCTGTAAGGTACTCTTTGCAGTTCCTCTTCCAGTTCTCATCTTTGCCACAGTGGAAGCATTAGTCTTTGTCCTTTACCGGGTCTTTCTTAGCAACCTTTGCTTTACCTGATCTGCCCTTGCCCTTCTTAAAGGACTTTTCTGCTTTTCTTTTCTTTCTAGTCTCACCAGTGTAGAGAACTAGCTTCTCCTTTTTTATAATGCTCTCTGCCTCGATCAACATATTGAGGAGCTTTGGGAGAGTCACCTCAAGCTTGTTCATATTAAAATTCATTATGAACTGTGAAAATGAATCTGGTAAGGACTAAAGCACAATGTCCACACACAAATTATCCTCTAGGACCATTCCTAGACTTGTGAGTTTCTCTATCCACTCAATCATCTTTAGGACATGGTTCTGAACCGATGTTCCCTCAGTCATCCTAGTGCAGAAGAGGCTCTTGGATATCTCATATCGCTAAGTCCTTCCCTGTTCCTCAAATAATTTGCGGACATGTAAGAGAATAAATCTGACATCCATTTTTTTATGTTATCTCTGTAACTTAGGAGTCATAGAGCCTAACATGTAACACTGAGTAAGAGTGAAGTCATCAATGTACTTCACGTAGCGAGCGATCTCATCCTCGCTTGCCCCTTCCTCGGGCGTAGGCATCACTGTATCAAGGACGTATATGATTTTCTCCACCGTGAGAACAATTCTCAAGTTGCGGAGCTAATACATATAATTTAGACAAGTGAGGCGGTTGACATCAAGTATGTCATGTAAGGGATTTGAAAGTGACATTTTCTGAAAATAAAAATATAGCAGAAATGAATAACATACAGATTTTGCAAGAAATAAATAATCAAGATATAGACTTCTATCTTAATATGCTCCCATTATTTTACTAGCGAGTCACGCGACACCCTCAGCACGTGAAACGAAAGTCTCCAGCAGGCTTCTAGTGGGGATCAGGGTCCAATCAGCGTCTTAATGTAACCTCGAGGGACTCGACCAATCACACTAAGCCCAAAAGGTAGGCAACTCTTGTTGATCACAACTCCTTATGATTCCCATCCTATTCGGCCTCCGAATCACCATGGTCTTGAGGGACTCGACCAACCATGATGTTCGGTTAAGTCAACACCATCGTTACAAGATGAGTCTGATTCGATGATATACCCTCGAGGGACTCGACCAAGCATACCATATCCTTAGGTCACCGGTGACATCTCTATGTCATAGATAAGATAGCGAATTGCGATATAAGTGAGCCTCGAGGGACTCAACCAATTCAACCTACACCGGGAATCGGTTCCTTCTTATAACGATGAAAGGCCACGTGAGTCAATCTAATTGCCTCACGTTTACCAACTTAATATTGTCAAGAGAGGGGTTTCTATGATTTTGTCTCCTAATATAACATGTCACACATATACATATTTAATATATATCTACATCGCATGCAAATATATATACATATCTAGTAGGTGTATAACCAATCACATATCACATGAGTAATCACATCAGATGATCATGGACCACAACCTAATGTGATCAGGCCCAAGCCAGTGGGCCTAATCACTCACATCAAGATCTATGTGTGCAGCGGTGCATCTCCATGCCCTGTGATCGTCCGTCTCGTGGGTCCCGCTATCGTATCCATACTCCCGTTGTGCCTCGTATGATTACAACTTAATCATAGACACACAAGCCTGACAATAAACAACAAATATAATAAAGGCTCGTAGGCCCTAATAATAACAATAGTGTCCATATCGTTATCATATCTTTAGATTGAACGAGTTGTTGAATGCGATTGAAAAGATGTCTCATCACCCAACTTGATTATTTCCAATGATGCAATATACGCTACTGCCTTCCTTTTTTACCTTTACCTTTGCACACTGATGCAATTGCCTTTCCCGCCTGATGCCACTGCCTTTCCCAACGATGCGATTGATGCTACTTTCTTCTCTAACTCAATTCTAATTAATTAAAACTTAATTAAACCTATTATACCATCACAAACATATAAATCACCTTAATAGGAATAAAATACAAAGATTTGACCCATTAAACATCTAATTTTAAAAATTAACATTAAATACATTAATCAGAACATTTAAGACCTTAATTATTCTCTAATTAATACTATTCTACCATCAAAAATATGTCAAACAATATATTAGATATTAATAATTATCTCATAAATCAATAAAAATTTAAAAAGAAAATATATGCCTCTTGTGTTATTCCTCTTAATTCTCCCAAATTAGCCTCCTAAATTTAATCCAATCCACAAATCACAACTTTATCGAGTTTAAAAGAATGAAAATGTGATAATAAGATAAAGATGTAAATAAGAAAGAGTATATGAGAGTTGAAGATCGATACAGGGGTATCGCCCGATACAAGATCATTTAATAGATATCATCCGGTAGATAACAGTTTGTGTACCAATCCTTTATTGGATCGATACGTATCATCAATACCAGACAGTATGATTCGATATAATTAACATTATTGAGGTAATTAAAAAAAATCAACAGAGCAATTTTCACCCTCAACACATCAAGAAAGAGAAGTAAAATCAGTTCGGGAACAAACAGAACAATAACCCTTCCTTCAAAATTCCATCAGCCATGCAAGACTGAAGACTCAAATAGAAGTAGCGATGTTAAGAAGTCATCCTTAGCAGAATAACATTTCTCAAAATTGTGCTTCTTCCTCTCTAACTGAAGGGTCCTCCAAACAGCAATAACTGGAACTTCTCCTAATTTTCTTTTGATGCAATAAGACCCACACGCTCAGAAGTTGAAACCAGTGATGGTCCCGATGGATAAGGTGCAAGGTGAAGATTGAGACACTGCCCCTCGTTTAATTAGAATGGGAGGAACTCTAGAACAAGTGTTCAACTAACTCCAGCTCCATTAACAAAGCACACAAAATACAGATCTGGTCCATCCTCTTCAACACAAACGCTATGTGGTTCATTTGAAAATTTCACTTGACCTGTTGTTCTGATATGTAGTGATCATTTACACAAGTACTTCTTACTCAGCACTGTAGCTGTAGTCAGACAAATCTTTAAGGTGTTCAATCCAATAAGTCTACCAGAATGGTTACTGGGTAAACTAAGGACTATTTAGCACAAATATTGAAGTATCTTCACGATTTCAGCTAGTGAACCGCTAATCTACTTACATGTTGGCATATCAGAAAGCCGTATCCCACCAAGCAGGCAAAATACAAGAAAATTAAATTGTGTCAAAGATTAACAGACAAGTCTCCAACCTAGAAAGTACTACTTATGATATCACAGAATGTGACATAACTGATCAACATACACCATCATTTATGAAGACAATGCATTGTATTTTCAACTTAGAAGAGGAACACACCTTAAAATCTCTGAGAAAGCAAAATATGCACAGTTTCTAGCCTTATGCTGTTAGATGATTTAATGAATTTCCACGGAATTATATTGTTGCAGAAAGCAACATTTGTTGATTCTATTCGATGGAAAAAAAGATACTGAAAGAATTATATACCAATACAGAATAAATATAAGAGAAATACAAAGAAGTGATCGTTTATAAGCATTTGCTTTCTTTGATTTTGATCTGAACTCAGTGCTCTTACTATCAGGCATAAGTATAGATGTAAGAAAACTATGAGCATGATACTTACAGAGCCCCTGCACCTGCTGGACCAACAGCTCTAAAAAAGGATGATATCGCAACAGATATACCATTAGCTGCACCTCTTTGATGTTGAGGCTATCACATGGTGGAGATTAAATAAAGTATTTAACATGGCACATCTCTGAGAGCCACATAATAAGGAAATGATGGTTCAGTAATTAGAGAAGTAGAGATTACCACAGCATTGTTCTGTAAGATGTCTATCCCAGTCATAATGGTTGTCTGGTCAGATTTCAACAAAAACATATTATAAGACAGTCTCCAGTAAAATATTATGGCCGTCTCCTTAATGATGTTCAAAAGATCCCTTTTTATTCCAGGAAGCTCAGGCAATGTCACAAGTATGGTTTGATAGCATGTCACATGTCTCTAAAGTTAATATATCCCAGTCACAATTATTTGAAGAAATTTGAATTCAACAAAAGCATGGATACTAAATCAAATAAAAACTAAATAATTTAAGGGAATTATCACCAAGCCCAATAAATTATTGTGCACCATAAGGAAATCAAAGCATCATATATACATATATAGTACAAATAGATGCTTCCATTATGAGATTGTCCGAGACTATTCTATTCTGTTCGTTTGTTTCATTGCAGATAAAAGCATTTTGTTTAGTGAAAGCATTATGGCTCTGTTCCAATAAAGCAATATGTTTACATCTAAGCAATAACAATTAACGCAACTCTTGGTCTTCTACCCATACACTTTGTCAAAAATATTATTCTCCGGACATTTTTAATGTGCCACTTGGTCTTCTTCCTAAACAATCGACATAAAACAACAAAATAATACTTTTTTTGAGCTTTAAGTTGATTTCAAAGCATTTGGTTCTAGACTTTACAATAATTTCATTTGAAAATATTCACTACTAGTAGAAACTTCTTTTAGTGATATTCATTTGTAGGCATTTTGTCAATGCATGTGACCAACAAGCATAATATTATCATATGAGATATACATTAGTTTCCATAACCACCTTGATCTAGGGCAAAAATCCCATGCTGAATTGGATGCTACATATGAAGTGGTTCTTCAGGAAAATACTATCTTAATTAACTTTCACCCACTGTTACAGGATCTTTTTCATTTAATTTTAACAATTTATTACTAGTATCTGAATGTATGGATCAGATGGTTACAAAGAAAGAACATAATATTAAAAAGAGTATTGTTCATTAATTTTCTAGGTTTTTCTTTCAACTGAAACTCAACTAGACCAATTTAATTTAAGACCTATAAAATGTTTTCATAATTTTTAAAATAGAGCAGGAAATCATCAGATTTTTTAAAAATAAATCTATATGATGCCGAAATAACTGCATTATTTTGTTTCTTTCTCCTTTTGCAGCATATTTTAACATCTTTATAGGGATAGAAAAATGTTACAACTCATAATATGATGCAAGACAACATCATCATTATACTGATATCATACTTGATGAAAGAAATAAACAATACAGATCATACGAGTTGAAAATTGAAGTTTGATTTATGTATAAAAATCTAGAATAAATGATCTAGGGCTAACAATATTATCATGCAGTAAATCACTCTAGGCTACTAAATGTATTAGCATATGTATACTGTTGCAGACAATTGACTCATCATATGATAATCTATGTGTCTGACATCCAGTGCTAAGAGAAAGAAAAAAAAAAAAAAACAGATGGAGAATACTCACCGTAAGAACATTATTAGAAAAGGATGCACAAGTTACAATTAATGAAAGTTTAAATCCCGATAGCTTAGACATAAATGGATAACTGCTGAGCAATGGTATTGATAAAATCTGCACACATAGAAAAAAAGTAAATTCAGCATTGGATAAATACCAATCTCTAGTTAAATTAATGGCATGATTGCACACCACTGCCACATGAGCCGAAATGATGGGTCCTAGATACTTTGTGAAGAATGGATAAAAAATTGGTTGATAAGCTACTAGAGCAAAACCTAGACAAATCAATTACTCAATATTCAGCAAATAGCAGATTTGGAATAATTTCACGATATTAGATTTGTAGAATAACTTTTAAAAAGTGTACACTATGTTGCAATATTATTCATGAAGAGATTTGATTAAGAAAAAACAAAAGCTGATCTCAACAGATCAAGTACTTGCTAAATGAGTGCTTTAACTCTAAACTAGCCAAGGATCTGACCAAGTGATTAACAAAGGGAGGTGTTGGATTCAAATCTTCCATTAAGCAGTCTCTTAATTTAATAGTTAGCTCCACTATCTGCAGTTAAATGTACATCAGGGGATTTGGCAGTCCTATGTAAAGCTACAAGCTTTAAACTAAACTTATACAATAACCATCAAAATTCAGAAACTGATTTCTTGTATTGAAAGAAAACTATTGTTTTCTTTTAAGGCATACCAAGCAACAACAAAGCATACCAAGTTCAAGTGTGTTCACAAGTCTTAGGTCCCTCTTCTTTTAAGGCAAAAATAGGCAAAAGACTATCATAATTCGTTTCATTACCAAAACAGAAGAGAATGTCAAGGGAAGAAATGGAATGGGAAAAGAAAAAGCTATAAATATTTATTGACAAACATGAAAATCTCTAAGGAAGGAGGAGAATGGGAAACCTTAGGTAACTTCTTCAAAAAAGATTTAGATAACAAAGGGTATAGCATTTCTCCTCTTCCAAACCATTCACCAGACAAGAACCACAAAGCCATCCCAAGCAGATAATAAGGAGGCCAGAAAAAAAATACTCCTCCAACTTTCCCCATAATAGGGGAATCCAGAAACTCCAAAAAAAACATGATTAACATCCACAACCTTAGGTTCAATAAACAGTAGACGAAGATGCATTTTGCAATTTGGCGTGTTTATCGAAAATGAATAAATCAGATAAGATGCTCAATTCTCTGTTTGTTCATTAAACGTCTGCATTTCAATGGATCCACTTCCTTATTGAAAGCCACATAATGAGTTTGGCCAATGTACGACAGACAGCATGCCATATTTTGCTTCCAAATTAATATCTGAATCATAGGGGAATCTATATATAACTCTATCAATAATCTCTGCTGTAAGATATTATAAGTACCTATTTACCTGAAATTGCAAGTATTTCACCAACATCCTGAGATGAAAAGCTCAAACCACCATACTTTTTATCGCTCAGTCCATAAGGAGAATATCTGAAATATTGCATATGCTAATTCACTTGGCACCAGTATAAACAAAGAAAGAAAAAGGATAAGAAAGAATAGGATACACACACTAAAATATGATTGTCGATGGTTGCCATATGCATTACCATACATAGTAGTTACTTAAACATTAATATTTTTCTATTGTTTTGTCTGATTTTTTAAGAATGACATATCAGTGAATACATGTTGTGTTGTACTGACATATCAGCAGTGTCCATATCAAGAAATAATGAGACGTGTTTACGAAAAGCCATACCTCAGTGTTTGCCATTTCCTGAAGCGAGAAAACACAATAAACAATTATAGATGACATCAAAGGCCAATTCTGTATCAAGCTTCTCTCTGATGCCAACATTCGCCCTTCATTTTCTCCATTTTCTTTTCCATCACATACAATTGATAAACCCTCCAGATCTTTAATATTATCACCTCTCATTTTCACTTCATTGTGCATGTGCAAAGTCTCCTACAGAAAATAAAACATAAACAACAGTTCATGAAGCCTCCAGAATTGAAGTTGAAGCAAATGATATGATCTAACTAATCACAATATAAACCCATTAGGAAAGAAAATCAGAGAACAAGATTGGATTTCCAGATTGGATACTTTGCAGCCAGCTTAAGATAAACTACAAATGAAAGCCAGACTCAGGTCAAGAAGCTACATTTGGTTATACATACTTCAGAATGGAATCAATTTATCACTTCGATGATTGAAGAAGTCTAAAATTTCTTAAATATTCATAAAAAGTAACGTTAGGTATTAGTGTATGAAAGTGTGTGCATTTTTGGATCTGTGAGCTACTGGTCATGCAATCTTGGTGCCAGGTGGTTGGGTCAATTCACTTTCAACCATATACCAGCAACTTTAAAATAGGACAGTACAGAACATGACAATACCTTGTACAGCATTTCTACTGTCATAACAGTACTTGGCTCTAGTATACATTTCCTCTTGGGAATGAGGCCTACTGAAGCCATATCCAAATTGCTAAATTGGTAAGGATAACCAGCTACACAAGCCAAACCATCCATTCACTATCTGGTCTGGTTCCATGATCTTGATCCATTAGCAGATTAGGCTAAGCACAGGAAGCAGATAAAAAGGAAGGTAAATCTTAGACTTCCAGATTTGATGTGTGATCCACCAACATGGCTCAAGAACAAAAAACCAAAAATCTATGCCTTCATATGATGTGATATTCTCCAATCATCTGAAACAATTTCTTGAATTTAGTTGCCAATCTTCTATAGCCAAGGTTGCTTGCAATCTTCAGTACAAAGCGAAGTCAAATGTGTGCATGCAACTAATTCACTTAGGTTATTCAGGAGTAGATCACAACAAATGTTTATTTTTTAGTTTCTTTATGGCCAAAGAAGTGAGGTTATAGCAATAGACATGTTCCACTAAGAGCATGGAACAAGTACAAGAAGAAAGAGAAGGAAAAGAAGAACAGAAAAAGGAAGGGGGTGGGGGGGAAGCTTTAGTTACAAGAGTCATGAAATCTCAACACAAAAATTCATCAAAAGATGCCAAAGGTGTGGTACATGAAAGCCAGTGAACAAGGAAAGGGAATGCTTGATAAGTTTTGCAATCAGACCTTGACCATGGTTGTTGAAGAATATTAATTCCCTTATTTCACATAGACCAGCAAAAGAGAAGGATAAGAGCATATTCACTATCCTGTAAATTATTCTCAGCAATCTTCAAATCATCTTCATGTCATGTTTGGCATAATTCTGACAATAAACAAATGAAATTGCAAAAGATTTGGCATACATATAGACTACAATGTGAGAAAAATATGAGGTCTACTGTAAATCAGGTTACTAAGGAGAAGGAACATGACAATATCATAGTTGAGATCATCCAAAAGATTGGTAAAGTTCCAAAATAACATCCTGTTTGCCCAAGAATAAATTGAGGCACATACTGTCACTTACAGGAAACCAAAAGCAGGTCACCAATGCGCCAACTTCTAGGAGGGAGATGCAAAAGCAAGGTAAAAAGTACGGAAACCTGAAATTGATTGCAAACCCTTTCATTTGGCATCAGAGGGACAAAGTAGCAAGTGTAGTTTATTGCTAAGTAGTTCACTGTCCAAGAATTGATATTTGGAAATTTCTCTGCAGGCTGATATAACATGTACCCAAAAACACAAATAATCTGTTAAAATCATCCAATATATGGAAAAATAACATAGTTCGTAAACAATGCTATAAACAATCACGAGAAACAAACAAAAGGTGATCATAACTAACGATAAATGTATCACACCATTGCATAAAAGGCCTAATATGTCTCCACTGAAACTTTCATGTTATTTCCATAATGACCCTATGCTCAAAATATCTGATGCCTTGTACAATAAATTCAAATTCAGGAAGCAATCTACAATTTTTCTGGCCTGCTGTTCGTCCTTGCAAATGTTACATTATCTAAATGGTGAAGCTCAAAAGTGACAATTAGATGAAGTGCAACAAAAACAAACAAGCATCAACAATGTGTCATGAAGCTAATTCTTTTTAATAATCATTCCTTTCCTTGGAAAAAAAAAACATTTATTTTTCTATCACATATTCAAAATGGGTAACTGCTTTCTGGTCGCTGTATTTTCATAAAATTGTGTCGAATGAGTTTGCAGTTTGCACCACTGAAGTTCCTTACCAATCAAAAAGTTTGCAGTATCTTCTGGTCTGGAATAATATACGGGTAATGACATAATGTTGACTGATTGCTTACAGTTGCAGTTATTGATACTATATTGAATAAACACATAAAATTATAGAGGCATAATAAGAATGACCTAGAAATCATTCCATCTTATTTTTTCCAGGTCTGAACACAAAATCAGAGCTTTTGTTCACTTACTAGAATTAGAGCATGAAACGAACTTGATCTACACCTTAATCACTGGAGAAAACATTTATGAATAATGAATCCAATGGTGCATATCTATCAATGTTGTACATGACTCATATAGATAAGATGAAAGATCAGTACCTGAGCCAGGAAACCTCCAATAGCTGGACTGACAACTGAACCTATACTCAGTGATGTAACTACCTAAAAGCAATTTAGTCAAGTAATCAGCATCAACAATTCAAAAATAAACAAGAAATCACAGTAAATAAAAAGAATATTAAGAGGAGGGATCTCAATCAGAAGAATATTACAAGTGATAATCCTAGAGCTTGATGCTCTTTTCTGCAAACTTCGGAAGCATAAGCCTGCATGAATCCAATATCAGCTTGGAATGAGACAGCACAGAATTCAAACATAACATCTCCAGGAACTCAATACATGCTGCTTGAACCTCAATTTAGCTTTGCACCTTTAGGAGACCCGCAAACCACTAAAAAGTCCAAGAAGTGTTCTTGAAGTAATTGCCATCCAATAATTTGTGCCGAGCCCAAAAAGAGTATTGAATACTATTCTGAAAATGAAACATGGCAGCATGAGGAAACTGGGGAAAACAACATATCACTCAAACAAACCTAAATCAACCAAGATTGGATTTTGAATTTAACTAAGTAAGTCATCCAAGGATTCTTACACAGAAATAATATTGATGATGGCAACAGGTTTTCGTCCATATTGATCAGCCACAATTCCCCAAAATACTGAAGTGAAAAGTCTTCCAAACATAAATGAAGATCCTTTAATAGAAGGAGAAAAACCACTGTAAATATTCAATCCTATTTCAATAATTATAATTTCATGCACCTATTAAAAAGATAGTATATATTTTTTATAAAAAGTAACTGCAAAGAGTTCTGCTTGTAAAATTTTACCTACAAAACCTGCATAAAATCCAATGTCTTCTTCTCTTCTAGCAATATGCAAGTCTCTTATCTATGAAAATTATAATAAAGAAGTCAAGAGCAATGGTTTACATGTTAATTCTTCAAACATACAGATGTAACTAATGTTATCTCTCATCACATTAAGAGTTCCCCAAAGATCAGAATACAAACTGTAGTACAAAATTTCAAACAGGTTGACTAAAGGCCCAAATTATACATAGATTCTATCATCTCCTGTCACATGCAAATCGGTAAAGAATTAACGGGTTTGAAGTGTGGAACAAAATGCAAGATAACATGCAAACCAAAGACAAATGGACTTTGCACAAAGATAAACTATATTTATGGGTGAATTTAATGCCATGTAATACAAAGAAAGAAAGCCAATTTAAATTAATGCCCTTCTTTGACACCTTGATAAAAAAATGAATCAGGTTACCACATTCCCAAAAGCTGATAGAAGAAGGCCATCTATAGTAGAATAAAATAAATCTCTGAAAAAATCATAGACTGCAGTTTCACCCAGACCGGTACACAACAGGCTGTATATACCAATCTTGTATGGGTCCAGGGTGTGAGTTGGTATGGAGACCACCCCCATTTTGGGTTGTCTGGTCTGGTCCAGGGTCTTCTTTGACACCTTGATAAAAAAATGAATCAGGTTACCACATTCCCAAAAGCTGATAGAAGAAGGCCATCTATAGTAGAATAAAATAAATCTCTGAAAAAATCATAGACTGCAGTTTCACCCAGACCGGTACACAACAGGCTGTATATACCAATCTTGTATGGGTCCAGGGTGTGAGTTGGTATGGAGACCACCCCCATTTTGGGTTGTCTCCCTTCTTCCACTTATATACCGGTACACAACAGGCTGTATATACCAATCTTCCATTTTGTGAGTTGGTATGGAGACCACCCCCATTTTGAGTTGGTATGGAGACCACCCCCAGTTTCCCCCTTCTTCCACTTCCTCCATCTTCATCCTCCTCTTCCTCCACCGCCTTTATTTCTTCCTTCCTCTTTTTCTTTCTTCCTCCTCTTCCTCCACCACATCCTCTTCCTCTTTTCTCTGCCTCCTTCTTCTTCATCCTCTTCCTCTACCGCCTCCTCTTCTTCTTCCTTCCTCTTCCTTCCTTCTTCCTCTTCCTTCTTCTTCCTCCTTCCTCCGCTTCCTCCACCACCATATGCTCCTTCCTCTTCTCCTTTTTCTTCCTTTTTCAAATCCTTGGTACATATTGGTATACTAGGTGTTAGTAAACTGGCACCGGTTGTACATACTAGTTCAGCCATGGACATGTATGCATGATCGATCAAGACTGCAACCCATGGAAAAAATAATGATTTTTTTATTTTTCTTCATACCTGGTATATTGAAAATCTTGACTCTCTTGATGCTTATATTGATGATCCTGATATTCGTGGAAATATAATAGCATGGTATTGAAAATGACAGACAAAAACAAGATGTATTAGCAATGTTAGAAGACGATGGATCTTTATTTGTTCTATAATAAATCCAACTAAAAGCAAAACCAGTATTCTGCTACTTTGGAGTCAATCCAGATAGCATAAACATAGTAATGTCAGAATCCATTAGATGCAATATCAAATTTACTACAATAGGAAATTCGTAAAATCAAATGTTCTTGCACATACCAAGAAGTACAAGTAAGGATATATTGATAATGCTGGTATGACTGAAAAAAGAAAACACAAGATGTTAGACATGGTGAAAGAAGATTAAATAATATATAGCATTATAAAAGAAAAGTGAAACATAGAAAATAGAAAGAATTGTGTACTAGCTCTAATGGAAAGTTTAGAATATATTTGTTTGCACAAAATAATAATTCTAAAAAGGAATGTATGCTTGCATAAGTTCTTGAATATCTGTGCCACAATTCATTGTCATTTTAGCTTTATAAATTCCATTTCTCTTTCCACCTAACATGTAGCTAAGAGAACACCAGAATATAATTTGTGTTTGAGGCATCATGCAGAGAAAACATATTAATGACTCATGTAATCATTAACTTGGTTAGATGTGCCAGAAACTTGACCAAGAAATATTCATGCAGAAGGTTCTCAAAAGTGTAACATAATATACTTACACACACACATATATTCCAAAACAACCTATTCAACATCAAAATGTGATTTAAAATCTATTGCACAGATTTAAACATCATTTTTTGGCTTCAATCTTCTGAAGTGCTATTTCTACCTCATCTTTTCCTCATTGGGTCATGCCACCACAGGAATGCTGGAAAAGTGGACCTCGCACCAGAAGAGGTAAATATTTTACAATTGTACTTTCTTAGTTACTTTTTTCTATGATTTACATTTCATACAGATGGCACAAGTTATACCAATCACCAACTGAGAGAGGTCATGCTGCCAAGAATAATGACCTGGCATGCATCCTTAAAGTGTTTACTGTTAGTGCTATCTGAATATAAGTATTTTTGGTTGGTGGTGTGAAATGCAGCTATAAGTGCAATGAATTTCTTTAATTTAGGCATTCCTAAATAAACAGTGTCTTTGACAGGATAAAGATGTACAACCTTCCTATCAACATGTTCAACAATGGCAGGAAGTGCCCATATCAACATGTTCTATTCCTTAACTGATAAGTATGCAACTAAAAGAAATTAAATGTTTTCAGGGACGAGAATACTTGGATATGGACAGTCCATCACTATCTAACTATCCTAAACATTAGATGAAGTCATGTAGTATACGAAATTATCATTCCACTACTGGAAACAGAATAATTCAAGCTATTCTTGTTGAAGCTTGTTTGAACTTTTCATAAATCTTTTTTTTTAATTTCTACAAATTCAAAGATACATATAAATTTGCTTTGTTAAACAAGCAAAAAGATATTCTGAATGATTCTAGCATATACTTCTCCTCTAGCGTCTATCATAATTAAGTACAAGTTCAATGGCTTATTACCATCACATCTGAACTTTTATATCGTCATTTTCTGTCATACATAAAGCATTCTTCCTGTATCTGAAACCAAGCCACATGGGAATGAGGTGCCGCTCTCTGCACTAAATAGAGCAAAAGAAGGTGATCTATACAGCAGAACTTTTTATTGTTGAACTTTGGTTGGACATTGTGCAATGATTCATGTCTCCATTCTTTGATCTTGCCTTTTGAAATAATAGGTTGAATTAGTTAAACGCTTCAACTGATATGATTAATTTTGAATCATATGTGAAAGATATATTTAATGTGATTATTAACACCTGGTAAAAATCAGTTTAGCTTTGCAATTTCCAATGCCATCTTCCTCCAAGTATGAGCTTCTGCTTATCTTCTAGCAATTCTCATACATAAACACCTCAATATAGATGGTAACAACTCTAAATAACGTTTTATTTGTAATCGTTACTATGAGGAGATTTTAGATAATATGGGATAAGAATATTGAGAGGGTGAGGTGTGGTAGAATTGTAAGGTTACTCTTTTGCCTTGCATTGGCGGGAGCCTCATACACTGGGTTTGCAGACTGAATATAATCTGTGATATAGTTCATGTCTCATAATTATGTATTACATATATAGGCTGAAGATAATCAAGTACTTCTATTACCATGTTACACGATTCTTCCGAGCTCTGTTAAGATAAATAGGTCGCAAATATAAGACCAACATTTAACTAAACTAAGCATGAATTAGAACAATCCAGATCTCCCCTTATAAAGAATAGAAATGGATATTCCAACACATATTTCTTGTAATACAAAAATAGCAACAAATACTTAACTTATAATGTGCTTTTATTATGCCTTTAATGTAAAAGGCAAGCAAAATCAAATAGACCCCAAGAGCAAACCTTTTGTTAAGCATTCAGTGGACATACTCCCCTAAGAACACCTTCGAGAGGTGGATGATATTGAACTCAAGAGGAGACAGAGCAACAGTACCTCACTGCAACCTAGCTATAGTTGGATTCAAGCTACAAGCGGATGGACTTCATCTTTCCTTTTACAGCAAGTGCTGTTTTTTTACCACGAAATCTCTACTAAATTCAGCTCAAAAAGATTAATTTTCTTTGTTCCAAGTAATAGATTTTCTCATGACCTACAAAAAGAAAAAACTCTGCAAAGCAAAAGAGAAAAAAAAAAAAAAAAAAAAAAAAAAGCTACCTTTTTTTTTTTTTCCTAGATCAATTAAATCACACTTAGAAGAAAGAACTAGAAGAGATGAGAAACTAAAAGGATTCTTTCGATGAATTATTAACTCGTAAAAAGAAACAACAATATTAAAATTGCTATCTGATCGAAATGGCGCAAGGTTTCACTTACCGTAGCAGAGTGTGAGGACAAAGATGCAGAAGAACTCCCTGTACGGGATTCCCACATGACCGTCGCTCCTCTGCACCTGCTTGCAGCCGGGGCAGTTCTCGTGGTACACCTTCTGCATCAAGGGCCTCGTGTTGGTAGCCTCCATCGCCGCCCCCGCCACAGCCTTCCTCCTTCAAGAACACAAGCCTTATTTGGGTGTCGTGGTGGACAACAAGAATACATATATACCTTGGTAATAAATTTCCTTCTTTTATCTCCCCCAAATCCACAAACCCATTCGTCTTTCTCACGATTCTATTGATGGAGACGGCAGACAGCATCCATTTCATCTCATATCACGTCCCATTCTGGATCATCCACCGACGGGGTGAGATGGCCAAGAAGGCAAAGCAGTGACCTCGTTGTCATCGCCGTCACGGAGAAGAGTAAGAGAGGCCAAACAGCGGGCGACAATAATCGATACTCCTTTCCCACAAGAATAAATATTACTTACAAATTCGAGTATAAGTTGAAAGATTAGTAGATTTTTTTTTATCGATTATTACTCCTTTTCTGTCGATTAAATAAATCTTTTACAGTGCTTTCTCTATTTCTTAAAGATAAATTTGTTCATATGATGATAAAGAATCTAAAAAAATTAATAAAAACTATAAATAAAATATTAAATATTTTTAATTTAAGTAAACATATAACTTTTTATATATCTTAATAACAATAAAAGATTTCTTTAATCGATCCCAAATTGAGACTTACGATCACATATAATTAAGTCTATGTGAGAGAGAGAGAGAGAGAGAGAGAGAGAGAGAGAGAGAGAGATTAAGTTCCCAAGAGATCTGAAGCATAATCAAACTTTTATTGAGAACAAGGAATCATCACCTATCTACATAAGCATACGACAACTCTGTTTTGAAGGGCGGTCACAGACAAGATAAATTACATTCATCATACTAAAAGGCAAGTCCAGTATATGAGAGGAGCTATTCTCAAACGTATCGTGCCAACAAAGTGCATCGCGGTGCTCTGACTTGTGTCGTCGAGACCTTTCAGCAGTTGGTGTCGTACATTGCAAGCCCCTGCAACTCCGGACCTTCTAAACGTGGATTGTTCTCAAAGCTACACATGAGAGAGGGGAGACTTCAAAGCAGTTGGAAGAGTAAGAAATCTACTGAATCAACAGAGCAAACAGAAAGTTTGTCCTTCCAAAATGATAATGGCTTATTGGCACACCAACTTTAGAAACTGAGTTGTCCAGTGGATCAGTCATGGTAAGGTTGCTTTTTAAGTAGAAGTAGCTGCTTTTAGTGAAGAAGGATGAAGGAATAACAAACAACAAATTAATCTAACTAGATTAGCATAAATTATTGCATTAAAAGAATAACTAATTCCATAACATCATACATGCTATAGTAAACTAAGATAACTTATGGGAAACAAGCTCTTATTTTTAAAGTCTCAGTATTTTCGATCATATTTGAAGATCCATTAAGAGTCTCTATACATGAACTGTGTATTTGTTCTCATTCATAGCATCAGTACTTGCACAGCATTCCACCAAATGACTAAATTCTGATGCAATTTTCAATTTTAATGACACCAATAGAAGTGGAGTTCAAGTGACTGACTGACTGACTGCCATTAGCCATTGGCATAGATCTACAAAGTTCTACCAACCATAAAAAAAAAAAAAAAAGTACCAAAGCAATGATTGTTGATCACTACTTGGTTTTCAACAACCAACATGCAACTAATAAAGAATCAGAGATAATAGAAAAGCAGATTAAATTTAACACAAACAGAAGGAAATATGTGAGTGCGAAAAGTACTTGTTTAATGGGATGTGTTCAAATGGTCCAGTGGTCGGAATTGTTCCACAAAGATCGTTGTTTGATACATCTCTGTAAGTTAACGAAAAAAGAAGAATGTTATTAGCTAACATAATGCACTATTCTGAATAACATAATGCATGCCACAACCAAATTGAAGCACTTACACAACTTTGAGACTGGAAGTTTTAACAAGTTCCCTTGGAATTTGACCAGTCAAACGGTTATCATTGAGCCGTCTATAAAAACAAAATTATATGAATTACTTTAGATCTGTAGTATATGCCAATAAGATGGAAATGGCTTAAATTTAATGCAGAAAGAAATGAAGTTCTACCATATAAACCTAGTGTACTAGATACTCCCCCTGCCTTGATTGTCAGAACTTTAGTATCATATTACAACCAACATAAAGCTTACTTCACAAATATAAAACCTAGCAAAAACCTCTACATAATAGAACGTCATAAACAATACCAAAAAACAAATTTAACAAACTGATTTACCATCCCCCGCACAATTTAAATAAAGGCTGAAAATTTGCATAACTTACAAGAATACAAGAGATTTCAGCTTCCCTAATGTTGGAGGGATAACCCCTGAGATGTTGTTATTATACAAGTCCAGGCTAATGAGACTCTTCAGATTACCAAACTCTGCTGGTATTGCCCCTTGAATATTGTTTTTGTAAAGTTCTCTATATGAAAAAAAAATCATGGAACCCATGATTGACATCAAGAAATATTTTACTTAATGATAAAGGAATACAAAATGAAGAGCAGTAAGATTGACAAATATTATTAAAATATCACTGAAATTTCATAACAAAAAGTGTAGAATGAACAAATTCATGATTTTGAGACCTGTATAAGCAACTAAACAGCAGATGATAAATTGTCATAACTAACGTACAGATCAAGCAGGAAATCTTTCTGGATTCCCAATCAATAATCTGCAGCTGTCAAATAGCTTGCTTCTCTTTAGTTATAAACATAATCCATAAGTTAGTAGATAAATTGTTCATAAGAAGTGATTGTTTTATAGGTCAAAGTAGGATTGGTTATGCCACAAAAAGCCAGAATCAAGCTGGACAGTTTAAAAAAAGGTTTCTTGAATTGAACTCCCAGTTTGAACAGATTTTTTACTGCAATTGGTGGGATGCCCAAATTTGTCAAGATTGGCCAAATAGACCAATCTCAGGTCACCACCAAGTCCAACCTAGTTTTCTAGTGGTTTACAGATCCTTTTCCACTCGATCCCACCAAGTTCCAATCAAGTTCAGATGATGCTGAAAAAAAGATTATTATCATGTTGTATGATATATTTGGAGATGGTACATTAACAGAACACGGCATGGGTGCCTGCCTCATGCCATTACATTTATTTGGTTAGCTGTTTCCTAGTCCAAGAAAAGTACCATGGCACCAGCATGGTACACACTATAGATCCTTGTTCTTAGCCTGATTAGAATCCTCAAAATAAAGGAGGAGCCAAATATCATCAAGAAAAGCTTCCCAACTATAATCTGCTTAAGTATCTCCTCTCCAGCACTTTGGACTTCTTAATCAAGTGCTTTGACCTCCTCAATATCATTCAATTGGTGAACCAGATCTACAAGTCTTACAATATGATTGATCGGAAGAAGCATTTCTCAGCTCATGATGAAAATGCTAGTTCATTCCGAAATAAAAAATCTTTAAAAATGTCAAGGATCTAAGAATTTACCTATAGCTTCTAACAAAATTTCTTGGTAAATGGAATTTTGTGCATATATAAATTGGTTCTTTCATAGTCAATATATTACAGTTGGGCTTTGACCTCTAAATTTACTATTCTACACTTACGGATCTTCTGTATTTTATGCATCCTCCCCTCTTTGAAATAGGATGCAGCTTGAATGGACCAAAAAAATTGGCATTCTTATAGGAGCCGATGTGGGTCATATTTTACAACTTTCAAGTTTGAAAACAGAAATTTGAGTGATGCCATGACTTCCAATTCCCACCTCTAATAAGCCAACTTCCACATTAACAACCTCAAGGTTTCTACCATCAATGAGCCCACCTCCAAGTCTTGCCTCTTAAGTGTTTGGAGTCTCACACCTTAGGGCTGAATTAACTTGTGTCCAAGATTACAAGACTCTCATTCCTTAGATCTATAAGTTAATCTCCTCCAAACAAATTGTCTCACATCTTAGGGTTGAATTAACTTGCGTCCAAGAATATCAGACTCTCACTCCTTAGATCTAAGTTAATCATCTCTTGGGAGTTTAGTTATCTCCGTACCGGAAAGTATTATTCGAAATTAAAATCCCTGCATTTAACAACGTGATGCCAAGAGTGCCTAAATGGTTTAAAAACTAGTTTAATATATTAGCTTCTTTCCATTGAATTTACTGAGCAAATGACTTCGAATATTTAAGCCTCCTAATTTGCAACAGTTTAGGTGGGTAACTTGCAATTATCATCAAGTTTTCAACTGTAACATTTTTCACAGACCAACATTAGTTGCCAGAATGCCAGGATTGCTCAAGGAGACAAATAATAAGTTTCATTGAACTATGGAAAAAGATGAGAGCTTAATCTTAAATTTGATTAAAATTTTCATCCCAAAAAGGAAGTTAATTTTTGTTTGAAGAATTAACAAAGAAATAGTTTATCAATAAAATATTTTATCAACAAGGAAGATTATATCAAAACAAATAAGGAAATATATCTTTCCTGAAGAAGAAAATATAAAATGATTGATATATTTTCATTTATGGTAAGTTTTTTTATTTTATTCTTCCTTATTTCTGTAATTTTTCTTTTTTATTCTTGTACTTGGGGTCCTTAGAAAGCAAAAAGACATTAAAATTAGAATGTCAATCAATGAATAATGAACAATTCTTTTTCCCATAATATATATGAATTGTGGGTGGTTACTTCTCCTTTTTCAATGGTATGATATCATTGTCTATGTGTGAGATGTGTAGTGTAAAACATTGATCCCTCGAAGTTAATTTTTAAGCCATAATATATATGAATTGTGGGTGGTTACTTCTCCTTTTTCAATGGTATGATTTCATTGTCTATGTGTGAGAAGTGTAGTGTAAAACATTGATCCCTCGAAGTTAATTTTAAGGCCAGATCAAACCTGGTGGTTTTTCTTCCTTCTTTTATCTTATCTAAAATCTTCTATTTTACAACTATCAAATCCTAGAAAGATATTTTTTCTTTGACCCCCGTGCATCTTGTCCTATATCAATAATTCTCCATCAGATACTGTCTTTAACAAAGAGACAATTAAAACACTATATATCATAAGCATTCATTACCTCCAAGACGAGTTTACAGCAAACAGGCAAAATAGACAAGCACTGGAATAAAGAATAGCACATGAACCTCATACGTAAAGACAAGACCCTCTTACAGATATTGCAAATGTTCTAGATGTCCAAGTTCAGGTACAAGATGGCCAGACAAATTTGAATTGCCCAGGTCCCTGTGAAAAGCAACATATAGAGCAAATTATAAATATCACACTGATCCAAGATAAAGGATAACTTGCAAGCAAATAAGGTGGACAGTGCAAAAAATACAACGTGCAATGAGGAAGAATATGTAAAGTTGAATATATTAACCATGGACAGATGTGTTAGATGTCCTACTTAAAACTTGGTCAAAAACTCAATGTCTACAATGAACAAACAGCGTCCACTAATTTGTGAACTACATCAATTGCATTCCATCACCATAAACCCCAACACTTATGCTTTCAAAAATAGAGGAGAATACATATAGATCATAGACCTTGTAACCATCTAGGAAAAATAACTTGCCATGTACCCAGGTGAAATAAATATGGTCAATGGATTTGTCATAGAGATTCTGGAAATTGGTAACTTTTCCTGTTCGTCTTTTGGAAATTATTGCTTACTGTTCCTTTCTTAAGTGTCTAATGTGTCGTCAAATTCAGGAACTTCCATAAACTTGAGCATTAACTTAGTTTTAGATTATCCCCTGACCGAACTACAACATGTCAGCTTCCTTAGGCACCAAAAGTTGTGGAAGTTCATGTAGTATTAAGTTGATGCTGTCCATAGAAAATTTGTGTAATAATCACTAGCTTTCCTTTTGTGCTGTACACCACAGCTACAGAAAAATTACACTTTTTGGACTATGTTCTCCGCACAGGCATGTCATGGAATTAGAGCAGTTGTTCTCTAAAAAAATTTTTGCGCAAGTACAAGTCTGAAACCAGCCAACAACAACACCATTAACTTTTTAAGCCTTATTATATTAAAAGATTGGGTGGAGATAAAAAAAAACTGAATTTCTGGCAAATAATAAAGATTTCCCTCTCTCCAATAACTAGGTCTGGAGTATAGATGAGAAATGAATAGCATAACACAACTTATCAAAAGTTAGATTTCTTCAATACATATATAACAAATTAGCAAGATATCACAAAGTTACATTATGAGCATGAGTTGAATCTACTACTACAGTACTTATTAATGGCAAGTATTATTGAGACATTGACAATTCCAACAAGGCATGCTGGCACATTATCTATATAAATTTAGCATCTTAAGATAGATTCCTTGACAATTCTTTCAAAGTTGTCTTAAACATTTTCAAATCTATTCTAGTTTCAAGCTTCATTGGCTGATTGCGATGGTGCTTTAATAACAGAAACATAAATTTATACAGAAGAATACTTACCATCACATGCGTAGTATATTAACCTTCGACTGCCATCACATGCGTAGTATATTAAAAGCACAGAAGAATACTTACCATGTCTACTATCTCCTTTTGTTCCTATCTTAACCATTCTTAAACATCTATATAAATCATGAAAGGATACATTAACTATGTTGAATCCAGAATCTTGATGACATATATAAAGAACACTGATTTAACTCTGTTTACTCTGTCAAATTTCATTTATACATCACATGATTTTCCTTATCTGTTCATTCTCATGAATTTTCTTTAAATTTTATTTGTCACTTCCCATAACCATCCTCATCTCTCCCCTCCGAGGACCCTTTTCAATACAATGCATTACTCCCTTTTACCACCAATAACCTTCTCCTCCTGAAATCTAAAGCTCGGGACACTAGCAATAAGAATATCAATTCATACCTTCATTATATTCAGAAAGCAAAGAGGGGTGAGAGACAAGCAGTCTGTACAAAACCTTTTCACTGAATAATGGCACCACGGCCAAACAATGCAAATTAATTGCTTAAATGCTTCCAAAAAGGAAAATAAAGAATATGACACCACAGCAAACATTCTTGATGCGTCCAATCTCCCATTTCTCTCTATATGTTATTAATTGCTTAAATGCTTCAACTTTTTGCTAATAAGGAATTTTACACATGAATTAGCTATGCCTACTTTCGTACTTTGTACTCTAAAGGATGCAATTTATTCATAGGAGTTCTTCCCAGCAATATTCGCACTTTATCTCTATTTCCTAAAATACCATGCTAATTAAGATATTCATAGTAGCTTCTGTTAATCCAGAAAGTTGATGAGATTTTCATAATTACTTGCCAACTCCATAAAGTTGTTCAACTACTGGAGAAAATAAAAACATGAAAATAGAAATATATGTATAAATAAGCACAATATCCTCAATCTTCCGACAAGATTCTCAATTTACATATTTTCCCAAAAGTTTCACCAAATCTACATCATAACAATTAACAGCAAACTACTACTCGACCATCAAATCATGGAAAAAAAATTCCAAATTTGCTAATAAATGCAGTCCGGCTACACAAATCCCACTCAAATCCCGATAAATTCATAAATTCAGGAAGAAAAAAAAGGGGGTAAATTAAAGAGAACCTAGGAGGGGATGAAGGAATACAGAGGCTCAAGTACACCTACACGCGAGTGACACGACTGTCCTGATTGCAGGTGATATGGAACCAAGTACACGGGTTCACGAGCGTCGGATCCCAGCTCTGCAGCACGTTATCCGGGTCCGAGAGGCTCTTCCGCAGCGCGTAGAGCGCGTCCCCCTCGGAGTTGGACGAGACCAACCGGGGCGACAGCAAAGTCACCGCCAGAACCACCGCCAGGGTTCTCGCTACGACGTCGGCAGCCACGGCCATGGCTCCCCCGGCCCAAGGATTCGCACCACCAAGATCTAGGTTTAGGTTATTCGGCGCTTCTTCGAGGAGGGTTGGTTTCGGTGGGAATGCGAAAGGCGTCCACTACAGGAGGAGTAAAAGGAGAGAAGAGAAGCCGATGCTTAAACTGTGCGTCCGTAGTCCTTTAGCTTAAATAGTTACTTACAAGTGGGACGAAAAGGAGCAGTAGTTTTATTGCAATTTCAATTGTAATGCATTTCTTAAACTTCCTTTGTTTGTTCGTACATCTGTCAAGTAGCTAATGGAATTTGAAGTTTGAAGAGAGAGAAAGCGGACTTATGTAATTAAAAAATAATTTTAAAATATATGATACGTGATTTTATAATTAAAATAATATATTTATTTAATTAGATTAGAAAACATATAAACGTATGACTCCAAAGGAGCACAAAAATTACAATTTTAAAGGTACATTCATGTGGATTGTCTTACCTAACTTTTCTTCGTTATTTTATTTCTTTGAGGCAAAAATGGTCCTTATATCACCACTACAAATCTTCGAATACCACTAAGTTTCATTTATCATTGTGCAACCAAAAAAAGCTTGTGTTTCCGTTTGACAACACACAGCCTTTCATCATTTGATTCTCTCTCCTCTGCCAAGCTCTTCTCATCATGTCCTGTCAAATTTGATTCCCTCCATCTGTCTTCTCCACCAGCTTCTCTCGTTGAGGGGTTCCAGAAAGACAAAGAGACAAGGAGACAAAGAAGCTTTTGCTCATGCTTTATCCCTCCGAGGAAAAGCATGACCACTAAACTAAGCTGAGTGTGACCTAACTCCATTATATTATTGTTTGATTCAAGTCAACAGTAGCTGACTGTCTCCACTACAAAGTGGAATTCTTTTTTAACGGGGAAAGCTCGACAAAGTGAAACTGAAGGGTAATATTGGCATGCAAATAAATTATAATTATATTAAAATATATTTTTAATATTAAATTTTAAAATTAAATAATAATATATTAAATCTAAAATATATATTTTTTAATATCATTCAAATTATCTTTCTTCTTAAATACATCATCATCCGACATCTTTCTATTCATAGTATTATTATAAATAATGGAATAAGAACTAAAAGTCGATAAGAATAGAATTATAATATTTTTGTATATCTATGAGATGATGTTTATTTTTATACGAGAATGGAGGAACTACCATAAATAATTATAAGAGTTCCTCGTTATCCTAAATAAAGAAATCAAAATTTAGTTAGAATTACAATATACCTTATTCTCTCACTTAGCTTATTAATGATATGAAAGAATTCAAAATCATAATAAATAAAATAAAATTTTATTTAAAATTTTTTTTCTAATTGGATTCTAAAAATTTTTAAAAATATTTTATATTTGATCATGAATTTTATAACACAAGCCAATAAATCTAATAAATATAATAATAATATATTATTTAAGTCTGATTACTAATGCGAGTGATAGCGGTTATATATCATTAATGTCATACTATCTTTTATGTACCACAATATAATTAATCTTTCTTAATATAGTCACATCTCTAATTTGTAATTTGTTTGATATTTAACCATTATATATATATATATATATATATATATATATATATATATATATATATATATATATGTGTGTGTGTGTGTGTGTGTGTGTGTGAATAGAATAACAAAAATTAATAGTTTTAATTATGTAAGAAAAAAATATCATCATATCTTTTATAAGTTGCTCACGAGCTTAATTATAATAACATGTTCTTTAAATACTTTAGGTTATAAGACCACAATAAATTGATTATCAATTAATATAGTGAAACTCATATTCTCAATTGATATTAATTATTTTTTAACTATTTCTGTAACTATTTTATCTCATAATGTACGAAACTATTAATACTTATCATTTTTAGAAAAAAAAAATTATAATATATTATAAAGTATCGTTAGTGACTTAGCAATTAAGTTTAACAAAAGTCTCGAGATAAAATTTCACAATCGTATAGTTTGATTAATGGCATCAAAGCATGTCACAAAATCTTATATTTTCAATAATATAATTTACATTATATTACTCTTGAAATTACTCCTTCAATTAATATAAATATAAATCATAATATGGATCTCCTATTATTGAGGTAATTTACAGAATTAACATATGAAAATCTCATAATTTCAAGTTGATTTGATATCTTGTGAGCATATAATCATTTTATTTTTTACAAATATCTTATTACTTCATTTGTAGCCCTTCAATATTTTATTTATGAGTAACTCTAATATCTACACAACATTCTTATTATAAAACTAATATCTAGTCTAGTATAAACTTAAATATATAATAGACTTTCAAATTCATAAGAAATATTTTTTTAAATTTTTTTCAAGTCATTCTTAAGACATTGACTTTGATTAAAATTTTCACCTATTGTAATAAGTGCATTAGTAATTGAATAAAGCTACATACTAAATCTCTCTAAGACTTGGTCAATATACTTTTTTTTTAGATAGTTCTAGTAATATTCGAGATCTATTCATAAATATCTCAATACCAATAATATAAGTTATTTCAATCATCTTAATTTTTTTAGTGAGAAATATTTTAGTCTCGTGCAATAAGCCAAGATTACTGTTGGCAAGGAAAAAATATCATCTACGTACCGATATAATAAATTTGCTCTTACTAACTTTCAAACTTAAACACTGATCAGTAATATTTTTTTAAAATCAGAACTTTATATATTATTGTTTAGATGTTTATTTAAGGTTATATATAGATTTCCTAAGTTTACAGGCTAAACCTTTTCTTTTCTTTCTTTGTGAATCCTTCATGTTGTTCCATATATATTTTTTCATCTAGATCCTAATTTAGAAAACTTAAATTTATATTTATATGATGTAACTCAAGATTATAATGAGCTACCAATATCTTGATAATTCTTAATGAATCTATTTAAAAACTAAAAAAATACCTCATTATGATTGATGTTTATAGTAAAATATTTGACCACAAGTTTGACTTTATATAATTCGATATTGTTTTCTAACTTATGTTTAGTCTTAAAGACCAATTTACAATCGATTCGTTTACAATTGTAGATAACTTGATAATTTTTTAAACATCTTTCTGGTCCATTAATTTAAACTTTTTTTCATTGTATTGCATCAGTTTTTGTAATCATCACTTTATATGAAAATAATAAGAAATTCTTTTAATTCCTATGTCATAATCTAGTTCTTGTATATATACCACGTAATCATAAAAATGATAGGTATTTTTCTCTTTAAGATTTTCTCAAAACTATCCCTTATCGTTGTTTTATAAGTTCATCAATAGTATATTATCTTGTATTTTGTCTTCATCAAATCATTCAGTCATTTAAGAAATAACAACCTTTGGAATAAAAATTGATAAAACGAGCATCAACATATATCTCCTAATATTAAAATTTGAGATTATATGTTAATTCATTAATTAATAAAAATTTAGATAAAAGATCAAAATCTTGATCCTCGTCCACAAAATTTACTATACTTATTAAATTTAATTTTTTGACCTTTCTATCTAATTATTTCTCATTTTATTTATATACACCTAAGGTCTTAACAATTTGAGATTTTAAATGAATTAGATTATATAGTCATATTCAATAGATCATCTATAAAGGAGATAAAATTTTCTCGTCCATATAATAAGGAATAATGGAATGATACATAAAGTCATTACAAACTTAAGATTCACATTAATTCTATATAAATCATTGTATAAAATTTCATAATTAACTTTTATTGAATTATAAATATACTGAGTTTGTCATTACCAAAAGAATGATAATGTTCTAATAATTCTAGATAAAAAATTAAAAATTTAGATAAAAGATCAAAATCTTGATCCTCGTCCACAAAATTTACTATACTTATTAAATTTAATTTTTTTGACCTTTCTATCTAATTATTTCTCAATTTTATTTATATACACCTAAGGGTCTTAACAATTTGAGATTTTAAATGAATTAGATTTATATAGTCATATTTCAATAGATCATCTATAAAGGAGATAAAATTTTTCTCTCCATATAATAAGGAATATGGAATGATCTATAAATGCAAGTATATATAATCTCAAAGAGTTCATGATTATAAAGTCATTACAAACTTAAGATTCACATTAATTCTATATAAATCATTGTATAAAATTTCATAATTAACTTTTATTGAATTATAAATATACTGAGTTTGTCATTACCAAAGAATGATAATGTTCTAATAATTCTAGATAAAAAATTAAAAATTTAGAATTATAAAAAAATAACATATATCCTTAAAATCCATTAGATGAACTATCTTTAAATGTAGGCAATAAATAATTATAATTATAGCTTAAGATGATCTTTTATGCTCCTTTAGTTTGTTCAACTTAAAATGAAATCCTATCTATTATTGGTAACATGAGTTAAAGCACCAAGTATAATCTATCAAATATTAGAAGAAATTTTTATAATATTTAATTCAAAACATACAAAAGTCAACTTATATCTTTCCTTTTCAAAGTAAATCTTATAGTCCTTCTTACATTTCTTACAATAGAAATAGTATTTTACTATAAAAAATTTTCTTCCATGAGTTTCTATAACCTTTATAAAGATTTATTTGGTAAATTATACTTTAATTTTCTTTTATTATTACCCACTTATTGAGTAGTAATCAGAGTTCTTTCCTATTTTAATTTTAATTATTCCTAAATACACATACTAGTTAGTTCATTTAAGTTTCACTTATCCTTTATTATGCTATAATAAATTTTAAATAAGTCAAATTAAGAAAAAAAACTAATAATGAATTGCATAATAAAGATTTATCATGTCGGATATTCTTAAGCCTTACAACTGTATCAATTGAGGATATGTCTTAGAATTTCTTGAATATTTTAATAGTAAGATGTAATCAATTCTTTTATTGAGGTATTAATCAATAACTTGTTAACAAATTTTAGTGTGTAAGTTGTATATTATAATGAAATCCAAATTTATTAGTAATTATCATAAAATTAAGCCTAAATAGATCTTTTCTAATTATTTATTTTAATTATTTGTTCTATATAATTTTTAAAAGTTAAATACATGAGGTTTATTATACATAGTATAAATTATATATGCTCAAATATTTATAATATTTAGAATTGCATAATAAAGATTTATCATGTCGGATATTCTTAAGCCTTACAACTGTATCAATTGAGGATATGTCTTAGAATTTCTTGAATATTTTAATAGTAAGATGTAATCAATTCTTTTATTGAGGTATTAATCAATAACTTGTTAACAAATTTTAGTGTGTAAGTTGTATATTATAATGAAATCCAAATTTTATTAGTAATTATCATAAAATTAAGCCTAAATAGATCTTTTCTAATTATTTATTTTAATTATTTGTTCTATATAATTTTTTAAACATCTTTCTGGTCCATTAATTTAAACTTTTTTTCATTGTATTGCATCAGTTTTTGTAATCATCACTTTATATGAAAATAATAAGAAATTCTTTTAATTCCTATGTCATAATCTAGTTCTTGTATATATACCACGTAATCATAAAAAATGATAGGTATTTTTTCTCTTTAAGATTTTCTCAAAACTATCCCTTATCGTTGTTTTATAAGTTCATCAATGGTGATATCAATGTCACGTGAGAGTTTATCAATATTATCTTGTTTTTTGTCTTCATCAAATCATTCAGTCATTTAAGAAATAACAACCTTTGGAATAAAAATTGATAAAACGAGCATCAACATATATCTCCCTAATATTAAAATTTGAGATTATATGTTAATTCATTAATTAATAAAAATTTAGATAAAAGATCAAAATCTTGATCCTCGTCCACAAAATTTACTATACTTATTAAATTTAATTTTTTTGACCTTTCTATCTAATTATTTCTCAATTTTATTTATATACACCTAAGGGTCTTAACAATTTGAGATTTTAAATGAATTAGATTTATATAGTCATATTTCAATAGATCATCTATAAAGGAGATAAAATTTTTCTCTCCATATAATAAGGAATATGGAATGATCTATAAATGCAAGTATATATAATCTCAAAGAGTTCATGATTATAAAGTCATTACAAACTTAAGATTCACATTAATTCTATATAAATCATTGTATAAAATTTCATAATTAACTTTTATTGAATTATAAATATACTGAGTTTGTCATTACCAAAAGAATGATAATGTTCTAATAATTCTAGATAAAAAATTAAAAATTTAGAATTATAAAAAATAACATATATCCTTAAAATCCATTAGATGAACTATCTTTAAATGTAGGCAATAAATAATTATAATTATAGCTTAAGATGATCTTTTATGCTCCTTTAGTTTGTTCAACTTAAAATGAAATCCTATCTATTATTGGTAACATGAGTTAAAGCACCAAGTATAATCTATCAAATATTAGAAGAAATTTTTATAATATTTAATTCAAAACATACAAAAGTCAACTTATATCTTTCCTTTTCAAAGTAAATCTTATAGTCCTTCTTACATTTCTTACAATAGAAATAGTATTTTACTATAAAAAATTTTCTTCCATGAGTTTCTATAACCTTTATAAAGATTTATTTGGTAAATTATACTTTAATTTTCTTTTATTATTACCCACTTATTGAGTAGTAATCAGAGTTCTTTCCTATTTTAATTTTAATTATTCCTAAATACACATACTAGTTAGTTCATTTAAGTTTCACTTATCCTTTATTTATGCTATAATAAATTTTAAATAAGTCAAATTAAGAAAAAAAACTAATAATGAATTGCATAATAAAGATTTATCATGTCGGATATTCTTAAGCCTTACAACTGTATCAATTGAGGATATGTCTTAGAATTTCTTGAATATTTTAATAGTAAGATGTAATCAATTCTTTTATTGAGGTATTAATCAATAACTTGTTAACAAATTTTAGTGTGTAAGTTGTATATTATAATGAAATCCAAATTTTATTAGTAATTATCATAAAATTAAGCCTAAATAGATCTTTTCTAATTATTTATTTTAATTATTTGTTCTATATAATTTTTAAAAGTTAAATACATGAGGTTTATTATACATAGTATAAATTATATATGCTCAAATTATTTATAATAATTTAATCTAAAAATATAGAAATATTAGAAGCATAATAGTATAATGGGAATACCATTATAATAATAATATAATATAATAATTTGAGTTTTTCTATTGAACTATTGATATCACATCTATTTCATCTTTCAGTTAAATATTAACATATCTAATGTTTACATAAGATTTTATAATTATGAAAGACTGATATTATCTTTATGGAATAGTATTGCTATGTTTAGATATATAATTCTGAGTTATACGGATATCCAAAATAGTATTATCCTATCTCATCATATAATTATTTGAAGTATATATTCATTTGGGATTATCAAGATCTCATAATTATATATACTATTATAAATATTATTTTTTAAATACTATTTAAGATTCATTTTATAATATAATTTATAAATTTATTAGTGTAGAGAATTTTGGTGGTTATAAGAGTAATACAATAATATAAAATATATTTTATATATCATATAAATAGTAAAATATTTATTATAATTTACACCCAATAAGTATATCATACCAGGCCATTTTTACAGCCATAAATTAGATAAAATTTAGGAATATAAATTATAAATAATATTTATATAAATTATTTATTATTAAATATTAATCAGTAAAAAAAATCATATGATTACTGTAATAATATTTCATTTTTTTAATATGCATGTGAATAACTATATAAATATTCAAAAATAATAATTAAAATTTAAGTGTCATAAGCAAATAAAAAATTAATATTTCATAAGAAAAATATAGAATATCTATAATTTATATATATATATTTTTATAATTTATTTATAATTTATATTAAATTAATATTTTAGATGATCTAAGATAAATAACGAGGAGAGTCCCTCCCATCAAAATTATCTGAATAAAATTTTTTGCTATAATTATATTTATTTTCTATTGACCGATATTCTTGATCAACATCTAATCAAAATTATATTATTTATATAATCAAATAAGAAAACATAATCTACCGCTGTCCACGTAAACAAATAGCAAGACAAAACTGTTTCCAGTTAAGATGGGGAGGACAGTCTCAAAGTAAAGGCGGAAGAGTCGCCAATATAATAATTGCACTGTTCTATTTGTTTACAGAAGAAATAGTTTATATGCAAACTTGAGCTGCTATGGTTTCTGGTTCTGCACGTCACTATATTGGTGACCAGCTTTTGTAAGATTCTGATGAATGTTATTGTTGCTAAAAATTCTTTCATTATTATTATACTGAATGGATTTCCTTGTGAACAGATTCCTTTGGGAAGAAGAAAAAGCTGTTCATCATGAACATGAGTTTGATTAGTATTGTTTGAATTCCTTTGGGAAGGAGAAAATGCTGTTCATCATGAACATGAGTTTGATTAGCATTGTTTGACTTGATCCTCAGAAAAAGGAAAATAGAAGTCTTATAAGAAGGAATTATTCTTCATGGGTGGTGCAGATAGCAGAAACCAATTAATTATACACTGGTATTATATTTAATTGTATAACCAAAAGTCATGATGGACGGAGAGAATATGGTTCTGATAATGGTCTTTTTTTACAGAAAAAAATAATTGTCCAGAGGTGAGTCATTGACATGGCAAAGAATGTCCCGTTTTAGTTTCTGGTTTTCTTTACAAAGCAGTATACCATCAAATGATATGTGGCAAGTCTCAATTATTGGGTCATTGATTGAACTAATGAGGTAATTGAAGAAACCATAAATTCAATAAAAATATATTAAATATAAGATATAATTGTATAAATTATAAGATTTATAAAAAAATATAAATAATTTTAGGAATATATATATGTTAGGTCAGATTTTGATTGTTTGAACTGGGATGGTACCTATCACTAGACCCCTTCCCGTCGTTAGGTCATAGAGCTATCAAGCTATAAAACATTTCGAATGGTGTTATTAACTTTAATGGTGGGATTGTTCGTTAGTCTTTTGATCATGTGTCGTTAAGATGCATATTTAGACCGTATGTTGTGCATCGTCGAAAAGCACGTTCAACCCATAGGCTATGCATTCAGGCATTCGATCATTTAGAATGTATGTTGTGCATCATCGAAATACACATTTAGTCCGTAGGTCATGCATCATCAGAATGGGCATTTGGTCCATAGGTCATGCATTCTTAAAATGCATGTTTAGCTCATAAGTTGTGCATTTGGTCATTTAGTTGTTCGACTATAAAATGCATGTTTAGCAACGGGTGATGAGGTGGTGAGATTAAAGGTTGCTTGGGCACTATATATAAATAGCCCCTGGTGTCATCTACTCTCTCCACGCCTTCAACTTCTCTTGGAGCATTCGGACCCTCGGATGCTCTGACCTTCAAACTTCACTCTCTTCGGTCGCTCAACCTTCCTCATCTTAGGTTCAAATGTCGTCCTCTTCTAGATCATCCCCCACCTTCAAGTGTAGGTCGAGCAATTCTCCGATCCCACCTCCACCTTTGATATTGATTTTTGATACTTTCCCCTCCTGTGAAGGGGTTAGAGTTGTTGACTTCCATGCCCCTTATCAAATTTATTGACTTTCATACTTCATATCATAACATATACATGCACGCCCATATCGTTCATTATCATAATATATACATACACTCCCACATTGCACATCATAATATATATGTGCACTCTCACATCATATGTCATAATATATACATGCACTCATACACCACATGTCATAATATATATGTATACTCTCACACCGCATGTTATAATATATACTTGCGCTCCTACACTATATGTCGTAATATATATATGCACTCTTACACTGCACATCATAATATATACATACACTTTCACATAACACGTCATAATATATATGTATACTCACACACTACACGTCATAGTATATACATGCATTGCACGTCGTAACATATCCATAAACTCTTATATTGTACTTTATAGAAAACACGTGTATTCTCATACTATACATCATTATATATATGTGCATATAATATATTTTCATCATAATTCATATATTTTATGCTAAAAATATATATACATTCACCTTTAGGCATGGCTCATGCCTAGCTTAGGATAATCATATCATTCGGAATATGCTTTCTAAAATATATTATGAATATAATAATTTATACGATCATTATTTTATAGTAAATTAAACTTATATTTATATAATTAAACTTAAAATTAAATATGCTAATGGAAAACCATGTTTATTAATGATCGAGTGCGTTGAAAAGCGATATACCTATCAAATTTGGAGCATAGGATCATAAGATGTCTTAATTATTGAATTATAATAATTCATTGCAATAATTCATAAAAAAAGTTTGATAAAATTCTTCATAAAATAAATATACTTAATCTAAAAATTCATCAAGATTTCACCATCAATTTTTAAAATAATTCACTATATAATCAAATAAATTAGTTAGTATCAATTAAACTATCACATAATTCTGTGAAAATAATTTACTTTAAACAATCTTAAATTTTCATAAAATTTTATAGAAAACTAAGAGAAATAAAAATTAAATACACACTAAATATTAGGACACTCATAATTCTATGCACAAATCTCAAATTAAAATCATACTAGTGGCTTTAGAACCATAAAAGATTCATACAACATCTATCTAAAAAAGAAAAAATAAATTCAAAGTCTAGGTTACCCAAAATAGCTAAAAATATTAGTCTATAATCTATAAAACTGAAATCCTACATATAATAAATTCAAAGTCTAGGTTACCCAAAATAGCTAAAAATATTAGTCTATAATCTATAAAACTGAAATCCTACATATAACAAAAAAAAATTAAGTTTTTCTTACCTTAATCTTTCTTTAGAGCTAAGGATTGATGACTTGCCTGAGAGAAGCTAGGATAATAGTTGAATTTTAAAAAAAGGAGTCATGAATTCTTAGGTTGATTAAGAGGATGAGGCTAAAATAAGGTTGATGTGTTTAAGAGGTGGCCTTGAGGTCTTCGGTTCAATCCCATTAAACTTCATTTCAAGTTTTTTTTTCTTTTTTTTTATTTTTACTAATATAATTATAAGGTTGCATCAACTTCAATCAAGTTTAATTTGGTTTAACAAAGATAACATTTTTGATCTAAACTCATCTTTCAATCTCACTTATGTATTCCAACATTTAGTATAACACTCCTCTTTGATTTGCATCTCTATTTAATCTTTTATCACTTCATTTATGCCTAAATAGTTTGTTATCCTCTATATATGTAGGGTTTAAAACTTAAACTTCTTTACTTTAATCATGTTTAAACTCATTAGATTCCCCTAAGATCGATTACAATTCAATTATCACTTCTAGTCGCTATATGTATGGTTATTATCATAACTTAACCTCATACTCAAATCCACTAGCACACTTCGCTATATGTATCCTCAACCAATATTTCATAGGATATTAAGAATAATATTTTTAGAAATCATGTACTTCAATCTAAATAATCGAAAACATGAGCATGTTATTTATCATATTTATGAAGAATAGATATCACAAATCATATTACTAAGTAAAGGTTATATATATATATATATATAATTTATACTTCTATTGATGTGCTAGTTGTAATTCAATATATGTGAGACTCGGGCACTATACCTAGCCTCGGGGGGAGGGATTTTTCCTAATTAACCTAGCCACAATGGATGCTGGTCAAGCTTAGGATCATCTAATTGACATTCTCCTCTCAAGACTAGCCAAAGTGCTCTATATGGCCCCTACCAAGGACCTCATCATCGGCACCCACAAGTCCTTAATCATTGTGAGTTCCAACTCATGACTTGGTTGGCTCAAAAGTTTCTTCTAACATTCTAACCCTTTTGTTTTATTGTAGGGATACCATCTGATAGTGGTATTGGTAAATTGAGTTAGGGACTCATTGGCCACCTTAGCTTAAGCACTGAAAGAAAGAGATGACTTCGCGATGAGAGCTGCAGAGAGGGATTCCCTAGCTGACAAGGTCGAACGGCTCCGAATCTAGAAGGTGGAATTGGAGAAGGAGTTGGTAGCGGAGTGACACTGCTCAATGGATTTGATGAGTTGACTAGACATTGCCAAGCAGTCAACCATGGAGGTGAGGTTCGACTGCCATTGCTTCAATGACATATTGCTAAACTTGGACATGGAGATGGTGGCCCTCCACATGGAGAATGCCTAGCTGCAATAGACAGTCAAGGGGCTCACGAAGTGGCTTTGAGTGAATGAAGCACAATGATTGGAGTACAAGGCTGGTATAAGGCATTGAAAAGTTTTAAGTAGGGTCAGATTTGACTCTCCTTCGACACTTAACACTATAGGTATTAACTCGCGATATCCAAAATGCTTTATGACCACCTTGACCTCACACTCTTGGAGGCCCTCAATAGAAAGCGCTTGGCCGACAATAAGGTGGTCTTCATTGAATTAGATGACATCGACTACTATAGTGATTCTACCCTGCTTGTGGAAGAAGGTGAAGTCTAGTCCAATAAAAAGGCAGAGGAAGACCTGGTCAAGGAAGTCGAGGACCTAAACACTGAGGTAGTCGAGCCCACAATTGAAGTAGTTGTTATGAGCCCACCGCCATTGACATTACCATCATTGAGTCCAAACCTACTATCGACCCCTGGCCAAAGATTGAGGGAGCTGATATCGCCATGACAATGGGGTCCCTTTGATCCGACCTCCTTAAGGCAACCTGCCTCCTCTTGAGGTGGATGATGACGAGGTGAACAAGGCTAACTAAGTGTCACAATCGATCCTCCTCTTGAGGTGGATGATGACGAGGTGAACAAGGCTGACTAAGTGTCACAATCGATCGCTTAACTTTCTTGGTTTCTACTTCATTTTTTTCCTTTTCCTTTCTCTTGTCGAAGGGTCTTTTTTATGTATAGATCCTTTAATCATAATGTAAAAAATCTTCGTACCAATAAAAGTTCACTTTTATCAACTCTTAAGTATAAAGTTATTATATTATGTAATAGTTTTCAGTCCTTAGGGTGTCACATCCCAGATTTATAAAATATAATAAATCATCATTTTATTATTCATAATTTATAAAATATATTCCTTTCTTTTTTTCTTTATCCTTGAATTTAAATTCTTATTTTATAATAGTAAATATTTTATTAACTAGAAAAATAATCACATCTTCCTAGTAGGGTCACAAGTCTCTTCCACCCAAATTTCATATCTATTACAAAGTAGTATATTACTATGAAAAAAAATATAAGATAAAAATATATTAGCAACCACACATACCGGTAAGAACCTCTGAAAAATTATAAAAATAATCTTTAATATTCGTGAAACAAATACAAATGTCAATAATTTAATAAACAATGATAATATATCGATTCATTATAAAACTTATACATCAGAAAAATAATGATAATTTTTTATTTAATAAATAAAATCATGCATCAGTACATACAACACATACATAATAATCAAATAACAAAGATGTACAACATATCTAATGGTGCACTCTTCTAATAATGAATTGAGAGGCATACTCCACAGGATGGATTCCTCTCAACAGCAAATTGAGATAACTCATATTGCACTCCCAATAATGGATGAAGTGATATCCCTCATCAACCCAAGTGAGGATATGTTTCTCCTAATAGCGGATGAATGAACCGTCTAATCGTCACATCTGACGGCCTGTTAATCCCCGAAGGGAATCACCATACCTGATCATTAATTTACATATATGATAGGGAATCACCATACCCTAATCACGGTAGGGATACATAAACATATATGATCATTAATTTACATTCATCTATTCATTCATGCATGTATCTAAGAAATCAGTATGATTAAATATTATGAGAGACCATGCTTATGTATGATCTGCAAGACTATGTTCATTGGTGGTTCCATATTATGATAGGTCCACAACTCTTTTCACTTGTTGCACTTCTAATGTGAACCACTAGCTTAGTCATATATACTACATAATAATAATTATATAAATATCATAAACTTAAGAAAAGTAGAAAACTAATAATTATTTTCAAATGAAATCTTCAAATAAAACTTTTAAGTTCATCAAATTATAAATGCATAAAATATCAATATCTTAATAGTCATCATTCTACCAAAACCCTAATTAGAATAGTTCAATTGATTTAAACCAAACACAATTTTAGTTTAATTTTTATTTTTAATTTATTTTAATTTGCTTTCACATACAAAGATAGAAATATAATATTCATTTTATATGGTTCACACCTGAAAATAGAATATATATTATTTACTTCCTAAAATCACATAATTTTCACTAGGAAATATATCAATTAATAATTTAATTGATTAGTAAAATTCTTAACTTGTCCATATTGATTAAGGAAATCAATATAATAATTAATTTATGTTAAGGGAGAAATTACCGATGATTACATAAGGATAATACTTCCACAAGTGTTGTACATTCTAAATCCACACAATGTCTGAGCCCCTCAATGTTTGCAGTCAATAGGTCCATAGTCATACCTCCTCGACCACTTGATAAGGCCCCTCATAGGTTGGCACCAATTTTCCCCAATAGTGAGATGGATTGCTAACTTAAGCTCCGTGGAGGACCAAGTCCTCCATGCCAAGGCTGAACCTTACGGTTGAAGATCTTCACTATAGTCCTTTTGTAGATTAAGTTGCAAAGATACACCCTTGCTCTAACTTCATCAAGTAGATCAAGGTTGGCTCGAAGCCCTTTATCTAAGGCTCTTTAGTCATATTCTTAGATTTAGACAGTTGGAAGTATGATCTCAGTTGGTACCACACCTTATGTACTGAATGCGAGGCAGAAGGAAGACTCATCAATCGGGACTCTTGGGGTGGTCTGATAACTCTATAAGATACACAGGAGCTTATCCACCCATGTCCCCTTGGTCTCAGACATCTTTTTCTTCAACCCATTAAGGATGGTATGATTGGTAACTTCGGCTCATCCATTGTTCTAAGAGTGTATCATAGAACTGAAGTGAATTACATCTCAAATGACTCACATAATTCCTTGAACTTTGAACTGTTAAACTATATTTCATTATTGGTGATGATAACCTTAGGAATGTGAAACCTAACTATGATGCTTTTCCAAACGAAATCCTCAACATGTTTCTTAGAGATTGAGGCTAAATGTTTAGCTCAGTCCATCTGGTGAAATAGTCCACTCTAACTAATAAAAATTTTTATTAGCCCGAGGAAAAGGGCCCAATGTTAAGCCCTGATGAGCAAAAGATCACGTTAAGTCCAAGAGAGAGAATTCTACTACAGAAAGCCTCTGAACTTGGGCATTACGTTAGCATTAGTCACATCATTGTAGGAATGCAATGTGGACTAATAGTAGCCCTCTCGTAAGATCTTAAAAGCTAGTGAGCAAGCTCCAATGTGCTCTTCACATGTTCCAACATGAATCTCATAGCACCCGCGTAGCCTCTTCTAGATGGAGATACGACATAACTACCTATTTATTATGTAGTACTAAGCCTAGTGCCTTCGAACTTTTTTAGCTTAGCTAGGGGTGATTGGTAAATCCTCAGTCTCCAACTAATGTAAGATATATTCCATCCAAGTGGACTCAGAGAGAAGCCATGGCAACCTCATCCTTGCATACACTCCTTTGGTTTAATACTTGCACCATCATCTCTTATATTAATGATTGAGCATCAGAAGCTAGTTTTGATAAGGCATTGATTACAACATTTGCTTATTAGGGATTTGTTTAATGCTAAAGGAAGGGATGTCAACAATCATCCATTTGAAAGAGTTCCACGAATGGGTCATAAGCCTCGTAAATTACTTTGACTTGATTAACACCAACTATGAGTCACTATATACCTTGTGGATAGAACCATGGCATATATGAGCTTCTTAAAGTTCAAGTATTGAGTCTCCACATAGTGTAGGATGTGGCTCGTATAATATACTAATCTTTGGATTTTCCCCTACTCCCATAAAGCTAATCATTTTTGATGTTGCCAAGAGATATAAGTATAGCTCTTCACCGGGGCTAGGACTAGATAATTGGGGTGACACCGCCAAGAACTCATTGAGTTGCTCGAATGTCGCTTGGTATTATTCACTCCATTAGAAATCCTTTGGTTACTTCAAGGTCCTAAAGAATGGAAAGCATCAATCACCAGTCCTTGAGAGAAAATAGCTTAGAGCAACAATCTACTCAGTCAATCACTGGACTTCCTTTGTAGATGCTAGAGGCTTCATGTTAAGGATAGATTATATTTTCTTTAAGTTGATATTGATTTTGGTTCGATAGACCATAAAACCTTGAAACTTTTCAAAATCGACTCTGAAGGCATATTTCGCTAGGTTGAGCCATATTCAAAACTTCTTGAGTATGGTGAAAGTCTCGATCAAGTCAACCAGATGGGTGTTAGATGTCTGACTTTTGACCAACATGTCATCAACAGACACTTCTATATTTCTCCATATTTAAGCTAAAATATCTTATTAACCATTCTTTGATATGTTGCTTTGACATTCTTGAGTTCGAAAGGTATGACTTTATGGTAGTATAACCATATGCTCCTCATCCTTCAGTGTCATTCTAATTTAATTATATTATGAAAATGCATTCATGAAAGTAAGCAACTCATGGTCTGAAGTTATACTAACCAACTGATTGATCCAAGGCAGAGGTTAACTATCCTTTGGACAAGCTTTATTAAGATTGGTGTAGTCAACACACGTATATTATTTTTCATTATTCTTTTTTACAAAGACTATATTAACAAGCTATATTGGGTAGTTTGTGGATAAAATCAGCACATAGTAATTTATTGATTGCTTGTTGCTTTTCAATATGGGGCAAATCTTTGGGCCTTTTAGTAAATAGATTGATGTTGTGGGTCAATATTAAGGCGATGTTGAGTTATAGTTTGATCAATCTTTTGCATGTCACTAGGGGTCCAAGCGAAGACAATCCTCTAGTGGTTGAGGTGCCTCTTCTGAATAAGTTCTTTTATTTGTTACTTTAAATCATGATAATCTTTCATATCATGTTTATGATCTTGGTGGAAGTGACAAAATTTGGTACGATTCCACTTGGTTGGGGGAGTTTGAAGAGGATGAGGTGCATGAAGTAAGCCCTTCATCCTTATATACATAAATACCTCAATATAAGAATTATTCAGTGATGTAAACTCTCTATAAGAGTGACCCTGATCCCCTCTCAACCTATCATTGCGGGGCCACTCTGGATTATTCGGCCATGAGCTTCATTCTTCCTTGGCAGCCTTCTTAGGTTTTGAGCTTTTCTTTTCAACAATCATGGATTTCATGACTCTGTATTGGTTGGCCTCTTGTAGCAACTCGAGGAATGTAGCAGGAGGTCATGTGATGATCAAGCTAAAAAATTTTGAGGGTTGGAGGTTGCCAATGTAAGCATCAAATATAATAGATGAACTTAAGTTCACCACTAGTATTACTTCATCGTTGAACCATTCGAAATAACTGGCCAGCAACTCTTTGTCCATTTGCCTTATGGCCAAGAGGGAGGTTGTAGGTTTCTTTAGCAACTTATAATTTAATTAATCATTAATCAAAAGTTTTCAGCAAGTAGAAGGTTTCTACAAGATTGTTAACCATAAGGTTGGAGGTTTAGATTCTTATTCTAATACCAATATGTTAGTATAGATTCTAGTTATCCAAGTTGAGATGGTGATTCAGATCCAACTAAGGTCTGCTCCAAGTTAGTCTTAGTCCAAGCCACTGTTCATAGAGAGTTGAACCTGCAAAACTAAGTCGAGGGCATTCTTGACAAATGCCTCTTCGATGATCAAGTTAGTTTTGGATTCGATCTGGTCGAACTAGCCAGCTAATATTAAGAATGAAGTTGTGTGTGAGAGAATACTTGGGGTCTCTTTTATAGGTGACTTTGGAGATAGTTACGCCCGAAATTGTTAGTGATAGGAAGTGGATGTGCGACATTTTAAGCAGGGTTCAAACGATCGACCATTTGGTCATGTATTACTAGTCATAGTGCCGTGCAAGCTAATCGCGTGAGTGATAGCACGTGTGACATGATATGCACTCTTTTTACTTATTATTATTATTATTATTATATTTTCTCACTTTATATTACTTAATGTATAAATATATTATGATATCCATATATCCGTGCAATGGGAATCATATCGTAATGAGATCATGATAATGAGACTGATTCACCTTTAAAATAGATCATAAATAATCCTGGTCATAGGTTACTCGAGAGGGATATCGAGAGAACTATATAGAGTGGTGTACTATATACTTGTCCATATGATAGAGGTGGTTGGTCTCATAGTTGCTCGTGTGGAGACACTAGGACTATAATATAGGTGCTCATTGGAGAATGAGTTCATTGATTGATTTACTCACGGAATGTTGGATTGTTGATGATACCTCATTGTCAAATAGCGATTTTGTCATCCTAATGGTTTACTTGGTCTTTAGATTTGAGACATCAAGGATGTCTTGTATGAGTACTACACTTTTTGATACCGAATTTATAGGTTTGGAAGTTCCAGATCTAGCACAATTGGTCATCGGGAGTGGTAGCTAACCTTACAAAGGCTATTAAGTATCAATAGAGAATCATCCACTCTCGGTATGATAGGAGGAATATCTTATGTGTTCTTACTTAAATAAATCCTTGGCTAAAGTCATTCAGATTGAGAGAGAAAGAGTTCTCTGGGAGAATCCGATTAGAGTGAGACTTAAGAAAACTCATATGGGTTTGACAGCACCATACCATAGGATAAGCTTTTTAGGGTTAAGTTGATATGAGACTTCTATAAATAAGAGGGAACCAAAGGGCCATATGCTATGCTTTTTGGCTGCCACCTCCTATTCTCCTCTCTCTCTCTCTCCTCCTTAGCCAGCAGCTTCTGTTTAGGACGTGTGGATAGTAAGAAGGGCCGACCCATTCTTGATTACATGGTGCATGCAGCGATAAGATTTGAGCAACGATTTGAGGAGCGTATTCGTAGCTCCTACCATATGGATCACCATTAGAGAGGAAGACACTTGACCTCCTTCACCCTCTTCCATAGATTTGTAGGAATTTAGGGATATATGATATCCCTAGGTGATTATCTTATGCATAGTTTTTGGTTTCGCGGGGTTTTACATATCAATTTTTGTACGACGATAAGAAACTTTTTTTCAGTGGAAAATCTATGTTTTTTGTTACTATTCTTTCGCTGCGCATGTGATGTCACCCCAGATTTTCCAATAGTGATATCACCAATTATATGTTGCTTGATCCAATCGCCACCATGTTCTCCATGTATAGCCAATGTAACCTATGGCGATCAATCAGTTGATAAAAGATTATCACAATGGTGACGTATGTGCCATGTCCCTATGTACATATAAATGTATATAGTAGATGATGAAGTAATTCTAACATCTCTACTTTTCTTTTAGCTATTTTTTAAATTGTTAGCACTTTAAAGATTACATATATATATATATATATCCAACAAATGATTATTAAATTAAGGATAAGAAGGCATTTTAAGTATTGTATAGAATAAACATTGACTAATCAATTTTATTTTTGACTGAATTGAAATCACTAATATAATTTAATTTTTGAAGATATTTGTTAGAGAAAAGTAGAAAAACAGTAAAATATCTTTTCTAACTAGCTTCAATGGAATTGATCTCATTTTGTTGAAAGTTACATGATCATAAATCATGGGAAAAACTTCTTGATTGCTTATACTTTTATTGATTCAAAAAAATCTATAATGATCAGATCTTTTGTAAGCTAATATTGTAATTTTGGCTATTATAACTTCATAAATTCTTTCTTTTTTTTACTCTTTTCACTCAATAAGTAGTCATTGGTTACTCTGCACCAAAGGGAGTAATGCTTAGTTTGTAGTGGTTTTCTTGGACTTTGCAGCAATTATTTTCAATTAAATGATAATCTTGTTGGACAGTCTTATCCAATTAAACTGTTATTTTTTAGTATAACTATCAATTAAAATTACTTGTAACAACAAAAATTAACTTAAGCATGTTGAAAAAGCTATGGAAAAGAGACTTTAGTAAGAGTATCTTGTTGCTCATTGCTTAGAGGGTAATGTTTTCTGTTCTAGAGTTTCAAATAAAAATTGATTCTAATACGATGAAGTACGTGGAACTCTATAAATAGTAATATAATTATTTCTTTTCGATAAAAAATAAAATATTATTAAGTCTTTGACAAACCCTAGGAGATCGATCTCCTCGAAGTGATCAAGGAGGTCGATTCCGATCATCCTCTTTTTTTCCTTTTCTTACATAATAAAATCCTAAAGTCTTATCAATGATTCTCATGGACTGTAGAATAATATCTTAGAATCTATTAAGCATAATCTTAGATACTAAGCATTTAATAAGAAAATTTATTACTTTTATATACAGTTATTGTTATTGGGAATATAATGGAACAACAAATTAGGTTACTAATATAGGGTAAGTTAAGCATAAATATCCACTATTACATATAAAAATCAAATAGCCACTATCTGTATAGATATCCCTCCTGTTTTCTATAGATCTTGGATCCATTATATTCAACACAATCTCTTTGAATAATCTACATGTCATGCACCCTTCCATAAAACTTGACACTTGAAATATTGATTGTTGCGAATGAAAAGAAAATATCATCAAGTAGGCATACAAACACACTGCATCCTCTTACAGAACACCACCATGGGAGCTCTTCCACACCCAAGCACAGATCGAGTCTTCTCACACTTCATCGTAGCTCCCAAGCCCTGCAAGTTGACGCTCATGATACAGCGTCGACGACATGAGTCCACAGAAGTTCTCCTCGTCGAACACCTCAGTCGGAGCCACCAGACTATTGTATGCCTCCACCGTGCAGCTCACGGTGAGACTCGAAAGCATCGAGCTGGGAGACTCAGAAGCCGCTGCGGAGGCCACCGGGGGTTCGTCGGTGGACTCATGTACTAGAGAAGCGCTCACCGTGTTCGTGTCGGCGACGAGGGAGTCGCGGCCGGTGAGCTTCTGCACGAGGGCGCGGAACGTGGCGGCGCTGGTGGTCACCCTCATGGGGTTGGAGATGTAGACCACCTTGATGGGCTTCTTCTTCCTGACGCTAGTTTTTGATCGCTTGAGGCACTTCCGGTGGACAATTCGTCTCTCCATGGCTTGGCGCCGGTGAATGTGATGGCAACAGCACCGGAGATGGAAGGGAAGTATGAGGAGGGAGTATGATCTTTATAGTGTGAGGGCAGAGAAAAGATCTTGTGATCACAGGAGATTCATATGCAGAGAAGTCAAGTGGATAGACTGTGTGCGCGACAGAGAGATTGGGGATCAAATGCAGATTCATATAATGTCAGCATTAACTTTTTGAGGGATAGATGTGAAGGACATGACGTGGCAGCAGTGGCCAGAGGTGACGTCAAGGAGATGGAATCGGTTTGGTGGTGTCATTTATACTGTGTTACGAACACCCGTGCGACTCATCCATATTGAGACGAGTGGAGATAAGTAGAATACTCCATCATTTCGGTACTCATACAAACACCTCTAAACTTTTTTTTTATTATCCTATTAATATATGGATCTTGATGTTGATGAGACATTTGATCGATATAATTTAAATTAGATTATATTAAACATTAATTAAGTCGATTATGAATTAATTATAAATTATTTGATTTGTTTAAGTCAAATAAAATAATATTAATATTCAATAATAACATCCATCTTCTCTTCTCGAAGATGAAAAATATATGAGGTCGAGATAAGTAGAATACTCTATCATATCGGTACTCATACAAATACCTCTAAATTTATTTTTAATTATTCTAAACGAATAAGACATTTGATCCGTTTAGATTAAATTAAATATTAATTAAATTAAATTAAATAATATTGATATTCAATAATAATATTCGTCTTTAGTATGTCAGTTGATATAATTATTATGATTTATAATTATTAATTAATTTAAATTAATTAGAAGAATATAAAAAATTATGAATTTTTCGCTTTCGTCTCTCTAAATAAGAAATTAGATATGGATGAGGATGAGATAGGAAAGCACTTCTCACCTGCTATACTATTCCAAGAAGAACAAAGTCAAAACTAAAACTATCAAAAGGTTCATTAATTTAAATCTGAATCAAAACTTTGATTCTGATTTCTAAATTTGAAAAATTAGAATTGACAGTTTTGATTTTGGTTTGTACGATTGCTTTCATAATTTTAAATTATTTTTTATAATTTATATAATTTTATATTTTAAAATTTTAAATTTAAAACATTAGTAGGTCGAATCGGAGTTGACCAAATCGAAATCAAAATCATTGATTCTAGAATCGATCCAAAACCATTGATTTCGAAAGAATAGTTTGAAGTGGTTTATAGAGTGATAATGAACGTCGATACATATATAATTATAAATAATAATAGTAATGATGTGCGTATGAGTTAAAAGGAGTAGGTATTTTGTAGCCAAAACCCAAAAGAGATATAAATAGGTTGAATTGTTGATGTAGATTGGAGACATGTCTCTGTTTACTTTAGGATGTGGCCCATCCATGTCGAGTCGAGTCCTTGATTTCAAATGTGTTCGGCATCTATTATTTGTGAGGGTACCACCACATTAAAGGTGTGTTCCAATGAACCTTTAATCCACACGCTCGAGTTGCTCGGAGGACACTTACATCCAACCAACCTCGAGACTTTGAGACACTCAACCATGTCTACATGATTTTGTGTTATCAATCCATGGTAGACAAATCCCCATTAAATGAGGACTAGAATTGGGCACATGCATTGTGCCCATTGTGATGGACTTCCACATATTAAACACGAGATATGATGTCATTGATTTTTGTGAATTTGGTTATATATATATATATATATTCTTGTCTTAAAAGTCAAACCTTTTTATTATTTCCAAAAAAAAATTATTTTTAAGAGCTCCATACAAAGTCAGAATTGTACTCTCTTTTTTCTCTACATTACACTGAACATTTATTTTTGCTTAACAATTTAATTTTTTTTAGTTTTCTTTTTGCATTGGGTATGTTGGGATTAAAAAGTACTTTTTATATTTCTAGAAATAGTGTACTTGAAGGATAAAAAATTTCTGACAATTAATATCTGATTATTCTATAATTGCATCATATATAAGTCTTAATGAGGGAGAACATAAAAAAAATGTATTTAGAGTGTCCTTAGGATTTTATATTTATATAAATATCAATAAGGAATGTCAAACTATAAATATAAATACAAATGAGGAATTTATATTTATATAAATATAAAAAGGGGATGACAAACTATGTAATTCTTCTTTTTTTTCTTCCAACTTTACACTTTGATTATAGATTTTCTCAATTTGTGCTCGATTTCAATCTAATGAATTGGATCATTTCAAATACAAAAGGTTTTGACCCAAATGTGATGTCATACTGACACATTTGAGCAGCTACCTCAGGTGTAGTTAAGAGAAGAGTCTGGATTCAGTGTATGTTGACAGATCCAGCTTTAATCAAGTGAAAGGACTTGCTGACCTTCACCTTCACTGAGGGGGCCAAGACAATCAAGTTGATGGTTGTGTGGTGCCCCAGCATTTAGCCACTGCCTACCCACACAGCCCTTCTTGAAACAGTGTGTTGGCACAACTTTGTTGAAACATAAGGTGAGGAAAAAGATACATTCCCACACAATGTACCAGGTGAACAATTATTTGGATTTGATTTGCTTTGCTTTGTTTAATTAAGATGACCAATTGAGCACATTGTGTTAGAGTTACTAAGAAGCTTACGTAAATTAATAGAGAAAATTAAATTATTTATCAAAGCTTACGTAAGATTTACTAAGAAGCTTACGTAAGATTAACATGACTCGATA
>CM017197.1:41120055-41130055 GCA_004837865.1 Musa balbisiana
CCTCACGTGCACGCTCCTCATCTTCGCCTGGATCCCCTGGAGGTCCATCCACGCGATGGAGGGGAAGAAGTCGCCGATATTGAACTGCGCCCCGCCCGTGAGCATGTCGAGCACAATGCTCTTGAACTTGTTGGACTCCTCCCCGTGGGTGTCGAACACTCTTTTGCTCACCAGGACCATGCCGAGGATGTTCGCCAGCGCGCACACGAGCACGTCCGGCAGCACCACCGGCTCGTCCTTCGTGGCCAGGCCGTGCATGGAGCGGATCATGCGCCCGAACTCGTCCCGCCGGACGGCGGCCCAGCCGGCGAAGGCCTTTCCTCCCAGCATGTGGAGGCTGCATACCTTGCGGAGGAGCTTCCACGTCGGGTTGTAGTCGGCCATGACCAGGTCCTGGCGCTGGTAGGTGACGTCCCGGGCGCTGAGGGGGTCGGGACGGTTGGCGAACTGCGCGTCGAGGGTCTTGAGAAAGGCGCGGGCGGCGTCGGCGTTGGAGGCGACGACGCAGCCGTGGGAGCCTAGACGGAGGAACATGATGGGGCCGTAGCGTTTGGCGAGGCGGGCGAGGTTGGCGTGCGCTTTGGCCCCGACGAGCGGCAGCGCGCCGATGATGGGGAAGCCGCGAGGGCCCGGGGGTAAGGGAAGGCGGGAGGTCGACCTGCGGAGAAATCCACGGAGGAGGAGGTGAAGGAGAAGACAGAGAGCGGCGGCGGCCGCGAGGTAGGGGTCGAGAGCCATGCTTGCAGCTATCAGTAGTGCAAGCTGGTGATGTTGGTATGTATGCTTCTGCTGAAGCCTTCATTGGGAATATATAGAGCAGACAAGGGAGAGATGGGACGAATCTTTTGACATAGTTCTCTTAAAACATAAACGGAACGGGTCAAATAAGCCACCGCATGATTACGAATGTAATTATAAATATACTTCTTGATGTTTATTTACTTTTAGCTATACAAAATTCTTTTTTTAATCTAATAAACCAATCCAAACTTCGTCAGAGCTATTAGCACATTACTATAAGATATGTAAATATTTTTTTTATTTACGATATATATATATATATATATATATATATATATATATATATATATATATATATATATATATATATATATATATATATATATATATATATATATATATATATATATATATATATATATATATATATATATATATATATATATATATATATATATATATATATATATATATATATATATATATATATATATATATATATATATATATATATATATATATATATATATATATATATATATATATATATATATATATATATATATATATATATATATATATATATATATATATATATATATATATATATATATATATATATATATATATATATATATATATATATATATATATATATATATATATATATATATATATATATATATATATATATATATATATATATATATATATATATATATATATATATATATATATATATATATATATATATATATATATATATATATATATATATATATATATATATATATATATATATATATATATTTTTAATGATAGATTATTTTTTTAGTTTTATATTAATTTATGATATTTTTAAATATATTTTGTAAATGAGTTTAATGGTTAATATATGTAAACTTGAGGAGAGAACAGTAGAATAAAAAAGAGGTAGTGGTGGCAAGAGGAGGAATCAAAGGGGGTGGGAGGAGGAGGAAACCAAGAGGAAGAGCAAGGAGGATAAGCCAACTGAAGGGGGAGGAGATGGTTGGTTATGTGAGAGGAGGAGGCAGTGGTGGTGGAGGTGGAAGAGACGAGGGTTAATTTGGAAATAAGGGTAACAAAATAATTTCGAAAAAGACAGTAAGACTTAAAAAGAATAAATCAAATATTTATATTTTTAGTTGAATCTATTTGATCCGATTCATGTCAAACAAATCAGCTCACCCAAATAACCCAAAGTCGATCAGTATTAATGAACCTCAACTATTTTTTAATTTTATAAAAGATATTTTGATTATAGTATGAAAAAATAACGTCCCTTAGTAAAAACTAAATATTGGGGCATTATATGATAAAAATCTCATTATTATAGATTTTTTAGATAAATTATCCTAATAATATTTATATATATATTATTGTAATTGAAGAAAAAAAGCCTTAAGTGGTAAACAAATTTCCTTTTTCAGAAATCACCCATTTATGGGTTGAATATGATATCGTTGACTATGTAGAATTGGTGAGAATGGAATCAGCGACTTCACACCCAAGGAGAAATAATAACCATATATGGATTATGCATTCGTGGTTGAATAGAAACCATTTATGGATCAACGACTTCACGCCTCATGCATACTAATAATACACATAACGTTGAAAACTTTGTAATATAAGATTAAATTCAGTGATCAAAATGCATAATGATAATGTAGTTAATATGCACAGTAATCTGGCAACTAAGCAAGCTTGAATATAACATATGTAGGGGAAGAAACAAGAAAAATTAGAAATGTTATGATGATAACACATTTGATTATTTGTTATATATACCTATAGAGTTCCAACATGAATAAAAGATTAATTGCCTGGTAACGAACAGAATTAAATAGAAAGGAAGCCAAGACTATGATCACTAGTGTTAGTCTACATAATGTCTTTTTTTTCCTGCTTCTTCTTAGATTCACTGTATACAGAAAGAAACATGATTCTTTAGGGTAGGCTGAGACAATTTAGCAGTTTTGATTGGATTTTCCTCCATGTACACGTGTGATATAGTGTGTCACTCGTCATCCATTGCTGGTCTAATTTCTAGAAATTACCTAGAATATTCAACATCATGAACTCAAGGGTCAGTGAACAGTATTCTTGAAGAAAACATGTTTTGCTTAATATTCAACAATCTTGTTGAAGCTCATGCATGTCAGGATTTAGAAGTTTCGTGTGTAAATTTGATTGAATTCTTCTCCATGCACAGGTGTGATCTGGTGTATCACTGGTCTACTTTGTATAAACCTAGAAAATTGCATAATATGTGAAGTAAGTCTAAGATTGGCTGATATGGTCAAACATCTTGAAACAAAAGGGTCAGTGACCAGTCTTCTTTAAAAAAACAGTCTTCTTGAAGAAAAGGTTTTGCTTAATATTCAACAGCTGGTGAATATTTCCTAAGAGTAGCTTGTGCATGCCAATGTTCAGATATTTTATAATATGATGAGTGATTAGTGGATAAATATCGAAAATGATTATGCACATCTTTCAATTATCGTGAGATTATTGAACCATGTCAAGACTACAGTTATATTAATAGTTTTATCGAGCCAACTTTCTCGTCTTCATAGGGTTGATCGAGTCGACATCTCCAGCAGCACCATGTTATCAACCTATGAGACACTTAAGACATATCGGCCGAATGAGTACATGATATGTCCGCAACTGCCTACACTCCTCGCATCAGGCTGCCTAATGAATGCTGAATAGTCAACAGCTGGTCCGTAATCCACAAGATTAGAGTGGCATGAACAATTAGATTATCTCTAATGTCAGCACCATTCCCAAGTTTACTATATATTTGCTCTCAAGAAAGATTTCAGTTTGTGAGTGTTGGTATAAGTAAACTTTGCATGAACTTTAAGTTTTGACAACCGTGACTTCTCCACGGCATGTTGTGTTTTTGGTGAGAAGGATTGATGCTTAATAGTCAACGGCTGGTGCATAATCGACAAGATAGAGTGGCATGCACAATTAGTTCATCTCTTACGTCAGCACCATTGCCAAGTTTACTATATATATATATTTGCTTTCAAGAAATACTTTAGTATACAAGTGTTTTCATATAAGATCAAAATCATTATATATATATATATTTCTAATCCATCTATGATTTGAGGATCAATCACATATTTAAATAACTAATTTAATTACGAGATTTATGTGATTGATAAATCTAAGTGATTGATCAGAGAAATCTCTTATTCAATATCTTTATAAATACTTATCATCTCAATAAATAAAAATAATCTCTTCCACAATATCTCAATTCTTCATGGTATCATTGCTCCACTTGCCTCGAGTAAAGCTTCCTTTTCATCGCTATCTGACGACAACAATATCTCTTCTCCGTTGATCGTTATTGCTTGATTTCTTTTTTTGCTCAGTGACTTCACCCTTTGTTTCCCTACTAGTTTTTATAGACTTCGAATGAAACATACTTGAAAAGAGAAGAGAAGATGGCAGGATCAATTATCACAACTCAGGTCAATCAAAAATCCAAAAGAAAAAACAATCAAAGCAATAAAAACTTCAACAAAGGGCCAAATAAGATGCCTCCTGGATATATGAGTAACACGTAGAGTTGTCATCCTCCATTACACTATCAATCTTTTAATTATGGTGGCAACTTTAATCCAAATTACTTAGGAAATAATTTACACTACAACTATCAAGAGCTATAACATCCTAACAATAACAATCAATAAAAAGTACTCATACTAGTTCAGTATGAGTATCGGTGAATATGGAGACAATGAAGACATCATTATTGGTGATGGTAATAGAATCCCTAGTACTCATACTTGTTCAGTAATACTTAATTCAAACACTAATACTTTTACACTCGATGATGTTCTATGTGTATCTTACATTAAAAGAAATCTCATTTTTGTTTCTCAATTCTGCAAACAAAATAACACCTTTATTGAGTTCTTTCTTAACTCGTTACTTGTAAAAGATTTAAGTATGAGGGTATCCTTGGTCCGAGGCTAGAATAAAGATAGCATTTACGAGTGATCATCAGCCTCACAAATCACCCAACCAACTACTCTTATTTTAGTTGTTACTCCAATCGATATATGACATCATCATCTTGGTCATCCATCATCCTCTATTCAATAGTAGCTACTTTCTTGTTACTCTCTTCCAGCCTCAAAATCAAGTAAAATTACAACTCACTATGATTCTTGCTTTTGTAATAAAGGTCACAGACTACCTTTTAGAACGTCTTCTATAACTTACTCGAAACCATTTGAAATTATCTACACCAATGTTTAGAGCCCTATCCCAATCATTTCTTTTGATAATTTCAGATTTTATATTATTTTTATAGATTACTTTATTAAATATACATGATTATACATACTTAGATACAAATATGAAGTCACTATAGTCTTTACCTACTTTAGAAAGTTGGTCAAAAACTTCTTCTAGTCTATCATTAAAATAGTTTACTTTAACAAAGGAGGTGAATACCGAGACTCAAAAACCTATATCTCATCTTACGATATATAATATCTCAAGTCACCACCATACACTCCTCAACTAGTTGGCTCTACCGAATGAAAATATCGACATATAGACAAAACAGGTCTAACCCTTTTACATCAAGCCTTTATGCCACTAAACTTTTAGTCAACAACCTTTTAAACTATAGTCTATCTCATTAACCACATGCTCACCCTAGTCTTACAACACCAATCATCATTTGAAAAACTATTTCACAAAACCCTAAACTTCAAAAACTCAAAATCCTAAACTTCAAAAACATCCAAGCCTTACATTTCATAGTGTATTCTCTTGAATACAACGCTTTTCGATGCTATAATCTTCAAAACTCAAAAAGTCTATAGCACGTCATTTATTTTTGTCAGTCTATTTTTCTTTTTCAAAACCATGAGTCTTCAATAATGCAACCACTCCAACAACTATACGTCACTAGATTCATAGGAGTACATCTTAAACCCCCTCAAACATACCTCTCACCACACCAACAGTAGTTTTTCTTAAGATATACACTCCCTTATCACTCTAGTTCAATAACACCACCTTCTTTATAACTTCTTCACCTATATATATATATATATATATATATATATATATATATATATATATATATATATATATATATATATATATATATATATATATATATATATATATATATATATATATATATATATATATATATATATATATATATATATATATATATATATATATATATATATATATATATATATATATATATATATATATATATATATATATATATATATATATATATATATATATATATATATATATATATATATATATATATATATATATATATATATATATATATATATATATATATATATATATATATATATATATATATATATATATATATATATATATATATATATATATATATATATATATATATATATATATATATATATATATATATATATATATATATATATATATATATATATATATATATATATATATATATATATATATATATATATATATATATATATATATATATATATATATATATATATATATATATATATATATATATATATATATATATATATATATATATATATATATATATATATATATATATATATATATATATATATATATATATATATATATATATATATATATATATATATATATATATATATATATATATATATATATATATATATATATATATATATATATATATATATATATATATATATATATATATATATATATATATATATATATATATATATATATATATATATATATATATATATATATATATATATATATATATATATATATATATATATATATATATATATATATATATATATATATATATATATATATATATATATATATATATATATATATATATATATATATATATATATATATATATATATATATATATATATATATATATATATATATATATATATATATATATATATATATATATATATATATATATATATATATATATATATATATATATATATATATATATATATATATATATATATATATATATATATATATATATATATATATATATATATATATATATATATATATATATATATATATATATATATATATATATATATATATATATATATATATATATATATATATATATATATATATATATATATATATATATATATATATATATATATATATATATATATATATATATATATATATATATATATATATATATATATATATATATATATATATATATATATATATATATATATATATATATATATATATATATATATATATATATATATATATATATATATATATATATATATATATATATATATATATATATATATATATATATATATATATATATATATATATATATATATATATATATATATATATATATATATATATATATATATATATATATATATATATATATATATATATATATATATATATATATATATATATATATATATATATATATATATATATATATATATATATATATATATATATATATATATATATATATATATATATATATATATATATATATATATATATATATATATATATATATATATATATATATATATATATATATATATATATATATATATATATATATATATATATATATATATATATATATATATATATATATATATATATATATATATATATATATATATATATATATATATATATATATATATATATATATATATATATATATATATATATATATATATATATATATATATATATATATATATATATATATATATATATATATATATATATATATATATATATATATATATATATATATATATATATATATATATATATATATATATATATATATATATATATATATATATATATATATATATATATATATATATATATATATATATATATATATATATATATATATATATATATATATATATATATATATATATATATATATATATATATATATATATATATATATATATATATATATATATATATATATATATATATATATATATATATATATATATATATATATATATATATATATATATATATATATATATATATATATATATATATATATATATATATATATATATATATATATATATATATATATATATATATATATATATATATATATATATATATATATATATATATATATATATATATATATATATATATATATATATATATATATATATATATATATATATATATATATATATATATATATATATATATATATATATATATATATATATATATATATATATATATATATATATATATATATATATATATATATATATATATATATATATATATATATATATATATATATATATATATATATATATATATATATATATATATATATATATATATATATATATATATATATATATATATATATATATATATATATATATATATATATATATATATATATATATATATATATATATATATATATATATATATATATATATATATATATATATATATATATATATATATATATATATATATATATATATATATATATATATATATATATATATATATATATATATATATATATATATATATATATATATATATATATATATATATATATATATATATATATATATATATATATATATATATATATATATATATATATATATATATATATATATATATATATATATATATATATATATATATATATATATATATATATATATATATATATATATATATATATATATATATATATATATATATATATATATATATATATATATATATATATATATATATATATATATATATATATATATATATATATATATATATATATATATATATATATATATATATATATATATATATATATATATATATATATATATATATATATATATATATATATATATATATATATATATATATATATATATATATATATATATATATATATATATATATATATATATATATATATATATATATATATATATATATATATATATATATATATATATATATATATATATATATATATATATATATATATATATATATATATATATATATATATATATATATATATATATATATATATATATATATATTCAAGATAGTAATAAACTTGACTAAGTCATATATGAAAACAAATAATACATTAATCTTAGCAGATTGATTTTTTTTCTTTTTTTTTATTTTGGCAAACGGTAACCACTAACCAATGAAGGTGGGTTATTGATTTGTCATTTGAGAAATATCTCACCTTATAAATTTGATATGTGATATCATCCTATAAGTTTTATACCTAAAACATCATTTTGATGACGGTACCTAATTCAATTATTTAGAATGAGAATTTGAAACCTTATTTTATAAATAACACAGAAAATAATAAGTTTGAGATGACGTTTCTAAAGCTTGTTATATTTTAGGTAGGTTGAGACTGAAACTTTATTTTGCTTTATACATTTAAAATTCTATTCGGGTGATGTTATATCCGACTCACTTACCATCATTTACCTTACATTTAGGATTGGAATTCTAATCCAAAATTTCATTAGCATGTTAATTGCAAATTACCTATAACTCTTAGTTTAAAGTATTTAGTAGGTTAGTCTCATCATTTATTTTTATACCATGATAAAATGATGAGTTAGACAATATCTGTTTTATAAACTAAAATTTTGTAGGGAAGAGCTCAACCCGTATAAAAGCTCCTACAATATACTATTCCTTCTTTATTTTGATAGATCCTAACTTCAATAAAAAATAAACCCATTTAGTTCTCTATAAATACGATCAAGAAGAAGAATTAGAAGGAAAAAGAAACACGATGGACAACTCATATAAAAGAGGTTGATAATTAATCATTAATGAAATAACATGATAAAGTTTATTCTTAGTGTTTTTCAAACATTTTGGAATTACTTGTCATCCAATCAATTCTTAGATGGTATCAAAGCAGATCATGAACTTGAATTCTTTGTCATTCTCTTTCTCAATGTTTAATTAAATATTCACACCACACATTCAAATTTCCTTCACTTAAGCTTTGGGGATTACCGTCCCTACGCATATGAACACCCAATATTGAGGATTTTTTTCCTTTTTTCTTTGTTGTTAAGTACATGTATCAGTTGGACATATT
>CM017197.1:41135055-41177555 GCA_004837865.1 Musa balbisiana
AGAACCTTTTGTGTGTGTATGTTCAATCTACTATCTCTCACTTACGTCGACAAAATATCATAATCATTTCCAAATAAACTTATTACTTCCTATATATATATATATATATTCAATTCAAGATAGTAATAAACTTGACCAAGTCAAATATGAAAACAAATAATACATTAAATTCTTTATCATTCTCTTTCTCAATGTTTAATTAAAATATTCACACCACACATTCGGATTTCGTTCACTAAATGATCAATGCTTATAAAAAACACAACTCCGGTAATTTTCCATCATTGAGTACTGTATTAAGATAATAAATATCTCCATTGAAATCAAGAGTATAAATTTCTTTTATTTTTTTTCATAGCATTGCCCATTTTGATTTGTTAAAAATCTCATTTAAATTCTTGATTCAGTATTACTTTGTAAATATGGTCTCCTTATAAACATCGAGTGCCAACAATTCTTTTCTTTTATATATTTTTTATAAATAATAAATGGTGAAAATAGGACTTATCCGCAATGATCTATGCGAGTTAAGTTAACTATACTTTATAAAAAAAAAATTCGGATGAGACATCACTATCGTTTATCGAATTATATATCAAATATTGAGTCCTTAGTAAGTACATCACTTTCAAATTAATAATTGAAATATAAAACTTTAACGGATAGGCATATGAACACACAACATTGAGGTTTTTTTTTTTTTTGTTTGTTTGTTAAGAGTGTCATATTGTGAAAGGCATTGTTTTAATTAAAATAAGAGTGCCATATTGTGAAAGGCATTGTTTTAATTAATACTTAAGTCATTTTCTTATCAAACATCTCAATCTAAAGCGTGAATTTTAGTAGAACACCACCAACTACATAGAAGACGCCATTGACCAAGTTTTGGATGATGGAGCTCTCACTCCTTCTAAAAAGCTATATAATTTTCTGATTACTATCATGTAAGAACTTGGTAAAAGAAAGACCTAATATTTATAAGTAGATTGATTTCCTTTTGATCTGATTAAATATTTTAGTCGTTTTAAGCATTTATTTGATTTAATTGTGTATTTTCATGTATGTTTTAGTCTGTTATATGTGTTTCCTTATGGACAAAATAAAATTTGAGGCCCCTTATTTTACCTACTTTTTTGCTTTTTTTTCACCTTAATATTATCCACAATCCGAACGTATTTTAAGTATAGTAGTGATGCAGCTCTATCCACAATGTTTTTAGTTCATGAGTGTAGATCTGTACAAATTCAAGTAAGCATTTCCTATGCATATCTGAGTGTGTTATTTGTAATCACAAAAAGGGGTTTTTAACTGTGAATTGGTGTTTTTGGTTTTGATTTGATCAATTGCAGCTCGAGATGTGATGTCAACTTTTAGACAATTTACATCAACAAAAATGAATATTCTCTCATCAAATCAGTGGTTAAAAAATTAATACATTATAAACTCACATCTCTAAGTGTTATTAAAAATATTCATATATATATATATATATATATATACAGAAAGTTTGACATACATTCAAAAGCTTAGGCTTTAGGTTGAATCAATGTCCAATATGATATATATTAATCCTAATAAGTATGTCTTCATCATATTTCTAAGCCATTCCATTGGAGTGGCTTTATCAAATATATGTTAGGTATAATCTTTTGCAATAATGAACCAAAATAAAATTTCCCTCATCTACACATGATTCCAGCATTGTATCTCTCATAAATAATTCTTTTGACCTCTTTCAAACACTATAATTAGAAAAAGAAAGATCAGATATGATGAATTTTATCACGAAGAAGATTGATCATATTAACCTTTTATTGAAAGCTTCCTCTTGTTTTTCTTTTGAAGGAAATAGTAAAGTCTTGTCCTTACTCATCAGTTCTTCTCCATCGATATTAGGTTTGATCACAAAGATGAAGGCAGCTTCTGGGGTCAATCAGAACACATTTGCAGGCTCAATTTCTACAGTTCCAAGTGCCTTCAAAATGCTGCTACTTAGCTTTCTGCTGCACCCACGGATTACTACTGCAAATATTGCTGATTATTATGTGTCACGATGATGCACCTGTTGAAAATCTCAGGAGCAAGATGATAGATATAAAAAATAATTATAGAGGAGTGACATATAGAGAAGAATAGAGAGCATTAAAAATTTATATTAAATATGATAACTTAGGATCTCTCATACCTCAAATCTCTAAGTTTTTTTTTTGTTTTGTTTTATCACATATATCTTCTCTTAATTGTATGTCTAAAGATTTAAGGCTTTGACTCTGACCAATTATAATAAGAAATCCTATCTACTTGTAAATCTAAGTCAAAATCTTATCTACTTACAGAATTTGATTCAATATCTCATCAGTAACCAAGTGTGTACTGATGATAATAGTATAATAAACAGTCTCCTATATATTATGGCTGTGCCTATATTATCTATTGTGATAGTTCACTATAATAAGCAATCCACCTTTCTTCTTTGTAAGGCTCCACCAAGTTCTATATACTGATGCAACAAGATTAAAACTAGCAATTCTTTTGTTGAGATGCTGGCGTGAAATCTATTGCGTTGTAAACTAAATAGAACTAGCAAGTTCTATATAGTGTTTGCATCTATTAAATACTGTGTGCTGTTAAGATGAAATTATCTCTCTCTCTCTCTCACAAATAAGCTTCCTTATTTAATTAGCTTGACCAAGTTATCATTTATAGTAGTCTCTTGATTGGCCTACCACAATCTTAACAGAAGTTTGCTAATCTCTCATCTTCACAATTTATAGAGCTAATAATAAGATATAAATTTTAAAAATTATTTTAATATTGATATGGTTGGACACTCCTTATCTATATTCATAAAAAGAATCATTTTTTCATCAAATAAATTTTGAAGTCTTTTTGAGTTTCAATCCCTTGTATATTCTTTCACATAATTCATTAAAAATTTCTTTTGTTCTCTTTAGATCTATTAAGAAAATCTTAGGTATACTTCAAATTTTATTTTTTCTTTCCATACCGACCTCCTGTTAAATTATGAGGTGCATGAGATAATTATAGAAAAAGAAAACTTCAATATCAAAGATTTGTTCATGTACTTAGTTTCGTATCCTACTAGTAATTCTAGTTCTCCAAACAACTTAAAAGAATTCAAAAATATTTACAAATCCTACCTCTCCAACAAAATGAGAGCCAGTAAAACTCATTGGCTTAAAGGTGGAAGAAGAACAACAACAAGAGTAGCATGTTAGCCAAGTAATGATTAGAGGAGTATCAAGAATCATCATGTTGGGAAAAACATGTTAAAATGGAATAATTTTTTTCTTTCTTTGTGTATCAAAATAAATTCCTTATCAAAATACCAACTTGATATCCAAATATAAATATCAACTAGCATATCATAAATAATAGAACAATAAATCAATTATATAGTGAGACCAAATCTTTTAACATGGAAAACCCAATGTGAGAAAAATCACGGGACCGTAGTCCACCTCAAACTTCCACTATCAATAGTGATGATAACAGGTTTATAGTAAATCTTTTCTAGAATAACTAGAGGATCACAATAACATCAATAACATAGATCTTGGTTCAAGAATAGCATATTATCATCACATAGGATGGATCTCCTCAAAAGAGAATTCTAGGTCTCACAAAATGGGTATAGCAGAAAAGTACTTTAGAGAGAGTAAACTATATATCAACACCGTTAGGATTGTAGAACTTGCTGTAAAGATTCTCTGTATAAAATTTGAGCCAAAACTGACAATGTTTGGCCACTCATCGTCAAGCAGAAAAGTCAAGATCCTAATTTTCTCTCTCCTTTTAGCGGTGCACGATCTGATGTCTAATTCGCTACCCTCACCTTTTGCCTTTTAATTAACTGATTTGGGCTCAAAAAAGCCTAATTGTCCAAGCCCACATATGGGCTGGACCCAACAATTCTCTCCCTCCAACTCATATGGTGGGTTGTACTAAGCTCGCTCTTCGCCTACATGCTTCAAACTTCTCCTTAGGCAAAGACTTTGTCAACATATCTGAACCATTCTCATTTATATACACTTTTTTCAACTGTAATTCTTTCATCTCAAGCACATCATGAATTCAGTGATATCTCATATCAATATGCTTGGATCTAGAATGATATGTTGAATTCTTGGAGAGGTGAATGATACTCTGACTATCACAACAAACAGTATATCCTTCCTGTTTCAAACCAAATTCCTACAGAAACCTTTTCATCCATACAGTTTCCTTACAAGCTTTAGTAATTGCTATGTATTCTGCTTTTGTGGTTGATAGAGCAATACAATTCTGTAACTTTGATTGCCAAGAGACTGCTCCCCCTGTAAATGTCATCAAGAACCCCGAAGTGGACTTCATGGAATCAGTATCACCTACCATATTTGCATCTGTGTAGCCTTTTAACATAGGTTCATCATTGCCAATTCTTGGAGAGGTGAATGACACTCTCACTATCACAGTAAATAGTATATCCTTCTTGTTTCAATCCCAATTCCTACAGAAACCTTTTCATCCATAAAGTTTCCTTACAAGCTTTAGTAATTGCTATGTATTCTGCTTCTGTGGTTGATAGAGCAATACAATTCTATAACTTTGATCGCCAAGAGACTGCTCACCCTACAAATGTCATCAAGAACCCCGAAGTGGACTTCTTGGAATCAGTATCACCTACCATATCTGCATCTGTGTAGCCTTCTAACATAGGTTTATCACTGCCAAAACATAAACATAACCTAGAAGTACCTTTTAGATATCTTAATATCCATTTCACTATTGCCCAATGTTCCTTTCCAGGATTAGAGAGAAATCGGCTGACAACTCTAACTGCATGAGCTATATCTAGTCTAGTACAAACCATAGCATACATCAAACTGTCTACTGTAGATGATTAAGGCACTCTGCACATTTCTTCTTTTTCTTTCTCACTTGTAGGACATTGTTTCGAACTAAGCTTGAAATGACCTACAAGTGGAGAACAAACAACTTTGGCTTTACTCATGTTGAATCTTTCAAGAACCTTTTCAATGTAAGTCTTCTGAGATAGCGAAATCTTCCCTTTCTTCCTATCATGAAGAATCTTGATACCAAGTATTTATTTCACCGATCCCAAGTCTTTCATGGTAAAAGACTTAGCTCTCTTTTAAGCATTTCAATTTTACCAGCATCATAACCAACAATCAGCATATCATCAACATATAGCGGTAGAATAATAAAATCATCATTTGAAAATTTCTTCATAAACACATAATGATTAGATGTGGTTCTATCATACCCTTGGCTCATATAAAGGAATCAAACTTCTTGTATCATTGTCTAGGTGTCTGTTTGAGTCCATATAAGCTTTTCCTAAGCTTACACACCATATTTTCTTTTCCCTTAACTTTGAAACCTTTTGGTTGCTCCATGTAAATTTCTTCTTCTAAGTCACCATGAAGAAATGTTGTTTTCACATCAAGTTGCTCAACTTCTAAATTCAAGCGGGCAGCCGAACCAAGAACAACTTGGATAGAGGACATTTTCACCACAAGAGAAAATATTTCTTCAAAGTCAATACCTTTCTTCTGACTGAATCCTTTCACGACTAGTCGTGCCTTGTATTTTTGTTGTGAGTTATTATTTTCAGTTTTCAATTTGTAAACCCACTTATTCTTGAGAGCTTTCTTCTCTTTAGGCAACTTTATCAGGTCATAGGTGTGGTTCTCATGCAATGATCTCATCTTTTCTTGCATGGCTTTAACCCACTCATTCTTATGCCCATGTAGAATAGCTTCTTGGTAAGTTTCTGGCTCTCCTCCGTTAGTAAGCATAGCATACTTATGTGGAGGATATCTGGTAGATGGTTGTAATGAAATCTCAATTGGTAGTGGAGGTGCTTGTTTAGTTGGTTTAACATCATCAACTGTAGGAGTCTCATCACTTACATTCTCACCACAATCTTGTTCATCTTTCTCATGATCATCATGAACTACAAGTGAAGGAACTGGACCCAGACTCCAAAGAATATAAACAAAGGTTTCTGGCTTCTCAATATTATCACAATCATTAAACAATTAGTCTTCAAGAATACAACATCTTTGCTTCTAATAATCTTCTTATTCACTGGATCCCATAATCTGTACCCAAACTCTTCATGACCATATCCCAAAAAAATACATGCTTTTGCTTTATTATCAAGCTTGGACCTTTCATCTTTGGGAATATGAACAAAAGCTTTACACCCAAAGACTCTCAAATGATTATAAGATATATCTTTTCCTTTCCATACTCTCTCTAGAACATCACATTTCAAAGAAACTGATGGAGAAAGATTTATCAGGTCAACTGTAGTTCTCATAGCCTCCCCCCAAAATGACTTCGGTAACTTGGTGTAGGAAAGCATACACCTAATCTTTTCTTCAATGGTTCTATTCATCCTTTCTGCCACACCGTTCTGTTGAGGAGTTTTAGGAACTATTTTCTCAAGCCTGATACAATGGAACCTGTAATAATTCTCAAAAGGACCCTTGTACTCGTCACCATTATCTGATCGAACACACTTTAGCTTTCTACCAGTTTCTCTTTCAACACTAACATGAAACTCCTTGAAAACATCGAGTACCTGGTCTTTAGATTTCAAAGCAAAAGCCTACACTTTTCTAGAATGGTCATCAATAAAAGTAACAAAATAAAGGGAACCTCCAAGAGTTCTAGTTTGCATAGTACAAACATCAGTATGAACTAAATCAATAACATCTGATCTTCTAGATGATGGATATGTATAAAATGCAACTCTATGTGTTTTTCCAATTAAGCAATGATCACAAGATTTAAGAGATGTACCTTGTAACTCTGGTAAAAACTACCTTCTAGCAAGAGTTTGAAGTCCCTTCTCGCTGATATGACCAAGCCTCTTATGCCAAAGATCTATACTTTTACCTTTTTGAATTGCATTAATCTCTTCTTTGTGTAGCTTAACTTCCATGACATAAAAAGAGTTAAGTTTCTTTCCTCTTGCCATAATTAGAGAACCTTTAGTGAGTTTCCATTTGCTTTTACCAAAATAATGTGCAAAGCCCTCATCATCAAGTTTGTTTGTAGATATCAAGTTTAGACGAATATCTGGAACATGCCTTATATCTTTGAGTATCAATTTGTTCCCAATACTGGTCTCCAAGCAAATATCTCCAATACCCATAATCTTAGATGTACCATTGTTTCCCATTTTGATATTACCAAAATCACTAGCAATGTAAGATCTAAAGAAATCAACATGAGAAGTAACATGAAATGAAACACCAGAGTCAATTACCTAGCTACTGTCCTGAGCTGCAAGATTGACACAACTGTCATCACAAACAATAGTGATATTACCTTCAGCAACAACTATATTGGTCTCTTTTTCATTTTTCTTCATTTTATTCTGTTCTCACTTTCAAAACCTACACTCTTTCTTCATGTGACCTGGTCAGTGGAAACATTTGATATCTCTTCTAGACTTGGATCTTTATCTATAACCATGCGAATTTCTACTATGACTTCTTCTACATCTTTCTTGTTTTTCAGTAACAAATGCCCCAAAAGAAGATTCACCATATTCTTTTCTTCTAGCATCTTTATTTAGCAAACTATCTTTAACCATATCTATAGTTAGAGTCCCCTCTGGCATGGAGTTACAAATTGTCACCACATATGTTTCCCAACTTTCTGGTAAAGAGCTGAGAAGTAGTAATCCTTGCATCTCATCATCTATTCATTTTCATAGCAACAAGCTTGTTTGCAAGACTTTGAAATAGGCTTATGTGCTCAACAATATTACCACCATCTTTATATTTCAAATTTACAAGCCTTTTGAGGAGAGAAATTCTATTTCCCACTGTCTTTTTCGCAAAGAGATTTTCTAACTTTTGCCAAACAACATCAGCTCTGGTTTTATTAGAAATATGCTCATGCAAGTTTATATCCATCCATCTTCTAATATAGGCAATAGCTTTTCTATGTTGAACTTCCCATTCTTCATCGTCTATAATAGAAGGTTTATCTTTAACCTTGATGGATTTATACAAATCTTTGCAATAAAGCAAATCTTCTATTATACACTTTCAAGTGGAATAATTTGACGAGTTTAATTTAATCATACAATCTGACTGCTCCATTTCAATCACACAAGAAGAACTAGCACCAAATATCCTACTACTCTGATACCACTTGTTGGGAAAAACCTGTTAAAGCGAAATAATTCTTTTCTCTCTTCGTGTATCAAAATGGGTTCCTCATCAAAATATTAACTTGATATCAAAATACAAATATCAACTAGCACAGCATAAACAATAAAATAATAAATCAATCATACAGTGAGACCAAATCTTTTAACGTGAAAAACCCAATATGGGAAAAACTACGGGACCGTAGTCCACCTCAAACTTCCACTATCAATAGTAATGATAACAGGTTTACAGTAAATCTTCTCTAGAATAACTAGAGGATCACAATAATATCAAGAACATAGATCTTGGTTCAAGAATAGCATATCATCATCAAATAGGATGGATCTCCTCAAAAGAAAATTCTAAGTCTCATAAAGTGGGCATTGCAGAAAAGTATCTCAAAGAGAGTAAACTATAGATCAACACCGTTAGAATTGTAGAGCTTACTACAAGAATTCTCTGTATAAAATTTGAGCTAAAACTGACAACGTTTGGCTACTCATCGTCAAATAAAAAACTCAAGATCCTAATTTTCTCTCTCTATACCGCGGCACACTCTTATGTCTAATTCGCTGCTCTCACCTTTGGCCTTTTAATTAACTGATTTGGGCTCAAAAAAGCCCAATTGTCCAAGCCCATATATAGGCTGGACCCAACACATCATTGAAGCAAATGCTCAATTGATCATGAACATTAATTACTTAATATCACTAGAGATGCTATGCAGTAGTAATGATTAGGAGGAGTATCAAGAATCATCATTAAAGCATTTGTTGCAGTAATTCACCGAATATAGCTTGGTGTGTATACATACAGAAAGGGGAATTAGCACGCCAACTGATCGGCTAATTGGATAAGAAACAACAGATGTAGTTTTTGTTGGAAGGAACAATGACAAGAGGCCCGACCTCTTTTCTGAAGTATGAAGCTCAGGGATGTGTTCTTTTAGATCTTTGAAATAATAAATTTATTTTTTTTTAAATATATTAAGTTGATCACTCTTTTTGTCCTGATCATGATGGTAATGGATGTATCATGGATCTTCCGATCAAGAACAATGCATGATTATATTCATCAGAAGACAACCTATGAGCTCGTGATATAAGTCGACCATTTCGGGAGAGATAGGCTCTAAAACGAGCCTCCACTCTCGCTTTCTTCACAGGAGTCCTCTCCCCTCTCGTTACACCAGTTCAAACAATGCACAAAAGACATGCATAGGATCATTAGAGCTCGATGTAGATCGAGAGTAGATAATTCTCACAACCGTAAACAAGCTTTAACTCACGGCATGCAGGAGCTGACCTGTGACGAGGAAGACGATGATGACGAGTGTGAGGAGGAAGAAGCATGACTCTTGATGACTGTCCTCATCTTATCATCTTTGCTGGTGCACATATGATCGATTCAGAGTCGAGAGGGTTGGCTTTATTGAGAAGGAAGGAGATGCGATATTTGGGACTTGCGTCACAGCATTAACGTCATGATGGTGTTGATGAAATGAAGTGTAAAAGTAAAAGCACACATCAATTAGTTTGATACAGTGTATATTTATATATGTTGAAAGAGAAGATTTTCCTCAACTGAGCAGCGAGTTTTCCTCAACTGAGCAGCGAGATTTCCTCATGCAGTTGGGGAAATCTCATCTATATACCCCCATAAGATTGAGCTCCTATCAAGGATGCTGATCTTAGACCGATGCAATGAAAATAGTTTACGAGTGAGAGGCTTCGTGAGTGAGTCTATTAGTTGATCAGCCGTATGTACATGAGAGACACGTAGTTGATGTTTGACAATTTGATCTCGCACAAAATGGATATCGATGGCAATGTGTTTCATACGTGAGTGGAACACTGGATTGACACATAAGTAGGTAGCTTTAACATTATCACAATATCTTGTAGGAGTAATGGTAGAGCTGATGTTGAGTTCCTTGAGGAGATTTGTAACTCAATTGAGTTTAGTAGTAATGGTAGCGATGACACGATATTTAGCTTCAGTTCTAGACTATGCGATTGTTTTTTACTTCTTAGAACTCCAACTGATTGGATTAGATCCAAGGAAGACAATATACCTTGACGTGGATGTTCTATCATCAAAGTTCTCCACCCAATCAGCATCAGCAAAAGCATGGAGATGAAGTAGGTGTGTATGCGGAGAAAGAGGTCATGATTGAGGGTCCCTTTAAGATATTGCAAAATTCATTTAATCGCAGACCAATGCCTAGTAGAAGGCTAGTGCATGTATTGAGATAATTTATTGACTACAAATGAGATATATAGATGGGTGAGAGCTAAGTATTGTAAGGAGCCAAGTACTTTTCGGTATTGAGTAGAGTTCATAGTAGGGCTGCCATCACATAATTTGAGTGATTCACTAGTAGAGAGGGGAGTTGTAACCTCTTTTGTATCCTGCATGTTTGTCTTTGATAATAAGTCTTGAATATACTTTCTTTGTGATAGAAGGAGACCTGATAAATGTTGCTTCCACTCTCAAAAATTAACCCAAGGATCCTAGATCTTTAAGCGAGAATCGATCAGCCAATTACTTTAGAAATGCCTAAATCTCGAAGGGATCATTGCATATGACACTAATATCATCCACATACACTAAAAGATATATTGTGTTTTCGTTTTGTTGTCGTAGGAATAATGATGTATCAGACTTGGAGTTGATGAAGCCAATTGATGTTAGAAATGATCCAAGTTCAGTATACCAAGCTCTTGAAGCTTTATGAAGCCCATAAATGACTTTTTGTAGTTTACAGACATGTTTCAAATACTGATAATGAACAAAGCCAAGGGGTTACTGCATAAAGACATATTCAGTTAGAGTCCCCTATAGAAAGGCATTATTAACGTATAGTTGTTATAAGTGCCAGCCTTTTAAAATGGTCAAGTTTAGGATAAGCCAAATTGTTGTGGATTTAACAACGGGACTAAAAGTCTCAGTGAAGTCAACTCCAGGTCGTTGATGAAACCCTTTGGCTACTAAACGTGCTTTATATCTAGCAACGAACATATCTGGTTTCCGTTTAATTCGAAAGACCCATTTACACTTGATGACGTTTTGTGTAGAATAAAAAGGCACAATGGTCTATGTACAGTTATGGAGAAGGGCATCATATTCTTCACATATAGCTTTATGCCGGTGTAGAGATTTTTGGGCTTAAGTAATTGTGGTAGATTCACTCGTCTCAAAAGAGGATTTTGTGATAGCATGTAAGTTGAGAATCTGACGTGGTTTAAAGATATCACTTTTAGAGCGTGTTGCCATTGGACGTCCAAGGACTGTAGGTTGTGTTATTGGTATGAGTGGTAGAGAGGCATTGACACAGGTCGAGGCAGGCTGAGGTACATTAGTGTCATTGGGTCCAAAAAATGGTAAAGAAGGTGATTATGTTTCCGAGGACATTACTTCAATAGTAGGTGAAGCTTGTAAAGAAAGGAGAGGAGAAGCAATGGAGGGAGTGAGGAGCTATTGAACCGAGAGAACAATATAGTATGGATCCTTAGGAAAAGGATTGGATGGTGTTGTGAGAAGCTCATTTGAGGGGATCGATAGTATACTCCAGTGATATATATTTATTAGACTAGCTTGCATGGTAAGAGACTCATGGTTTTGGAACGGAAATATAGACTCTATAAAAATAACATGATGTGATATAAAGACTTTTTGAGTTTTGAGTTCGTAGCATCGAAAAACATTTTGTTTAAGAGAGTATCCTATGAAAATGCAAGGCTTAGATGTTAGTGTTATTTTATGTGAGGCATAAGAACGTAACCATTGATAACATAAACAACTAAATACTTTGAGTTTTTGAAGGTTTGAAAATTTATAAAATAATTTTTTAAATAGTGACCGATATTGGAAGACTAGAGTAAGCATACGATTAATAAGGTGAACAACCGTTTAAAAGGTTATAGATCAAAAAGTTATTGGCATGGAGATTTGATGTAGAAGTATGAGACCAATTTCAACTATATGTCGATATTTATGTTCAGCAAAATTAACTAGTTGAGGAGTATATGTGGATGACTTAAGGTATTAGATACCACAGGTGGAGAGGCAGAGGCTTCCATATTCACCTTCATCGAGTAAACTATTTTAATTATAGACTAAAAAAGTACTCGATCAATTTTTTAAAATCGGTGAAGATTATTGAAACTTTATATTTATGATGGAAGATGGTATAGTTATGCAATATCAAGATGGCTCGATACGATGTTTAAGGGGCTGAATAGCGAGGAGGGAGAACACATCATCCGCGATAGCCTGGCTGGTGGTGGGCAGGCTGTCGATCTTGAGGAAGCAGTTGACGAGGAGGTTGGAGTGGTGCTGGAAGTAGTTGTTGCCCGTCTTCTCACGTTGATGATGGTGTATTTGATGTCCAGGGCGGAGAGTTCTCGGATGAGCTGCTCCACCTTTTTGATGATGCTGTTGTTGAAGCCACAGATTTGTTTAGACGAGCAGATTTGTTCAATTGAATGTGCAGCCTGGAGGAGTAGATCTGTTGGGAGCGGTGCTTGTGACAATGATGGGGATGGGATGTGTTGCCGCTGTGCTGGGTAGGGAAATGCTACTGCTCTGCCGCAGTATAGTTTCAGGGAACGATCGCAGAAGGAGGGTCAACTGTTTGGTGCAGAGCAGGCGACGACGGCTGCAATCGGTGCAGATCGCAGCGTTCGACATAGATGCGGCGGCGGAAAGATATGGCAGTTGGTCCGAAGGAGAGGTAGGGGATTTCAGGAGGGGGTGGCGGTCAGCCGCTTGCTGCAGATTAGGTGAGGGAGAAGGGGGAGCAGTTCTGGCCGTGGGAGGGTGATGCAGCACCTTTACCTGGTGATCTATCAGTTCTTGAAGTCGGTCACCATGAACTGCACCTCTCTGTCAAGCAGTTAAGAAGAGGAAAACGAGCAGATCGCTGAAGTCATGGAAGAGGTTACCGTTATTGATAAGCAGATAAGATTTCCTCAAGGCAGTTGAGGAAATCTCTACGTAGTTGAGAAAAATCCTCCCTGCTGAATGTGTATAACCTCTCTGTTGAGTGTGTATAAATAGCTATCAAGAGCTCACTATCAAATGTATTAGCCAATTACATCTTATACATTTCATAGTTTCTTCTACAATTTCTATCTTTCTATCTTCTTCATTTAATTCTTATCATGGTATCAGAGCAGTTTGCCTAGAGCAAGCCCTCTTCTCGCTGTTTGACTCCTCACAACCGCTTCCCGACCGGAGTCCACCGCCTCCCCTTGGGTCGCAGCCGTAGCCGCTCGACCATCCCTCTCGTGGCGACGTCTCCGCCCCTCAGCCGTAGCCATTCGCCACTGCTGCAGTTGTTGTCACTACGCCCACTGCATCGACACTTCTTCCGTGGGCAACGCTCCTAAAGGAAGCACAGTCACGGCCTTTGTTTCTACCGCCGGCTGCTGCTCCCTTGCCAACCGAAGTCTTCCGCTGAAAACTCCGCCGCTCTTCCGGCCACCAAACTCCAACCTTGCAGATTTCTCCAGCATCGCTGCAGAAATCGCTGCAAGCTGCAGAGATTTCTCCCACCTCGCTGCAACAATCTCTCCTGCATTCTGCATCGCTGCAGCCTACCAGTGCCTCTAGAAGAAGCAGCAGCCCAGCCCTCTTCGGCATTGCATACAGCGACCCTTCTACAGCTGACGTCTTCATCATCTACCTCCCTCCACAGCCATCACTGCCTTTTTCGCTGCAGATTTCTCGCCCATCTCTGCAGTGCATCGCTGCAGCCTCATCGCCGCAGCCTTCTCTGCAGTTCATCGCTGCAGCCTCCTCTGCAGTTCATCGCTGCAGCCTCCTCTGCAGCACATTGATCTGCTTTTCTCCTCCTTTCTCCCTCCTATATCTTTACAATCTTTACATCTTCCGTAAAGATCACTTAAACCGCCACAAAATATCTGGGATGTCTTCATTTTCCTCTTTCGATATTCCTATCCCTGTTTCTGCAGGGATTCTGAGTACTTCTCAAAGTCTTATCACTATCAATGCTGCAGCACTCATTCCCTTCAAATTATCCAAAGGCGGCAACTACGCATCTTGGCGGGCACAACTTTCTAATCTTCTATTTGGCTATGATCTCCTAGGTTATGTTGATGGCTCTCTCCAGTGTCCACCTGACATGGTCACCATCCCAGGCGAACCCAGTCCAGTGCCAAATCCAGCCCACAAACTATGGTTACGTCAAGATCGCCTCATCCTCCAAGCTATTCAAGCTTCTGTTGCTGGATCCATTGCCCCGCTGATATCCTCATGTACGACTGCTGCAGAAGCATGGTGCAAGTTACAAACAACTTTGGCAAATCACTCGCGTACTCGCATGCTCGGACTTCTTTCCAATCTGATGAAAACAAAACAAGAGGGAAGTACTATTGCTGATTATCTACAAACTATCAAAGTTATCATCGATGACTTGGCTTTGATAGGTCATTCTCTCAGTGATGAAGAAGTCCTAATCCATACCCTCAATGGCCTAGGAGGCGAGTACAAAGAACTGACAGCAGCTCTTCGGGCACGCGACTCACCAATATCATTTGAAGAACTTTATGATAAGTTGATCGACTATGAGACGTACTTGAAGCGTGATGATATGTTGCCCGGACCACCTATTACAGCTCAAGTCAATCAAAAATCCAAGAGGAAGAGCAACCAGTACAATAAACACGTCAACAACGGTTTGGCTAAGCTGCCTTCCAGCCCTATGGCGCCCAGACCAAACCCCCCTCATCCATATCAAGGTGGTAACTTTCATAATCCTCAGTTGTCGCGTCCTGACTTCACAGGCAACCAACCAGTCGTTTGCCAACTATGTGATAAAGTCGGACACTCCGCGAAAGTCTGTCGATCTCGCCCCAGACTCCCTGCTCCATCACAGTGGCCTCAGGCGAATTTCATGGCTACTCCAACTCCTACCCAACCTAATTGGATTGTGGACTCGGGCGCCTCTCATCACATCACCTCTAATCTTCAAAACTTGTCCATCCACAACAACTATGACGGAAATGAAGATATCATCATCGGTGACGGTAAACGAATTCCTATTACTCATTCTGGTTCCTCAACGCTTAGTTCACTTACCACAACTTTTACACTCGATGATGTTCTGTGTGCACCTAACATTAAAAGAAACCTCATTTCCGTTTCTCAATTCTGTAAACAAAATAATACCTCAATTGAATTCTTTCCTAACTTTTTTCTTGTCAAGGATTTGAGCACGGGGGCATCCTTGGTCCAGGGCCAGAACAAAGATAACATTTATGAGTGGCCATCCGCTTCGCAAATTACCCTTCCTACTGCTCACTCTTCAGTCGCAGCTCCGGTTGATGTATGGCATCGTCGTCTTGGTCATCCCTCCCCTTTTATCCAGCAAAAATTACTTTCTCGTTATTCTCTTCCTACCTTGAAAATCAATAGCACTGTCAATCATTGCGATGCTTGTCTTTGCAATAAAAGTCATAAACTGCCTTTTGGGACAACCTCCATTTCTTGCTCTAAACCATTTGAAATCATTTATACCGACGTATGGGGCCCTGCCCCAATTCCTTCTTTTGACAAGTTTCGCTTTTATGTCATTTTTGTCGACTATTTTACTAAGTACACATGGTTATATCCTCTCCACCATAAGTCTGATGTTTCCATAGTATTTACCAACTTTCGAAAGTTGGTCGAAAATTTTTTTCAATCTTCCATTAAAACGGTTTACTCTGATGGCGGAGGCGAATATCAAGCCCTCACATCTTGTCTCTCTGCTTGTGGTATACAACACCTCAAGTCACCCCCACATACTCCCCAATTGGTTGGCTCTGCCGAACGCAAACATCGGCATATCGTTGAAACTGGTCTCTCCCTTCTACATCAAGCATCCATGCCACCACCTTTTTGGTCAGTAGCCTTTCAAACTGCAGTTTATCTCATTAATCGTATGCTCACTCCAGTCTTACAATACCAGTCATCATTTGAAAAATTATTCCACAAGCTTCCAAACCTTCATAAACTCAAAGTTTTTGGCTGTTTATGTTATCCATGGCTCCGTCCCTATACGTCACATAAGCTAACACCACGATCTAAGCCTTGCACTTTTATAGGCTACTCTCTTGAACATAATGCTTTTCGATGTTATGAACCCCAAACTAAAAAAATCTTTATATCACGTCATGTTATTTTTGAGGAGTCTGTCTTTCCTTTTCAAAATAATCCTACCATGCAAGCTACTTCGATAAACATACATCACTGGAATATCCCTCCGATCTCATCCCACGAACCTCCAATGACACCGTCCAGTCCTTATCCTCAAGATCTGCATACTACTACTCCTGTTCAACAGCTTCTCAATCCCTCTATTTCTCCACTTCCTTCCTCACAAGTTTCCCCTGTTAATGAGGTAATACCCTCGGCAACATTGCCCCTACCTTCTCCTAGACCTAGTGACATTGTTGTGCCGACGGTTGGCTCGGTCCATGACAGTGACTCACCCTCGGCTTTACCACCAACACAATCTACCACTTCCATTCCCCCTAGACATCCAATGACAACATGCTCCAAAAGTGGTATTTTCAAACCACGTCAGGTCCTTGACTTACATGCTATAACAAGTTCCTCCACTGAGGCCAGTGAACCCACTACAATCACTCAAGCCTAAAAATCTTCTCACTGGCGTAAAGCCATGTGTGACGAATATGATGCTCTCCTCCACAACTCTACATGGACCTTAGTACCCTTTCATCACACACAAAATATCATCGGGTGTAAATGGGTCTTTCGAATTAAGCGGAACCCAGACGGATCCGTTGCCAGATATAAAGCACGTCTAGTCGCCAAAGGGTTTCATCAACGACCTGGTGTCGACTTTACAGAGACATTTAGTCCCGTTGTTAAACCTACAACAATCCGTCTTATCTTGAGTTTGGCCATCTCAAAGGGCTGGCACATACGACAATTGGATGTTAACAATGCCTTTTTACAGGGGTCACTTACTGAAGATGTCTTTATGCAGCAACCTCCTGGTTTCGTTCATCCTCAATATCCGAGGCATGTCTGCAAACTTCAAAAAGCTATTTATGGACTTCGTCAAGCTCCAAGGGCTTGGTATAACGAGCTTGGCTCGTTTTTGACCTCAATTGGCTTCATCAATTCCAAGTCTGATACCTCATTATTCATTTGCCAGCAGAATGGAAGCATAATATATCTTTTAGTATATGTGGATGATATTATTGTCACAGGAAATGATCCTTTGAAGACTCAAGCATTTCTAAAGCACTTGGCCGATCGCTTCTCCCTCAAAGATCTAGGAACTTTAAGCTACTTTCTGGGAGTGGAAGCAACATTTACATCTTCAGGTCTCTTCCTATCACAAAGAAAATATATTCAAGATTTATTATCAAAGACAAACATGCAGGATGCGAAAGAGGTTACAACTCCTCTCTCTACTAGTGAATCACTTAAATTATGTGATGGAAGTCCTGCTACAGATTCGACTCAATATCGACAAGTCCTTGGCTCCTTACAGTACTTGGCTCTCACACGTCCAGATATTTCATTTGCCGTCAATAAATTATCACAATTCATGCATCGACCATCTACTATGCATTGGTCTGCGGTCAAACGAATTTTGTGGTATCTTAAAGGGACTCTTAACTATGGCATTTTTCTTCGCAAAAATACTTCACTCCATCTCCATGCCTTTGCTGATGCTGATTGGGCAGGGAACCTTGATGATAGAACATCTACGTCAGGATACATTGTCTTCCTTGGAGCCACTCCAATCAGTTGGAGTTCTAAAAAACAAAAGACGGTTGCACGATCTACAACTGAAGCTGAATACCGTGCCATCGCCACCGCTGCTGCTGAACTCAATTGGGTCACAAATCTGCTCAAGGAACTCAACGTCAACTCCACGGTTATTCCTACAATATATTGTGACAATATTGGCGCTACCTACTTATGTGCCAATCTAGTGTTCCATTCCCGCATGAAACACATTGCCATCGACTTCCACTTCGTGCGAGATCAAGTTGTTAGACATCAACTCCGTGTTTCTCACGTACATACAGTCGATCAACTAGCAGACTCACTCACAAAGTCTCTCGCCCGGAAACTATTTTCATCTCATCGGTCCAAGATCGGCATCCTTGATGGAAGCTCAATCTTGCGGGGGCATGATAAGCAGATAAGATTTCCTCAAGGCAGTTGAGGAAATCTCTACGTAGTTGAGAAAAATCCTCCCTGCTGAATGTGTATAACCTCTCTGTTGAGTGTGTATAAATAGCTATCAAGAGCTCACTATCAAATGTATTAGCCAATTACATCTTATACATTTCATAGTTTCTTCTACAATTTCTATCTTTCTATCTTCTTCATTTAATTCTTATCAGTTATATCCGCCGGTGATGGCCGGAGCATCGTGATTGATGGTGCATGGAGGGGCCTCACTGTCGCTTCGACCGTGAGTTCTTGACACCTTTGAAACAAGCTTCATCCCCCTTGTGAGGATAAAGATGAATCTGCTACATTTCTTTCTGCTCAGTTTTCGATGCTCGCACGAGTATAATAGATGAGGCGTTCCGGATATGGTTAAGTTTCACTTCACAGCTTTCTCGCCAAAGAGCAGCAGTGTTAGTGAAGGTTTTGGCGACTACGCTGCTAGTACTGGGCCTGGCAATGGTGTGGTCTGGAGAGTGCTGCAGCAGTGTGATGCTATTTGCAGTGATGGAGAGAGATGCAGTACTGTTTACAGAGCTGGAGAGATCTGCAGCAGTACGGCGCTGTTTGCAGTGTGGTAAAGAAGCTGCAGCACTGCAACGCTGTTTGCAGTGCGGTAAAGAAGCTGCAGCACTGTCAGAGGTGCAATGGATTGTGGTGTTTGTTGTGTGGTAGAGAGACTGCGGCACTGAGCCGCTGTTTGCAGTGCCGTAGAGAGACTGCAGTACTGTTGGAGGGAAGGTGCAAATCTATTAGAGATCGACTTTTTGACGATGAAGAAGGGGGGCAGCCTCTTGTGTGGATCAGATGACGATGAGAAAAGAGTGTCGTTTGTAGCACTCGCATTTAGACTCTTACGGGGAGTGCAGTGCTGGCCATTGGAGCTATAGAGGCCGGTTAGAAGCCTTCGGAGTTATGTGGCCGAAGTGGTGGCATCGGTATTGAGGTTTTGCATGAGCAGCGAGATTGCTTCCTCGTGCAGTTGGAGAAATCTCATCATCTACTATCAGGTGCCTTCTTCCCATCCAATGCCGATGATTGCTTCCGATGTCTATCATTGTCGTGTTCTTCGTGACATGACCTATGTGGACGAGATAGGCTGAAAGAAGGAAGGTGCTACTGGTGCCACACCACCATATTTGACGGGGTGGAAGAACGGGCATGGATGTATAAAACAGAAAACTACAACCGAGTGTGATTAAAATAGAATGTTTCTGGACAAGCACTTTAAATAACATTAATTCAAGAGATAAAACTTATAGAATAATTATAAATCAATCATAATTACTAATAACTATAAGTATGATGAACTAATAAGAACATGAGCATTTCTGACGTACAAAATAACCACTTATAGAGAGTCTTGTTTCATAGTTTCATACACTAAGGGAAAACCTAAATTAAACATGAGACAACTTATAACAAATTGCCCGACAAACGCATTAAAGTATCAGCAAGAGATATAAATCATAATTTTTAGCCTTTATATTTTTTAAAACCTTACTAAGTTCCCCTTCTTATTCAAAAACACTTTAAACTAAGCAAAAAGAAAAAAAAACACTGTAAAAAACTAAATCATTCAACATATATGTCTTCTCAATGATCTTTAATCAAATATAATTTCACGAAAAAACTAAAATAGGTTGAATATACTTACATATCTAACAATGTAAGTCTCTTGAATAGGAGGGGATGAAAACCTATAAACACACGTGGAGAACATTTTCTAAGAATTAAAAACAACAGAGGAAACCACTTACCTCAAATATTGTCCTACCTGAAAAGCATCACAATTTCTTTGAGAGAAGCCACCCTATCACAATTAGAATCAGAGATGAGAGAAAAGAGGAGAGCAAGAGTTGTTTTGATACGTCTTTTTGAAAATAAAGATAGAAAAAAGGGAAGTTGAACCCTAAATAACGTTTTGGATTTAAAACCACTTGTATGAATCCCTGTCTATCACCCTTATTCAAAGGTAAACACTTGTCTCCATTCTATGCATCCCTAGCCATTTTTCTTTTAGAAGGGAATATGTGATACTCATTCAAGGAATATGTATTCTTATAAAAACATTGCAAACCCTCTACATTTTAAAGTTCATGAATAAATGAATGAAGAGTTGAGTGTATGTAGCCATCAAAAATCTTAGATGAGACACCTAAATGAGGGGAGAATCCTTAAGGATGATAGGTACTACCCAATCTATTCTTTCCCTCCTCCCCACCACTCTTCTCCTATCTTCAACCATCATAGCAAACCCACTACCCAAAGGAGCAATCACATCAGCCATCGATCACCATCAACGTAGTCTCGTCGACAACCATCACCTCACATGTCATCATTTTTCTCATACAATTTGCTTGATCACCATCAAAAGCATTGAATCTTTTTCAGTTATATTAAGGGCTGTTTATGGAAGGAATATTCTCATCAATCAACGCTTGGGTTATGTATTAATTCATGGAGTAGAATTGATCCAACCTTTTGATTATACCTTATTTAGAACTAGCTCTTATCATATTTCGATCTTGGCCCTTCCACCCAAAGTGAGCCTTCTAATATCTCTTGGTTTCCTTCACCTAGTTATTTTATTTTTTTTACACTTATTTGTTTTAATTTATTAAATCATTGCTTAAACTAATCGACAGTTAATCAAATCATGATTGAGAAGATGAGTTAGCATCCTCATTGTTACCGCTTGTCTTTTCGAAGCTCTTTGACTTCATCACCTTCTACTTTATCTTTTATTTTTCCTCATCACGCAACACACCACTCACCCCCTACATTAATAAAGGTATTGATTATAATATTGAAAGATACACATGATCTATCCTTGATATATAATATATTAGATTTCAATCTTGATATTAAAGTTCTTCGCATAACAATATATTCTTAACAATTAGTGAACTTATTTTGAAGTCTAAATAACTTAAATCATAAAAGAATACCAAACATGTTTATGTATTAGATATGTTCCTGTGTTTATTCTATTTTGATCGTGTGGTGCTCACGCCATGTGATCCATTTGCATCGCATGGCTCAGATCATACCTGAATCTTCCCCTCTAGGGTAGCTCGCTTGCTTGTAGGGGATGAAGATTTCTAGAAACTCATGGGAGAAAGCTACGTTCGGACATTGGTATGAGATTTCGTCTTAAGACAACGTTTACTTACCTCCAAATTCTTTCTAAGCTTTATCCTTATATTTTATTATTTTAATACTTTATTATTTTCTTAATGGAAATCCTTAGACCCTAAGAGCAAATTATAAGCTTTTGAGTTACATGGGATAATCTTTTCACTCTTTCAAGATATATTAAGAGAAATTCTAGGAATACATGAGTTCCTAGAATTGTGAGATGCATGAGTTAATTATAGAACGGCTCATGCATGAGATAATTATGAGATGCATCTCATGCATGACACGCATGAGATAATTATAGAATAACTAAATTGTAATATCAAATATTTCTTTGGATACTTAAATTCCCTATCCTATGAGTAACTTAGTTCTCCGAACAATTAAAAAATCTAAAAATACTTGCAAATCCTAACACCTGACACTTATACCTATTTCCAGCAAAAAGGAAGTTAATGAAACTCATTGATTTAAAGGTGGAAGAAGAAAAAAGAAGAGCATATTAGCAAAGTTAATCAAAAGCCAGCCCTAGTAATTATTACAAGTATCAAGAATCATCATCGAAGCTGATGCTTAATCAAATCTGATATGATGAATTGAAAATGCAATAGTTTTATAAATAATTTAGTTAAGAGACATGGCTGGCTAACTTCTAAGACATAACTGTGTCATATTTATACATTATACAAGTACATATATAATAAGGGATATGTATGTTATTTTACAGTTTATGAGGGTCAGTTATGTAAAAATACCATTGATGAATATAAATTGGAGGAAAGGTGTTTGGTAAATGTAAGGACCATATCATAAAGCAAAGAAAAATCATCTTTATTCAGTACCATCTTACAGTATGACATGTGACTTACACACACAACACAGTTTTATTGTTGTTGTATATTCAGTACCGTACTATTCAACATATGTAATAACACTATGCACCACATAATTTAGTCAAAACACACTGAAGTCGATATAAGTGTTTGAGCCACATGCGCATCACCTAAGACACCAATCACCCCCTTGATGATGCCTCACTGAAGTGTTTATATATATATATATATATATATATATATATATATATATATATATATATATATATATATATATATATATATATATAGTGTACGTATCTGCCTGCTGTATATATTTTGCGTCGTCAAAGGAACTACTCCTCCATGCTGCCGAAGTAGCCTATCATGGGGTCGAAGGCGGACGGCAGTAGTAATTGTTGTTGCATCGCCTCGTATAGGGTCTTCCGGAGGGCGCGGGGTGACTGCTAGGGCGCAGGGCAGGGTATGTAATCTCCGCTTTCGCTTCCTTCACAGGGGTCGTCTCCCCTCTCGCTACACCAGTTCAAACAATGCACAAAAGACATGCATAGGATCATTAGAGCTCGATGTAGATCGAGAGTAGATAGTTCTCACAGCCGTAAACAAGCTTTAACTCACGGCATGCAGGAGCTGACCTGTGACGAGGAAGACGATGATGACGAGTGTGAGGAGGAGGGAAGCACGAGTCTTGACGACTGTCCTCATCTTATCGTCTTCGGTGGTGCACATATGATCGATTCAGAGTCGTGAGAGGGTTGGCTTTTATAGAGAAGGAAGGGGATGCGATATTTGGGACTTGCGTCACAGCGTTAACGTCATGATGGTGTCTTCTTCCCATCCAACGCCGGTGATAGGCTGAAAGAATGGGAGGATAATGCGACTGGTGCCCCACCACCAAGATTGAGTTATCTCGTTGAATTTGTGGACGAGACGCATTTCTGATGAGAGGGTGGAAGAACGTGCATGGATGTATAAAACAGCAAAACTACAACCGAGTGTAATTATAATAGAATGTTTCTGGACGAGCACTTTAAGTAACATTGATTCAAGAGATAAAACTTATAACATAATTATAAATCAATCATAATTACTAATAACTACAAGTGTCATGAGCAACAGATGCTTTAACTAACAATAAGAACATGGGCATTTCTGAGACAGTTCATAATAAATTACCCGACAAGCACATTAAAGTATCAGCAAGAGATATAAATCATAATTACTATAACCACGAGACTTAAGAAATGAATGAATGATTTAGCCTTTATAGTTTTTTGAAACTTTACCGAACTCCCCTTCTTATTCAGAAAACACTATAAACTAAGCAAAAAAAGAAATACTGTAAAAACTAAATCATTCAACATATATGTCTTCTCAATGATCTTTGAACAAATATAACTTCACGAAAAAGCTAAAATAGGTTGAATATACTTACATCTCTAACAATGTAAGTCTCTTGGATAGGAGGGGATGAAAACCCACAACACTGTAAACACAAGTGGAGAACATTTTCAAAGAATAAAAAATACGAGGGGAAACCACTTACCTCAAATATTGTCCTACCTGAAAAGCATCACAATTTCTCTGAGGGAAGCCACCCTATCACAATTCAAAATCAGAGATGGGAGAATAGAGGGGAGCAAGAGTCGTTTTGATAGGTCTTTCTGAAGAAAAAGATAGAAAAAATGGGAGTTGAACCCTAAATAACATTTTGGATTCAAAACCACTCCTATGAATCCCTAACTATCACCCTTATTCAAAGGTGATCATTTTTCTTCTAGAAGGAAGCATGTGACACTCATCCAAAAAATATCTATTCTTATAAAAGCATTCTAAGCCCTCTACATTTTGAAGTTTATGAATAAATGAATGAAAAGTTGAGTGCAATGTAGCCATCAAAAATCCTAGATGAGACACCTAAATGAGGAGAGAATTCTTAAGGATGATGAGCACTACCCAATCTATTCTTTCTCTCCTCCCCACCACTGTCTCCTTTATCTTCAACCATCGTAGTGACACCACCACCCAAAGAAGCAATCACATCGCCCATCGATCACCATCAACGTAGCCTCATCGACAACCATCACCTCACGTATTATCATTTTTCTTATATCATTTGCTTGACCACGATCAAAAGCATTGAATCTTTTTCAGTTCTATTAATGGCTATTTATGGAAGGAATATTCCCTTCAATCAACGCTTAGGTTATGTATTAATTCAGGGAGTAGAATTGATCTAACCTCTTGATTATATCTTGTTTAGAACTAGCTCTTAGCATACTTTGATTTTGGCCCTTCCACCCAAAGTGAGCCTTATAACCTCTCTTGGTTTCCTTCACCTAGTTATTTTATTTTTTTTTACACTTATTTATTTTAATTTATTAAATCATTGCTCAAACTATTCGAAAGTTAATCAAATCATGATTGAGAAGATGAGTTAGCATCCTCATTGCTATCACTTATTTTTTCCAAGCTCTTTGTGTTCATCACCTCCCACTTTATGTTTTATTTTTCCTCACCACACACCACACCACTCACCCCCTACGTCAATAAAGGTATTGTTTATAATATTAAAAGATATGTATGATCTATCCTTGATATACAATATTTTAGATTTCAATCTTGATATTAAAGTTCTTCACATTACAATTTATTCTTACCAATTAGTGAACTTATTTTGAAGTCTAAATAACTTAAATCATAAAAGAATACCAAATATATTTATGTATTAGATATGTTCCTATGTTTATTCTATTTTGATCGTGTGTTGCTCGTGCCGTGTGATCCATTTGCATCGCATGGCTCAGATCATTCTCGAATCTTTCCCTCTAGGGCAGCTTACTTGCTTGTAGGGGATGGAGATTTCCAAGCACTCATGGGAGAAACCTATGGGAGATGGTTATGTCGGGACATAGGTATAAGATTTCATCTTAAGATAAGTGCCTCCAAATTCTTTCTAAGCTTTATCCCTATATTTTATTATTTTATTATTTATTATATTTCTTAATAGAAATCCTTAGACCGTAAGAGTAAATTATAAGCTTTTGACTTATATGGGACAATCTTGTCACTCTTTCAAGATATATTAAGAGAAATCCTAGAAATATTTGATATTTTTTTCCTTGATACCAACCCCTCTTAAATTCTGAGATGCATGAGATAATTATAGAATAACTAAAATTTAATATCAAATATTTTTGTTAAAGATAAAATAAAGAAGATGTTGTTTATGTTTGATATGGTGTTCCCTATTTATACACATTAGGAGAGAGGATTTTCCTTAACAGAGTTAAGATATTTCTTCATGTAGTTGGAAAAATCTCAACTGTTATCAAGGAAAATCTTAGCGGTTATCATGCCTCCATAAGATGGTGCTCCTGTCATGGATGTCAATCTTGGACCAATGCGATGAAAATAGTTTGTGAGCGAGAGGCTTCGTGAGTGAGTATGCTAGTTGATCGGTCGTATGTACATGAGAAATACGTAGTTGATGTTTGACAACTTGTTCTCACACGAAGTGAAAGTCGTTGTTTATGTGCTTCATGCGTGAGTAGAATACTGGATTGGCACAAAGGTAAGTGGCTCTGACATTGTCACAATATATTGTAGGAGTAGAGATGGAGTTGATGTCAAGTTCCTTGAGTAGATTCGTAACCCAATTGAGTTCTGTAGTAGTGGTTGCAATGCCATGGTATTCAGCTTCAGTTGTAGAACGTGCAATTGTCTTTTGCTTCTTAGAACTCCAATTAATTGGATTTGCCCCAAGGAAGATAATATACTATGATGTGGATGTTCTATCATTAAAATTCTCTGCCCAATCAGCATTAACAAAGGCATTGGAGATGAATAGGGGAGTGTTTACGAAAAAAGAGGTCATGATTGAGAGTCCCGTGAAGATATTATAAGATTCGTTTAACTACAGACCAATGTATAGTAGATGGCAGATGCATGAATTATGATAATTTATTGACCGCAAATAAGATATCTGAACGGGCGAGAGATAAGTACTGTAAGGAGCCAAGTACTTGGCGGTATTGAGTTGGGTTCGTAGTAGGGCTTCCATCATATAGTTTGAGTAACTCGCTAATAGATAGAGGAGTTGTAACCGCTTTTGCGTCCTGCATATTTGTCTTTGATAACAGATCTTGAATATACTTTCTTTGTGATAAGAAGAGTCATGAAGATGTATATGTTACTTCTACTCCCAAAAAGTAGCTTAAGGTTCCTAGATCTTTAAGGGAGAAACGATCTGTCAAATGCTTGCAGAATGCCTTGATTTCTAAGGATTGTTGCCTGTGATAATAATAACATCCACATATACCAGAAGATATATTGTATTGCTACTTTTGTCACACCCCTCAAATTTTTATAATCAACAATATATTCTAGGATCTAAACAAATATTTGAGGACACTAAGAAAACATTCAAGTCACATCCATAATTCCATAATTAATAAGACCCGTGCAGTTTAAAATCATATACCACGTTACTATAACTACAAGTATCATGAGCAACAGATGCATTAACTAATAAGAACATTAAAGTATCTGATGCATTAACTACAAGTATCATGAGCAACAGATGCATTAACTACTAGTATCTGACATACAAAATGACCACTTATAGAGAGTCTTGTTTCATAGTTTCTTACACTAAGCTAAAACCTAAATTAAACATGAGACAGCTTATAACAAATTACCCGACAAGCACATTAAAGTATCAACAAGAGATATAAATTATAATTACTATAACCATGTGATAAGGGACCATTTGGTCGGTCGGTCATTGATGCAGCCCATAAGCTCGCAAGGAATTGTCCGCAACCCTTTCGGAGCATTTTGGGTGATGAACCCTTTCGGAGCATGTGAGCTCTAAAAGACACCTTTGAAAATAGGGAAGACCTGATGAACTTATGAGCCATTAATTCCCCATACTTCTTAACTAATGTGAAACTAAATGATCTTATCAGTGCTCCCTCCGGTAGGGGAGCCAAGGTGCACGACTTATGATAAGGGACCATTTGGTTGATTGGTCATTGGTGCGGCCTGTAAGGAATTGTCCACTTTGGACGATGACGTACCCACACAGTTTTATCTTTTTGAAGCATATAAGTTTTAAAAAGCACCTCTAAAGATAAGGGAGACTTGACGGATTTATGAATCTTTGGTTCCCATACTCCTCAACCAATGTGAAACTAAATAACCTTATCACCACGAGACCTAAGAAATGAATGAATGATTTATCCTTTATAGTTTTTTTAAACTTTACTAAGTTCCCCTTCATATTAAAACACTATAAACTAAGAAAAAAAATAAAAAACACTATAAAAAAAAAAACGAAGTCATTCAACATATATGTCTTAATATCTTTAATCAAATATAACTTCACGAAAAAGCTAAGATAGGTTGAATATACTAACATCTCTAACAATGTAAGTCTCTTGAATAGGAAGGGATGAAAACCTACAAACCCAAGTGGAGAACATTTTCAAAGAATTAAAAACAACACAGGAAACCACTTGCCTCAAATATTGTCCTACCTGAAAAGCATCACAATTTTTTTGAGAGAAGCGACCCTATCGCAATTCAAAATCAAAGATGGGAGAAAAGAGGAGAGCAAGAGTTATTTTGATAGATCTTTTTGAAGATAAAGATAGAAAAAATGAGAGTTGAACCCTAAATAAAGTTTTGGATTCAAAACCACTCCTATGAATCCCTATCTATCACCCTTATTCAAAGGTGAACACTTTGTTTCCATCCTATGCATCGCTAGTCATTTTTCTTCTGGAAGAGAATATGTGATACTCATCCAAAAATTATCTATTCTTATAAAAACATTGTAAACCCTCTATATTTTGAAGTTTATGAATAAATGAATGAAGAGTTGAGTGCATGTAGTCATCAAAAATCTTAGATGAGACACCTAAATGAGGAAAGAATCCGTAAGGATGATAGGCACCACCCAATCTATTCTTTCCCTCCTCCCCACCACTCTTCTCCTTTGTCTTCAACCATCATAGCAACACCACCACCCAAAGGAGCAATCACATCGACCTTGGATCGCCATCAATGTAGCCTCATCGACAATCATCACCTCACTTGTCTATCATTTTTCTCATATCATTTGCTTGACCACTATCAAAAGCATTGAATCTTTTTCAGTTATATTAAGGGCTATTTATGAAAGAAATATTCTCTTCAATCAACGCTGGGGTTATGTATTAATTCAGGGGGGAGTAGAATTGATCCAACCTCTTGATTATATCTTGTTTAGAACTAGCTCTTAGCATACTTCGATTTTGGCCCAATCCACCCAAAGTGAGCCTTCTAACCTCTCTTGGTTTCCTTCACCTAGTTATTTTATTTTTTTTACACTTATTTGTTTAATTTATTAAATCATTGCTCAGACTAATCGAAAGTTAATCAAATCATGACTGAGTAGATGAGTTAGCATCCTCGTTGCTACCACTTATCTTTTCCAAGCTCTTTGACTTCATCACCTCCTAATTTATCTTTTATTTTTCCTCATCACATACCACACCACTCACTCCCTACAACAATAAAGGTATTGATTATAATATTGAAAGATACGTATAATCATCCTTGATATACAATATATTAGTGAACTTATTTTGAAGTCTAAACAACTTAAATCATAAAAGAATATCAAATATGTTTATTCTATTTTGATCGTGTGGTGCTCGCGCCATGTGATCCATTTGCATCGCATGGCTTAGATCATTCCCAAATCTTCCCCTCTAGGGCAGCTCACTTGCTTGTAGGGGATCGAGATTTCTAGGAACTCATGAGAGAAACCTATAGGAGATAGCTACATTCGGACATAGGTATGAGATTTCGTCTTAAGCCTCCAAATTCTTTCTAAGATTTATCCCTATATTTTATTATTTTAATACTTTATTACTAGGGCTGGTTTTTGATTAACTCAGCTAATATTCTCTTCTTTTTCTTCTTCCACCTTTTAAATCAATGAGTTTCATTAACTTCTTTTTTTGATGGAGACAGGTGGAGGTGTCGGGTGTTAGGATAGATGGCAATGTCTTTGGAGTACCAGATTTTTTTTATTATTGAAAACTCCTTCATTGTAACCTTTCTATTGCCACCAAACTCGTTCAACTTTAAACATATATTCAAAATCTTTTCTCATAATAAATATTATAGCAATATAATTATTTCCCATATCTTCTGATTTTACAACATTATTTTGAGCCTTATCTTAAAAAAAAGGCCACTTACACCATTAATATTTCTAATTATTTCACATTTTTTACCCTACCCACTAAGTATCTTATACATAAAATATATTAAATTTTCTTCCATGTATCAGTCTAAACCTGTTCCTATATTTTGTGTTATTAGCCTAATCCTATTTTACACAACATATGGATATTGATATAATAGATTTCTTGCATATGACCTCAGTCCACCCTTCTCATTTTAGGATACTTAGATGGTGAATATGTCTCACCTCAATTCTCAATAATAATATAGTATGATTATCAAATGTTTAAGGTCATAGTTATGAGTTTTGATATGTTTTTTGAACACTGACTCTCAATGGTCCTGTGCAACCCTCCACCTTTCTCATTCGGGCTTGGGACCGACAATGGCGGTGTTAAAAACATATGTACTCATAACAAGAAATAATGAAAAAAAAAAATGAAATCTCTCTTTAAAAAGATAAAAACAAAACTCTAGATAAAAACAAAGTACATACCGACCAGTATATACTGCATAACTTGAGATGCAAACCACACCATTTCAGACAATTAGGTCTAGTTTTTTTTGTTAGAAAATGATTTTGGGTCTAATTTTTTTCTTTACAAGGATCTGAACTGAACCACTTTTTTTTTTTTTTTAATTACTCGAAATGGTCCCTTTTAGGGCTCTCAACTCCTTGCATGCTCATTCTCCTCTCCACATTGTTGTGTGACTATTGCCACATGTTATACATCTCTATGCTGTCATGCAGTCATTGCCCAAAACTCATGTTCTACTGCCCACCCGCCCGCTATGGCTTGATCGTTAGTATTTCTCTTTCTCCTCTACCCCCTCATCCATTTTTCTTCTTCGTTCTTCTCCCAAAACCCCCCCAAAAAAAAAACACAGAAAATGAAAAATGCACCACTTGAAAAAGCAAAGACAACAACATATATAGCACGTAGGGTCGATACTCAAGAATTGATACCTTAGGACATGAAAAATAAAAGAACTACAACATAAAGAATTAACTAACAATGCAATTTGTTTTATACACAATAGAAAATGATCATAAAATGTCATGATTCATTAATGCATATACATCTATTCCCAAACCTAATGATTCTACCAAGGCTCAGCTGGTGGACATTAACAAATAAAAGCTTCAAATAGTCATCTAAATACAATCGATTGAGTTCTTCAAAAGAATGGATAAATTCCAGTGTTTTAACATATGACTAAAAGGCATCGTTTCCTGAACTCAAGTTAAGAAGCAGCAAATATGTTCTCTCAGCACTTTTATAGTTTTCTTTGCTAGCCAGAGTGAGATTCAAGTTGCATATCAGTGTTTTGCATTGTGCATTTATAATCACAGAATTACAGATTATTTTTTAGAGAAATCATACTATGATAAGCAAAAAAGATTGTAGATATTCATTACAGATGTCATAAATGCACAAGAACTTTTTCGTTGACAACTCATCATAAAAAAATATAATTTCAACATCAAGGGTATGAATAACACACTTAATTTCAGCAACCTTTTAAGAGCCAATACAAATCATTTGATTTTGATAAGCAAGTTTAACAAAGATTTTCATCACAATTACTCTAGAAATATTGTTGAAAGTTAGAAGTATGCAACCAAAGAGCTGAAAACCGAAAAAAGTCATTCTACCAAGTGACACTATGGCATCCTCCATATCCACCTATTGCAATTGTTGTTACCTAGGAAATGAACAGACTAAAACGATTGATAAAACTCATACCCCAAGGTTGCAGAAAGTCCACAAATCTCTCTATTTTGGATTTATTAACATCTACTCCATAGCAAATTTTGAAAAGAGAAGAGAAAGAACCCATATTATAGGAGTGTCATCTGGTCACTAATCCTTCTTAAGATTTGATAAATAACAATCACCGAGAGAGAACTCTCATACCTCAAGAAAGCTAACTTGGCATTTTATTTCATTTAAGACCACCAAAATATCTAAATATTGACATTTGTCTTTATTAATTCTGACCTCTTCATATTCTCTATGATTGTTGTAATTTCTTTGACCTAATATCAAAGCAACATTAACTCACCAAAGAAACTGATAGCACCAAGACTCATTCGATCAGATGGAAAGCAACTGCAATTGTGGGTTTTTGAATTTAAATCATGATGTTTGAAAAATTCAGTATCGTATGACCCCAATAAGAATAATCAAACATACATCATCCCAGCAGATGACAGTAGCTGCCCATCAATCATACAATAAACTTTCTGAATCTCAAGGTAGACAAATACAAAGAGACAAATAACTAAATATGACATGTCATATAACAGTAAGCGAGTGACATCAATTAAATATTTCCGATGTAAGATTAGAGAATGGACTTCATGTCAGCAAAATAAAAAAACTTTAGAAAGATATATTTTGTGAATTTCATCATTCAAATGACATAGCCAATGTAATAATATACTCCTAGATTCCATACCTATAGAAATGCACATTTAGAGTAACCATAGAACTAATCACTGCATCATGTTCAATGGGGATAAAAGAAACATACTTTAGATAAGCAGAGCCACCAATAGAAAGTCTAATTGTGCAATCTTCAAGTGATTCATCAATAGTGAAGGTATTATCTTCAGTACCTTTACATTCAACTCTGATAATGTATGCTCTCTTGAAAAACCTACATTCTTAATAAGATAATTTGTTAGTTTTAAAATGACAAAAACTGGAGCTAAATATCAGTTTGTAGTATATTTTGCTAGGAAAGTGCAAAGCAAAAAAACACAAATAAAAGAGAAAGAAGGTTAAAGGAATCAAACTCAAAAAATATTATTGATGAATGACTTGTAATAAAAAAGCAATATCTATAAAGCAATAACAGAAAAACTAACAGAAGTCAGAATTCCATTATATTAATTATAACTAATTTGCAAGAAAGATTACAAAAAGGGGCAAGCCAATAGCTAGACAAGAAAGAGAATCAATTAAAGCACTAAAATTTTTTAATAATAAAATTTGATAAACCACCAAAGATATTTTCTTAGTAAAGGAATAATACAAAAGCTTCAACAAATAAAGGATACTCGAACTTGATTCCCAAAGTCCAATGAGTGAAGTATTAATGCTCTGAGTTTCTTTGTCCCTGAATAACAAACAATAAAAGAATGTGCCTTGATCATAACATGAAAAAAGGTAAGCCTCAACATAATGACTGAAGCATCACAAATGGCAGTCTATGAGAAAATTGTTGGAGGTGAAATATCTTTAAGAGTGAAGCAATTTGCCAACAACTTAATCTATAATCATAGTGATGTTAGGCGAAACCTCATTATACAAAGCTGAAAATAAATGAGGCCTTCATTGGTATGATCACCAAATTGGTATAAGAAAGAAAAACTGAATCTGATCTTGCTTATTTTCCCTATCTATCAATCAGTATGGAGATACATCTTAGCCTTAAGTAAACTATGTAGCAAAAAAGCCAAATTGATACAGCTTCACAAAGATGGTCGTACTGACCACCTATATCAGTCCTCGGTTAGACTAATACGTATCGGTTGTATTGACCCATGGTACATGCATACAAAAGACTCGAAGAGGAAGAAAAAGGAACGAGAAGAGGAACGAACAAATGATGGTGGAGGGAGGGAAGAAGAAGGAAGAACGAGGTAGAGGATGGAAAAAGAGGAGGCGGAGGATGAAGAGGAGAAAGAAGAAGGAAGAAGGATGAGGAAGAGGAAGGAGAAAGAGGAAGTGGTGGTGGTGGTTGTGGAGGAGGAGGATGATAAAGGTAGAAGAAGGAGAAGAGGAAGCATTTTGGTAGCACACGGCGGACGACAGGCGGCTTGCAGGCTCTATGAGTACGATGCAATGGGCTCGCAAGGATGAGCCCCAAACCAGCTTTAAATAGGCTTTTTTCTTTTTATAATTGGTCAGGACAGACTGCTAATATGGAGCTGATCTGTGTTCCAGTTCACTCTCTAACCAATATATACCTCCCATTTTATAATGGTCTGGGTTAAATTGTTTAGTGTGGTCATAATAGATATGAAGCACTGTTTAGTCTACTAAAGCTGTAACATGAGCTCAGTCAAACAAGAAATATTGGACCCAATTCCACTTAGATTTGAAATATGAGAGTCACTTTGTTAGGTTGAAGATTTTCAAACCAACCTTACTAGAATGGTCAGGCTTTGCTAGGTTAAAATTTTTCAAACCAAACATACTAGAATGGTCAGATCCAGACAACTAGACCAAACACAATCATTGTCGACCCCACAAACTTAGACTAACAAGGACATCATAAGTTGTGTTAAGAATAATCACAACCCACATATAATCTTTACTTATTTCACAACCATTTTGATGAGATCTTTCTAGAAGTCTATCATTTAACATAAGGATGATGGATGCCTCGCACCACTTACTTTCCTCTACCAGTTAGGTACTCACAAACAGGGGCCCAAAATTAGATAGTAAATAAGAGCAATTTCTACTATGTATTATAATGTACAAGCTGCCAGCATATAGGTACAATTAAATTCATGTATGTATTTGTCAGATTAGATACACAAATAGATTCAAAAATACAAAAATAAGCACATTCAGAAAGATAGTTCTCGCAGAAGGACTGGCACTACCCCACTATCACTGTAATCATGCATTTGTTACTGTTGGTATATACAAATTTTAGAATTTGCATTATATCCCATTTTACACCATGTTTCAACGCCTATCTTAGGACCAGAAGTGTATCTATGTTGCAGAGGACCAAGTATATCCATGGAAAGCCATGTAAATTCGATACCTTTGTTCATTTCACAGAGAAAAAAAAAGTAATAAACAGAATTATAATGTCTCATCTTTATCAAACACAGATTTATTTGTTTGGTATCTCTTAAGAATTACAGTATTCAATTTGGTTTACAGTTCTCATAGGTCTAGTAACTGCTCTGTACAGAAATTATGACACATCTTACTCAAATCAGAATATTTTAGGCTTGGATTTCACTCTTGAACTTATCTTGTCCTTGGAGATTATTCACTATGTATGAATATAATGGAACCATTTCAGATTAGAAGTTATCCATTTCATAAGCAGATTTTTCACATGACATCTGAGTGGTTGATCAGCACAGTTCTTTTGATTGTCAAACACAATTCTAGTTGTAAAACTCCACAATTTTCCAAATTTTTTCAACCTCTTTGACAAAAGTTCGAAAAATCAAAGCAAAAACAAAAAATATAAGCAGCAACCTCTTTGATCTATTTATGCATGATTAACATAAGAAACCAAAGAATAATGTCAACACAAAGTTTCTCATACAGTAAGGAGAGGAAGAAACTCAACATTGTTATAATTATTAAGGCTTGAAGCTTAATAAAATGTGGCAGCAATGGTGAAGTGGTTATAGAAAGCATGTTTCATCAAGCAGGCAAAGATTATCTCGATTACTATGCAAAGCTGAAAGTCAGGCTTGCAGCTGCAACCACATAGTTAAGCCGTAACTAAGCCTGCTGAAAAGCTGTAAAATGTTGTAAGGCTTCTAACTTACCTTAGGCGCTTGCACTCATACTTCTGTGAAAATGTGGTGCCACTTTAATTCCACCAAACTTCTCTGTGCAACTCTGCCAACAATGGATCTTCATGTTAAGCACTGGACAAGTCTTCTTCATTGCTTTCATAATCTGCTGTAAACTGTTGGAAGGATTCTAACTTACCTTAGGCGCTTGCAGTCATACTCCTATGAAAATGTGTTGCCACTTTAATTCCACCAAACTTCTCTGTGCAACTCCGCCAACAATGGATCTTCATGTCAAGCACTAGAAATGTCTTCCATATTGCTCTTGTAATTTACTGTAAAATGTTGTCAGGCTTCTAACTTACCATAGGTGCTTGCACTCATACTCACTAGAAAAGTCTTCTCCGTGCAACTCTGCCAACAATGGATTTTCAAGTCAAGCACTAGAGAAGTCTTTCATATTGCTCTCATAATCTTTTCCACCCATCAGCCTTTTCATCTTATGACACTAAATTTGGCAAAGGGCAATTCAGGTTTTGTTGTTTTGGGAGTCTCAAAGATATTCCAAAACCTGAGTGTTTCATCTGCTGCTGCAGAAGCTACTACACCTCCCAATGGGCTCCCAGCTAAGAAATGAACCCGGGATGAATGACCGGAAAGCTCAGCTGCTCTCGTCATGGATGGGTAATTCCACAGGGTGAGTTGATTCTTCGGCGAACCATGGGAGGTTAGTAATTCAGATTTGTTCTTGTCCCACAGCAATGCACAAACTTCAGAACCAGCATGGATCGATTTCAAGCAAGCACCATTAACAGTGTTCCAAAACTTAATGCAATGATCATTGCGACCTCCACCAGAAGCCAGCAGGTTGCTCCGAGTTGGGCACCAATCAAGGGCCTTCACAATGGAAGTGTGGCTGCTGATGCGGTGAAGCCACTGATGTCGGCGTGGATGGTGATGTGAGACCGGCATGCAGGCATCCCATATGTGCACTAGTTTGTCATGCCCTCCACTTGCCAAATACCGCCCCGACAACGCAGACCATTTAAGACTGCAAACTCCACGCCGATGCCCATTATAGAAACAGATGGACGTATCATCCTTTCTAAAGTCATAATCAACAACAGTGCCATCAGATCTTCCAACCGTCAAGATTGAATTACTTCTCCAGGCAAGTGACAACACAGGGGTCTGGTTCTCATCTTCTTCCGTCACATTCACATCTTGTCCTGTTGCCGGATCAACCAAGGCTAAAACTGAATTGCCTAATGCGACAGCAAGAACTGTGCTATCCGGCGACCAGCTGATGCTAGTGATAGGTCCGCTGTCTTCTACGGCTTGTAGAAGCACCTTACTCGACTTGTTTGCATCATCCCAGAGGCACACTGTGTCGTCAAGGCCAATCGCCAACACGTTATTGCTTCCCCAGTCGAGGAGATTCAAACCATCTTCATCCAACATGCCGTGGGCATCCAAAACCCTCTCTGGTTCTCTAGGGATTCGCCTCTGCTGCTTCTTCTGCGGCCGAATGGGCTCGTCAAATTGGGGCAGCATGCTGGCCGGCGCTTCGGGTGCACTCTTGAAAGCGAGGATACGAGACCTGTTCTTCAAAATGCATTCATCAAGAAGCTTTTGGTACGCCACGCTCGATGGGGATTCTCTCGAACCATCACGCTGCGGTCGCGAAGGCATGGTTAGGGCAAAGCGTGCGTAGTCCATGTCCATCGCCGACCGGAACGGGATGAAGCGGTCGTACTCCACACGCCTAGAACGAGAAGAAGCCATTTTTGCCAATGGAAAACAGAACGAGAAACGGCCAAGTGGCCAGAAACGATCAAGAAAACAAGAAAGATTTATCTTCTCGAGAGAAACTCGAAAACCTAGATGATCGATAACCAAGAATTGATCAAGAACCCCAAGAACAACAAAAAAAAGTTCAAATCTTTAGTCGCTGGAAACGTCAATTACGATCGATCACAACGAAGAAAAACCAAAATCCAACAGAATCTTGAACCCGAGTCGAAACTTAAGACGGTTCAAGAACCAAGCGAAACGAAACCTTCAGAAAAAGAGAAGGAATGAAATCACCGCAATAAGAATCTAAATTCTTCCCCCCAGATCGAAGAGGAGGGTGCTCGCTTCCAGCTGTGCTCGTTCGCCGGAGATCAGCTCCGACCCGGACAGAACGACGAGATCGCCAACAGAGCAGAGGAGAGCCGAGAGCCGAGAGGAGAGCGCGAGGGAGGGAAGGGAGAGGTTGTTAGGTGTGCAAGGGACGGACTCGGCTTATTTAAATGACACCGAGCAAGCGTTATGTTTCAAAATCATGCCGTTATACTCAACTAACCAATACATAGCAGTGTAATTTTAAATCATGCCGTTATATATATATATAACTTATTTTTACTTTTTTCATTTGTATTAAGAAAAAAATTCTTGGCATTATCGTTCTTAATTAATATATTAAACAATAATATTTTTATTAATATAATTGTTATGAGTGTCAATTCATAATATAATCGATCACATCTAGCAGATATTTTAATTTTAAAATTAAAATTAATAGCTTTTAATACATGTAAGAATAATCTTTTTTCACATGAATTAAGCCTCTAACTGGTATTTTTCTTGAATCCAAATATAACTCGTGTCATCTCAAAACACTATATAAATTTTTATTATTATCCATTAATTAATGATGATGTCATGCACCCCTTCTTCGTTGTTGATGTCGATCTAATGTGCCTATTAATCCATGATGGAGCATTTTCCTATTGTGTTGAAAAACCAACTAATCTATTTTATACATTGTGTTCGAGCTAGAGTGTAGTGTGTGATAAAAATTAAACGAAGAAGATGGAAAGATAGAAATTGTAGAAGAAACTATGAAAAGTATAAGATGTAATTGGCTGATCTTTGATAGTGAGCTCTTGATAGCTATTTATACACACTCACTAGGGAGGTTATATACATTCAGCAGGGAGGATTTTTCTCAACTACGTAGAGATTTCCTCAACTGCCTTGAGGAAATCTTATCTGCTTATCATGCTCCCGTAAGATTGAGCTTCCATCAAGGATGTCGATCTTGGACCGATGAGATGAAAATAGTTTCCGGGCGAGAGGCTTTATGAGTGAGTCTGCTAGTTGATCAACTGTATGTACGTGAGAAACACGGAGTTGATGTCTGACAACTTGATCTCGCATGAAGTGAAAGTCGATAGCAATGTGTTTCATGCGGGAATGGAACACTGGATTGGCACATAAGTAGGTAGCACCAATATTGTCACAATATATTGTAGGAATAACCGTGGAGTTGACGTTGAGTTCCTTGAGCAGATTTGTGACCCAATTGAGTTCAGCAACGGCAGTGGCGATGGTATGGTATTCAGCTTCAGTTGTAGATCGTGCAACCGTCTTTTGTTTTTTAGAACTCCAACTGATAGGAGTGGCTCCAAGGAAGACAATGTATCCTGACGTAGATGTTCTATCATCAAGGTTCCCTGCCCAATCAGCATCAACAAAGGTATGGAGATAGAGTGAAGTATTTTTGCGAAGAAAAATGCCATAATTAAGAGTCCCTTTAAGATACCGCAAAATTCTTTTGACCGTAGACCAATGCATAGTAGATGGTCGATGCATGAATTGTGATAATTTATTGACGGCAAATGAAATATCTGGACGCGTGAGAGCCAAGTACTGTAAGGAGCCAAGGACTTGTCGATATTGAGTTGAATCGGTAGTAGGACTTCCATCACATAATTTAAGTGATTCATTGGTAGAGAGAGGAGTTGTAACCTCTTTCGCATCCTGCATGTTTGTCTTTGATAATAAATCTTGAATATACTTTCTTTGTTATAAGAAGAGACCTGAAGATATAAATGTTGCTTCTACTCCCAGAAAGTAGCTTAAAGTTTCTAGATCTTTGAGGGAGAAACGATTGGCCAAGTGCTTTAGAAATACTTGAGTCTTCAAAGGATCATTTCCTGTGACAATAATATCATCCACATATACTAAAAGATATAGTATGCTTCCATTCTGTTGGCAAATGAATAACGAGGTATCAGACTTGGAATTGATGAAGCCAATTGAGGTCAAAAACGAGCCAAGCTCGTTATACCAAGCCCTTGGAGCTTGACGAAGTCCATAAATAGCTTTTTAAAGTTTACAGACATGCCTTGGATATTGAGGATGAACGAAACCAGAAGGTTGCTGCATAAAGACATCTTCAGTAAGTGACCCTTATAAAAAGGCATTGTTAACATCCAATTGTCGTATGTGCCAACCCTTTGAGATAGCCAAACTCAAGATAAGACAGATTGTTGTGGGTTTAACAATGGGACTAAATGTCTCTATGAAGTCGACACCAGGTCGTTGATGAAACCCTTTGGCGACTAAACGTGCTTTATATCTAGCAACGGATCTGTCTGGGTTTCGCTTAATTCGAAAGACCCATTTACACCCGATGATATTTTGTGTGTGATGAAAGGGTACTAATGTCCATGTAGAGTTGTGGAGGAGAGCATCATATTCGTCACACATGGATTTATGCTAGTGAGAAGATTTTTGGGCTTGAGTGACTGTAGTGGGTTCACTGGCCTCAGTGGAGGAACTTGTTATAGCATGTAAGTCAAGGACCTAACGTGGTTTGAAAATATCACTTTTGGAGCGTGTTGCCATTGGATGTCTAGGGGGAATGGAAGTGGTGGATTGTGTTGGTAGTAAAGCTGAGGGTGAGTCACTGTCATGGACCGGGCCAACCGTCGGCACAACAATGTCACTAGGTCTAGGAGAAAGTGAAGCCAGTGGCAATGTTGCCAAGGGTATTACCTCATTAATAAGGGGAAACTTGTGAGGAAGGAAGTGGAGAAATAGAGGGATTGAGAAGCTGTTGAACAAGAGTAATAGTAGTATGCGGATCTTGAGGGTAAGGACTGGACGGTGTCATTGGAGGTTCATGTGATAAGATCGGAGGGATATTCCAGTGATGTATGTTTATTGAAGTAGCTTGCATGGTAGGATTATTTTGAAAATGAAAGACAGACTCCTCAAATATAACATGACGTGATATAAAGATTTTTTTAGTTTGGGGTTCATAACATCGAAAAGCATTATGTTCAAGAGAGTAGCCTATAAAAGTGCAAAGCTTAGATCATGGTGTTAGCTTATGTGACGTATAGGGACGGAGCCATGGATAACATAAACAACCAAAAACTTTGAGTTTATGAAGGTTTGGAAGCTTCTGGAATAATTTTTCAAATGGTGACTGGTATTGTAAGACTGGAGTGAGCATACAATTAATGAGATAAACTACAGTCTGAAAGGCTACTGACCAAAAAGGTGGTGGCATGGATGCTTGATTCAACAATATGTCGATATTTGCATTCGACAAAGCCAACCAATTGGGGAGTATGTGGGGGTGACTTGAGGTGTTGTATACCACAAGCAGAGAGACAAGATGTGAGGGCTTGATATTTGCCTCCGCCATCAGAGTAAACCGTTTTAATGGAAGATTGAAAAAAAATTTCGACCAACTTTCGAAAGTTGGTAAATACTGTGGAAACATCAGACTTATGGTGGAGAGGATATAACCATGTGTACTTAGTAAAATAGTCTACAAAAATGACATAAAAAATAAAACTTGTCAAAAGAAGGAATTGGGGTAGGGCCCCATACGTGAGCGATTTGCCAAAGTTGTTTGTAACTTGCACCATGCTTCTGCAGTTATCTTACATGAGGATATCAGCGGGGCAATAGATCCAGCAACAGAAGCTTGAATAGCTTGAAGGATGAGGCGATCTTGACGTAACCATAGTTTGTGGGTTGGATTTAGCACTGGACTGGGTTCGCTTGGGATGTTGACCATATCAGGTGGACAATAGAGAGAGCCATTAACGTAACCTAGGAGATAATAGCCAAATAAAAGATTAGAAAGTTGTGCCCGCCAAGATGCGTAGTTGCCGCCTTTGGATAATTTGAAGGGAATGAGTGCTGCAGCATTGATAGTTATAAGACTTTGAGAAGTACTCATAATCCCTGCAGAAACAGGGATAGGAATATCAGAAGAGGAAAATGAAGACATCCTAGATATTTTATGGCGGTTTAAGTGATTTTTATAGAAGATGTAAAGATATAGGAGGGAGAGAGGAGAGAAAAAAAGATCAATGCGCTGCAGCGATGAACTGCAGCGATGCACTGTAGAGGAAGCTGCAGTGATGGGCGAGAAATCTGCAGCGAAAAAAGGCAGCAAAAAAGGAGGCTGCAGCGATGAACTGCAGCGATGAGGCTGCAGCGATGCACTGCAGAGGAGGCTGCAGTGATGGGCGAGAAATCTGCAGTGAAAGAGGGCAGTGATGGCTGGAGAAATCTGCAAGGTTGGAGATAGTTGCAGTAATGCAGTGTTGGAGTTTGGTGGCCGGAAGAGGGGTGGAGTTTTTAGCGGAAGACTTCGGTTGGCAAGGGAGCAGCAACAGACGGTGGAAACAAAGGCCGTGACTGTGTTTCCTTTAGGAGCGTTGCCCACAGAAGAAGTGTCGATGCAGTAGGCGTAGTGACAATAACTGCAGCAGCGAGAAGAGGGCTTGCTCTAGGCAAACTGCTCTGATACCATGATAAAAATTAAACGAAGAAGATGGAAAAATAGAAATTATAGAAGAAACTATGAAAAGTATAAGATGTAATTGGTTGATCTTTGATAGTGAGCTCTTGATAGCTATTTATACACACTCAGTAGGGAGGTTATACACATTCAGCAGGAAAGATTTTCTCAACTACGTAGAGATTTCCTCAACTGCCTTGAGGAAATCTTATCTGCTTATCAGTGTGATGTCAAGACACATAATTGTGGCTCAAACAAAATAAAAAATATAATCATATTAATATATATTTTAAAAAATAAAAAAATCATTCTTGAATATCTCCAACTATTTATACTCATTAGAGATCCACATCCCAATGATAAAGAACTCATTTACCAACACCTATAGATCAAATATCAATTTCTCCAAATTCTACACTCCTAGAAGGAACTCAAGCCTTTTACATTTTCTTTGAACATGTAACAACTCCTTCCTAGGATCCCATTTCAAGCCTTTAACTCTATTGTTTCTCCTCTATATATTTGCGATAGATTGAAGATCTAACAATTTTTCTTAAAATATACTCAAGGTTTCTTTGTTGGCCTCTATAGTCTCTTTGACCATCTTATAACCCTACTTAGAGAGTCGAAAATCTCCTCTACAAGCTTTAATACAAGTGAGAGAGAGAGAGAGAGAAAGTGAACAAAAAGAAAAAAATATATTACAATCACGAAATGTCTTAGAGCTTTTGAGGTAAAATTGTCTAGGAAAAGGAGCACATGCC
>CM017197.1:41182555-41325055 GCA_004837865.1 Musa balbisiana
ACGAGCATGCTTGTATGAAATCAATCATATGAATTGAATCAATAAAAATTGGAAAGCATTTTTCTTGAAAATTTTTTTTCTCTATCTTATCGATTTCTTATTAAGAGATTGATAAAGTTATTTATGCCATTTTGAATCTCTTGAAAGAAATTTTGATGATTTCATATTTTGAGATTGAATGAATTTATCTATATCATGATCTTCTAAAAATTCTTTTCGTTATTTATTTAAAACATAGATTTATCTATATCATGATCATGTCTTTTGGTATTTACATGATCTTATATTTCATGATATGATTTTTATAATTTCCTATATTTATGAAGTATATCTCATCACCGAAATTTTCTTGATATCTTCTATGTGATGTCTTGAATATTTACACCATTATGTTCTTCTCTTCTTCTTTTTTGTTTATAATGACAAAAGGGGAAAAGAAAATAGCTAGTATCTCAAAAGATCCAAATTTGCTAACTTGAATGATAAACTTAGATATGTTAGATCTCCTAAATGCATAAATTCTTCTTATACATTTTACGGATTATGATCTTAATTTCTTGAACTTTAGACTTGATCTTTCCTATTTGATGACTGAAATAATGATTGAAATATTGATGTAATTATGAATGATGATTTGGAATCATGCATATAATGATGATTTTATATTTTGAAAATATACATGATGATTTGGTATTATAAATGCAATACTTCAACTTCTTAAAATGATGCATGCAATGATGAAATATTCATGATGAAAAATTATGAGTGATCCACTCTTTGACTTGCGACACCAAGGATGTCTTGTATGAGTGATCCACTCTTTGATACTAGACTTATAGGTTTAGATGTCCCAGATCTAGTATAACTGGTCATTGGGAGTGGCAATCGACCTTACGAGGGCTATTGAGTGTCGATAGAGGATCATCCACTCTCGGCGTCATGAGAGGAATATCCCATGTGTTCTTGCTCAAACAAATCCCTGGCCAGGGTCATCCGAGTTGAGAGAGAAAGAGTTCTCTGGGAGAATCCGATTAGAGCAAGACTCGAGTAGAAACTGTATAGGTCTGACAGCACCATGCCCGATATACGGTCTCTGGGATATTAAATAGATGAGAGACTATAGGTACACGGTAACTGAGGACAGACATGTCCAATGGATTAAATTCCCCTGTATCGTTTGAGGACTACGGCGTAGTGACCTAATACGTCTGTAGTTGATGAGTCGAGTGAATTACTACAAAGATAATAATTCACTGAGCTAGAAGGAGTTCTAACAGCTATGACTCACGGCCAGCTCGATATTGGGCCTAGAGTATCACACACATATGGTAAGCATTGCGATAAGTAGAGGTTCGGATATAAGATATCCGTTGGAGCCCCTATCTTATTGGATATCCAATAAGCCCCTGAATTATTAGATCCCATAGACGAGATCCAATAAGAGCCCATAAGAGATTATTGGATAGAGATCCACTAATCTAAAAGGCTTGAGTAATTGGATGCAGATCCAATACTCACTAGGGGAGGATCCATTAGGGTTTGACAAGGGGCCTCTATAAATAGGAGGGATTCAGAGTCTTATAGGCTAGAGCCTTTGCTTGCCTCTCCTATTCTTCCCACCCCCCTCTCCACCTCAGAGCAGGCCTGGAGTTTTGAAGAGCGTCATCGCAACCGTGTTGTGTAGATCATTGCTAAGAGGAGGACGCTTGACCTCTTTCACCCTCTCCTAGAGATCTGCAAGGAAACAGGGATATACGATCTCCCTAGGTAACACAATCTATTCTATTTATAGTTTGTTTCGTGGATTTTTACGTACCAATCTTCGCACGACGACGAACATCTCTTTGGGAATAGGGGATTTTGTTTTCTTGTTCTTCCGCTACGTATGTGATATCACCCCTAAGATTACCCAACAGTGGTATCAGAGCCAGGTTGTTCGTGCAATAGATTGGTTTTGAACTGCGTGTGTTATGTTTTAGAAAAACTTTTGACGTCAAAATCATTGACGCAAAAGCGAGAAAGGGTAGCAACTGTTATTGCCCTCGATCTACGTGCGTGCAATCGCAGGCAGCGCAGCGCCGACGCATGCGCAGACGCTGTGCCTGCAATAGCCGGTCGGCGGCCTGCATGCAGCAGGCTTGCGGCCAGCGGGGCTGGCAGCTCGCGGGTGCTGCTTGTGGCCACAATGCCCACAAGGGTAGGCTGCGCCGGTAAGCAGGCTGCTTGCGCGCGGCAACTGTTGCTGCGCATAGTCGTAGTCGCAAGCGGTCAGTCGCCCGTAGGAAGAGATGCTTGCGGCGCGTAGGCGGTGACATCCGTTGGTGCTGCTTGCGTGCACAGCGCCAGCAGTGGCGCTCGCCCGTGGGCAAGCGACCAGCAGGGGCGATGGCTACGAGTGTAGCCCCATGAGCAGAATCGCCTATGGCGGCTCCCAACCACAAGGGAGCGCAGGCAGGGGCAGCGCTCCCGCCCCCCGCCGCAAAGGCCGCCGTCGGTAGGGTGGCGGCGGCAGTAAGGGAGAGGGAGAAGGGCATTAGAGTTTTGTAGGCAAAAGATAGTTTTGCCCTTGAGAATTTGAGAAATTTCAATTTATATCCTTTGACTAAATTACGAAAATACCCCTTAGAATTCAAAAAATTCCTTGTCTTTGATTTGAGAAAAATATTAATTAATTAAAAGGTTTAGTTGATTATTATTTTTATTATTATCTAGTAGTCCTATATGATAATGACTTATACATGTGATGTATGATGTGTGGACGAATGATCATGGATCGTGTACTGTGTGTACTTGTGATTATTATTATTGGGCCTGTGAGCCTTCATTATATTTCTCATTTATTGTCGGGCCTGCGTGCCTATGATTAAATTGTAATCACATGAGGAGACGTAGTGGGAGCATGGATGCGATAGCGGGACCCACGAGACGAACAATTACGATGCATGGAGATGCATCGAGATGTCGACGGAACTAACGAGGATGAGATGGACGATCACAGGGCATGGAGATGCACCGTTGTACACATAGATCTTGATGTGAGTGATTATGCCTACTGGCTCGGGCCTGATCACATTAAGTTGTGGTCCATGATCATATGGTGTGATTGCTTATACACATACTAGATATTATATATATTTGTATGCGATGTAGATATATATTAAATATTTATATGTGTGACATGTCATATTAGGAGACCAAATCATAGAAACATCTCTCTCGATAATATTAAGTCGGTAAACGTAAGGCAATTAGATTGACCCACGTGGCCTTCCATCATTATGGGTAGGAATCGATTCCCGATGTAAGTTGAGTTGGTCGAGTCCCTCGAGGCTCACCTATATCACGATTCGTTATCTTGCTTACGACATAGAGATGTCACCGGTGACCTGAGGCCATGGTATGCTTAGTCAAGTCCCTCGAGAGTATATCATCAAATCAGACTCATCTTGTAACGAAGGTGTTGACTTAACCGAACATCATGGTTGGTCGAGTCCCTCGAGACCATGGTGATTCGGAGGCCGAACAGGACGGGAATCACAAAGAGTTGTGATCGGCAAGAGTTGTCTACTTTTTGGGCTTAGTGTGATTGGTCGAGTCTCTCGATGTTACACTAAGATACCGATTGGATCCTGATCCCCACTAGAAGTCTGCCGGAGACTTCCGTTTCATGTGCTGAGGGTGTCGCGTGACTCGTTAGTAAAATAGTGGGAGCATATTAAAATAGAAGTCCATATCTTAATTGTTTATTTCTTACAAAATCTGCATGTTATTCATTCCTGCTGCATCTTTATTTTCAGAAAAGGTCGTTTTCAAATCCCTTACGTGGCATACTTGATGTCAACCACCTCACCAGTCCAAATTATACGGATTGGCTCCACAACTTGAGAATTGTTCTCACGGCGGAGAAAATCACATACGTCCTTGATACAGTAATGCCTACGCCCGAGGAAGGGGCAAGCGAGGATGAGATCGCTCGTTACGTGAAGTACATTGATGACTCCACTCTTGCTCAGTGCTATATGTTGGGCTCTATGACTCCTGAGTTACAAAGACAATATGAAAAGATGGATGCTAGATCCATTCTCCTACATATCCGCAAATTGTTTGAGGAATAGAGAAGGACTCGGCGATATGAGAGATCCAAGAGCCTCTTCCACACTAGAATAACTGAGGGGACACCGATTCAGAACCATGTCCTAAAGATAATTAAGTGGATGGAGAAACTCACAGGTCTATGAATGGTCCTAGAGGATAACTTGTGTGTGGACATTGTGCTTCAGTCCTACTAGATTCCTTTTCATAGTTCATAATGAATTTTAATATGAACAAACTTGAGGTGACTCTCTCAGAGCTCCTCAATATGTTGAGGGAGGCAGAGAGTACTATTAGGAAAGAGAAGCCAGTTCTCTACACTGGTGAGACCAGACAGAAAAGGAAAGCAGAAAAGTCCCTTAAGAAGGGAAAGGGCAAGGACAGACCAGCAAAGGTTGCTAAGAAAGACCCAACAAAGGACAAAAGCCAGTGCTTCCACTATGGCAAAGATGGGCACTGGAAGAAGAACTGCAAAAAGTATCTTGTAGAAAAGGTGAAATAGAAGCTTAGTGAAGCTTCAAGTACATTCATGATCAGTCTCCATTTGTCAGACTCTTATGATAACACATGGGTATTGGATACCAGTAGTGCTTATCATATATGCAATTCGTTGCAGGTTCTGGCAAGGCCTAGGAGACTAGAGAAAGGCGAGATGGACCTCAAGATATGCAATGGAGCAAAAGTTACTATAGTAGCTGTTGGCGAGGTCACCCTACATCTGCTTGGTGGAGATTTTATTGCATTAGATGCATGTTATTTTGTTCCTTCTATTATCAAAAACATTATCTTCATTTCATGTTTGACAGTTAGTGGATATAAATTAATTTTTGAGAACAATGGTTGTTTGATATTATTAGATGATGAGATCATCACGAAAGGAACATTACATAATGGTTTATTTATGCTAGATACTACTCCACATATCATGAATGTAAGTGTGTCTAAGAGGAAACGAGATGAGATGAATAGTGCATACCTATGGTATTGTAGGCTAGGTCACATCCATGAAGAAAGGATTCAAAAGTTGCTAAATGATGGATATCTAGACCTACGAGCCTTACCTTCATGGAAAATTGAACAACTCTCCATTTAGTGGAATTGGAGAGAGAGCCACTGAGCTGTTGGAACTCATACATAATGATGTATGTGGACCCATGCCAACTCATGCCATTGGTGGTTACTCCTACTTCACTACCTTTACTGATAATTTCTCAAGGTATGGATCTGTGTACTTAATGAAGTACAAATCCGAGGCCTTTGAGAAATTCAGAGAGTATAAGAATGAGATGGAGAACCAGACTGGAAAGAGTATCAAAACTCTTCGATCAAATCGAGGAGGTGAGTACTTAAGTACAGAGTTTACTCAGTTCCTCAAGGACCATAGGATATTATCCCAATGGACACCTCCTTATACACCTCAGCTCAATGGTGTATTTGAGATGAGAAATCGTACGCTATTAGACATGGTACGGTCCATGATGAGTTTCGCTGACCTACCCATCTCATTCTGGGGATATGCCCTAGAGACCGCAGCTTATCTTCTGAATAGAGTTCCAACTAAGTCGGTAGTGTCTACACCATATGAGATATGGAAAGGGAAGAAGCCCGATCTTAAAGTTGTTAAAATTTGGGGCTGCCCTGCCCACGTTAAAAGACACAACCCCGATAAGTTAGAATCGAGGACAGAGCGATGCAAATTTGTAGGATACCCCAAGGAAACTTGTGGGTATTACTTCTATCATCTCGAGGACCAAAAGGTCTTTGTAGCCAAAAGAGCAGTGTTCCTTGAGAAGGAACACATTCTTGGCAGAGATAGTAGGAGCATGGTAGAGTTGAGCGAGGTTGGAGAATCAAGCTCAAGCACCACTCTATAGCCCGAGTCTGTTCAAATACCTAATACACAAGTTTCAACTTTACGTAGGTCTGGTAGAGTATTCCATCCTCCTGAGAGATATGTGGGACATATTAGAGGAGAGGATGTTGAGGATATTGATCCTCAAACCTACGAGGAGGCTATTATGAGTATAGACTCCGGGAAGTGGCAAGAAGCCATGAATTCTTAGATGGATTCTATGTACTCCAACAAGGTTTGGTACCTAGTTGATGCACCCAAAGGTATTGTACCCATCAATTGCAAGTGGATCTTTAAGAAAAAGATCAGAGTAGATGGAAAGGTAGAGACCTATAAAGCAAGGCTAGTGGCTAAGGGGTATCGTCAAAGGCAAGGTGTTGACTATGACGAAACCTTCTCACCCGTAGCAATGTTAAAATCCATCCGAATTCTATTGGCTATTGTAGCACACTATGATTATGAGATCTGGCAGATGGATGTGAAAACTGCATTCCTCAATGAGAACCTTGATGAGGAGGTGTATATGATACAACCTGAGGGATTTGTGTCCAAGGACTGCCCAAATAAGGTGTGCAGGTTGCTTAGATCTATTTATAGACTAAAGCAAGCTTCTCAAAGTTGGAACATAAGATTTGATGAGGCAATCAGATCTTATGATTTCGTTAAGAATGAAGATGAGCCTTGTGTGTATAGGAGGGTAAATGGGAGCGCTATCACCTTTTTGGTGTTATATGTGGATGACATCCTGATCATTGGGAATGACATAGGAATGCTATCCACAGTAAAGGCTTGGTTATCTAGACACTTCTCCATGAAGGATTTAGGGGAAGCATCTTATATCTTGGGGATTTGGATCTATAAAGATAGATCCAAGATGATGCTTGGCTTGTCCCAATCTAGATACATAGAAACCATTATTAAAAGGTTTGGCATGAAAAATTCCAAGAGAGGTCTCATACTGATGAGATATGGGATATTGTTTTCTAAGAGTATGTCCCCAAAGACTCCAAAGAAAAGGGCGAACATGGATATGATACCTTATGCCTCGATGATAGGGTCTATCCTATATGTCATGATATGTACTAGGCCTGATAAGCACATGCTCTGAGTGTCATGAGCAGGTATCAAGCGGATCCAAGCTTGGAGCATTGGAAAGCAGTAAAGTGTATCATTAAGTACTTGAGAAGGACTAAGGATCTTTTACTAGTATATGGAGGTAGTAGCCTCAAGGTTGAAGGCTACACAGACTCAAGTTTTCAGTCTAATGTCGATGATAGTAAGTCGAATTCGGGGTATGTGTACACGTTGAATAGAGGAGCAGTGTGCTGGAAGAGATCCAAGCAATATACTACTACTGACTCGACCACAGAGGCGGAATACATTGCTGTAGCAGATGCAGCAAAGGAGGGAGTCTGGATGAAGAAGTTCATTACAGATCTAGGAGTCGGGCTAAGTAGTGAGGAGATGATTTCTTATATTGCGACGACAACATGGCGATTACTCAAATAAGGGAACCCGGGTCTTATCAGAAGTGTTCTGAGGAGGTTCCAACTTATTAGAGAGATCATGACCCGAGAAGATGTAGTAGTGGAAAGAGTTCCATCCGAAGATAACATTGTAGATCCACTGACAAAGCCATTGTCTCAGATTGTCTTTGAGTGTCATAGGAGTCTGATAGGGATCAGACACATAGGTGATTGGCTTTAGGTCAAGTGGGAGATTGCTAGTCACAGGTGCCCAACAAGCCATCACGTGAGTGATGGCACGTGTGACTTGACACAAAATCTTTTTGCTTATTATATTTTAGCTTTTATCACTTTATATTGTCTATTGCATATATGCATGTATATATTATGATGTCCTTGGATCTGTGCAATGGGAATCGGATCATGATAAGATCACGATAATGAGACCGATTCACCTTTAAACACAGACCCTAAATAATCCCGATCATAGGTTACTCGAGAGGGACATCATGATAAACGGACAGATTGGTGTGCTGTATACCCGTCCATATGATGGATGCAGTTGGTCTCATAGCTGCTCGTGTAGGGACACTAGGGATATAGTACAGGTGCTCATTGGAGAATAAGTTCACTGATTGATCCGCTTACGGAATACTGGATGGTTAATGATGTCTTATTGTTAAACAGCGATTCCGTAGTCCTAGTGGTGTATCTGGTCCTTAGACTTGAGACACTGAGGATGTCCTATATGAGTGCTCTACTCTTTGATACCAGACTTATAGGTTTAGATGTCCCAGATCTAATACAGGTGGTCATTGGGAGTGACAGTTGACCTTATGAGGGCTATTGAGTGTCGATAGAGGATCGTCCACTCTCGGCGTCATGAGAGGAATATCCCATGTATTCTTGCTCAGACAAATCCCTGACCAGGGTCATTCAGGTTGAGAGAGAAAGAGTTCTCTGAGAGAATCCGATTAGAGCGAGACTCGAGTAGAAACCGTATAGGTCTGATAGCACCATGCCCGATATACGGTCTCTGGGATATTAGATGGATGAGAGACTATATGTACACGGTAACTGGGGACAGACATGTCCAATGGATTGGATTCCTCTGTATCGTCTAGGGACTACGACGTATTGGCCTAGTACGTCTATAGTCGATGAGTCGAGTGAATTATTACAAATATAATAATTCACTGAGCCAGAAAGAGTTCTAATAGCTATGACTCACGGCCAGCTCGATATTGGGCCTAGAGAGTCACACACATATGGTAGGCATTGCGATGAGTAGAGGTTCAGATATGAGATATCCGTCGGAGCCCTTATCTTATTGGATATCCAATAAGCCTCTGAATTATTGGATCCCATGGATAAGATCTAATAAGAGCCCATGAGAGATTATTAGATAGAGATCCACTAATCTAAAAGGCATTAGTAATTGGATGCAGATCCAATACCCACTGGGGGAGGATCCATTAGGATTTGACAGGGGGCCTCTATAAATAGGAGGGATTCAGAGCCTCATAGGCTAGAGCCTTTGCTTGCCTCTCCTATTCTCCCCCCCCCCCCCACTCTCCACCTCAGAGCAGGCCTGGAGTTTTGAGGAGCGTTATCGCAGCCCTACTGTGTGGATCACCGCTAGAGAGGATGACGCTTGACCTCCTTCACTCTCTCCTAGAGATCTACAAGGAAACAGGGATATACGATCTCCCTAGGTAATATAATATATTCTATATGCAGTTTATTTTGCGGATTTTTACGTACCAATCTTCACACGACGATGAATATCTCTTTGGGAATAGGGGATTTTGTTTTCTTATTCTTCTACTGCACATGTGATGTCGCATCTAAGATTTTCCAGCACTCATATCTAAACCTCTACTCATCGTAATACCTACCATATGTGTGTGACCCTCTAGGTCCAATATCGAGCTGGCCGTGAATCATACCTATCAGAACTCCTTCTGACTCAATGAATTATTATCTCTGTAATAATTCACTCGACTCATCGACTACGAATGTACTAGGCCACTATGCCATAATCCCCAGACGATACAGGAGAATCCAATCCATTGGACCTATCTATCCTCAATTACCATGTACCTATAGTCTCTCATCCATCTAATATCCTAGAGATCGTATATCGGGTATGGTGCTGTCAAACCCATATGATTTCTACTCGAGTCTCGCTCTAATCGGATTCTCCCAAAGAACTCTTTCTTTCTCAATCCGAATGACCCTAGCCAGTGATTTGTCTGAGCAAGAACACATGGGATATTCCTCTCATGACGCTAAGAGTGGATGATCCTCTATCGACACTCAATAGCCCTCGTAAGGTTGACTACCACTCCTAATGACCAGTTGTATTAGATCTGGGACATCCAAACCTATAAGTTTGGTATCAAAGAGTGGAGCACTCATACAGGAAATCCTTGGTATCTCAAGTCTAAGGACCAGATACACCACTAGGACTATGGAATCGCTATTTAACAATAAGGCATCATTAACCATCTAGTATTCCATAAGTGGATCAATCAGTGAACTCATTCTCCAATGAGCACTTGTACTATATCCCTAGTGTCCCCACACGAGCAGCTATGAGACTAGTTGTATCCATCATATAGACGGGTATACAACACACCAATCTGTCTGGTTATCTCGATGTCCCTCTCGAGTAACGTATAATCGGGATTATTTAGGATCTATGTTTAAAGGTGAATCAGTCTCATTATTATGATCTCATCATGATCCGATTCTCATTACACAGATTCAAGGACATCATAATATATATATATATATATATATATATATATATATATATATATATATATATATATATATATATATATATATATATATATATATATATATATATATATGTAATAGACAATATAGAGTGATAAATGCCAAAATATAATAAGCAAAAAAATTCCGTGTCAAGTCACACGTGTCATCACCACGTGATTGGCTTGCTGGGCACCTATGACTAGTAGTATGATCATGTTATGCATGATGACGTGTTGCAAATATTCATGATAAAATTTGCAATGACTTGAATTAAGCTTGAATTCAATGTCCTATCAATATAGCATATTGATAGGGAGAGTTTGCTTAAACTCTAGGAGTAAGATTAACTCCATCATCAATTAGTTGTCATCATCAAAAAGGGGGAGATTGTTGAATCTCGGATTTTGATGATGAAACCAATTGATAAGTGTTTCTGATTTGATATGAATTTTGAGTGACGCAGGATGCTTCGATCAGGATGAGACAATTAAAGCAGGAAGAATCATGTTGGGCCGGAGGAAAACATGTCAGAAGATTGGACGTCGAGCCGGTGGAATGGTCGACATATCGACAGAAGGCTCCGGGCTATGGCTTCGGGCATCAGGCCAAGAAGAACAGATATTGCGCTAAGGATATCGGAGTTGCGGAGGTCAACTGCCGATTAGGCAATAGGCCGCAAGAGAGGATGATGCGCCGAAGAATCGGACGGAGCGTCGATGGACCAATGACATGCCGGACAACATGATTCATACTTAGTAATAATTGTCTAGATCAAAGTATATTTTATATGTGCATGATTAACTATGATAGCAAGACATAAAGCAAAATGAAGTTTCGGAGTCAAGAACACGATTTCATTGGGAGTTCGAGAGTTCGTCAGAAGTTCTGCCGGAACCAATCAAAAAGTCCTAGAGCTTGCCAAAGAAGCTTATTGGAACTCACCAAGAAGATCGTCATGAAGTCTAGGAGCTTGCCGGGAGTCTACTGGAACATTGCCGAGAGATCATCGGAAGTTCGCCGGAAGATCGTCAGAAGTTCGCCGGAAGATCGTCGGAAGCTCATTGGAAGAAACCTAGACTTACGAACTTTGTTTAGCTTAGTATATATCTTAAAATTCATAGTTAGTACATAGTTAAGATTAGAATTGGGCCAACCCAATTAGGGGATAGTTGGGCCAAGTTTGGACTGTGTTGGGCCAAAAGAAAGGCCTAAATAGTGACCAAACAGGTGAAACCATCGTGACACAATCTCTGAGACTATGTCAGGTAGTGGTACCACCAGTCTGGGTGGTGGTACCGCCCAGTGTAGTCTTCTATGTGGTGGTACCACCTAGTGTTAGGCTGTAGGCGGTGGTATCACCCAGTATATGCAGTGGTACTGCCCATACCTTAAAATTTTAGGGGTTTAAATTTTGGGGTCCAAATTTGAATCTATTTGGAGCCTATAAATACCCTAGCTATTCCTGCATAGATAAGGAAGAAATATTGAGCAAAATTTTATGATTCTAAAGTTGTAAACCTTAGAAAATTTAGTTCCCTCCTCCTAGAGCTCAGAGAGAGTTCTAAGCGAGGTGTGAGAGGGATACCTTATAAAAGAGGGTTATAAAAGGTTATCTCCTAAACTTATAAAAAGGAGAAGAGGGGTGTAAAAGGTGGTTGGTCTTCGCCTATTAAAGGAAGACCGATAGTGGATGCCGGTGGTCTCGACGAAAGAGGAATCGGTGGAGTGGATATAGGTCATGACGACCGAACCACTATAAAAATCTGGTTTGCATTTCTCTTAAGCAATTTACTTTAACTGTAAACCACTTTACTTGCTTTACATCCACTATGCTCTTTCGTACATTTTCAAAGTTATTAGCTTTACGAAACGATTTTTCATCGGAAACGGATTTAATCGCAACAAAGTTTTGCACTGACGTAATTTTTATCGTTGCACTAATTCACCCAACCCCCTCTTAGTGCCGATCTTTTCCTAACATTGCGACGAGTAGATGTTCGAATATAAGATATCTACTAGAACTCATATTTTATTAGATATTCAATAAGCCCCTGAATTATTGGGTCCTATCGATGAGATCTAATAAGAGCTAATGAGAGATTATTGAATAGAGATCCATTAATCTAAGAGGTTTAGGTAGTTCGATTGAGATCCAGTACCCAATATGATAAGATCCATTAGGGTTAAGTTGATAAGGGGTATCTATAAATAGGAGGAAACCAAAGGGTCATGGGCTAGGTTCTTTTTGGATGTCACCTCCTACTCCCTCTCCTCCTCAACCTGTAGCCCCTATTTGCAACGTTTGGACAACAAGAAGGGGCAGTCCCTTCTTGATTGCATAGTACATGTTGCGAGAAGGATTGTGTAGTGATTTGAAGAGCATTTTCACAGTCCCTACCATGTAGATTATTGCTAGAGAGCAGGACAGTTGACCTTCTTCATCCTCTCCCATAGATCTATAAGAATTCAGAGATATATGATCTCCCTAGGTAACACAATCTCCCTTGTACATGTAATTTTTGGTTTTACAGGTTTTTGCGCATCAATCTTTGGATAACGATGAAACCTTATTTTCTATAAAAAAATTCATTTTTATTTTTTGTTCTTTTACTATGCATGTGATGTTGCCCTAAATTTTACAATAATGGTGTCAAAGCCCAGTTGCTTATACAAAAGATTGATTTTTAAACTACATATGTTGTGTTCTATCATGTAGAAATTGTTTTGCACGATTGCTATAATTTTTATCGTAGTTTTTGAGATCTGAATAGCACATCTTCTCCCTATTAAAAGGTATTTTAAATCAATATTTTGTTGCCAAATTTGTTGTCACAAAATAGCCGGAAAAGGGCAGCATTGCTGCCTTGCGGTTTGGGTGAAGGCTACTTGAATACTAGGCCTAGCAAACGCCCTCAACCATCTGGTTAGAGGACAACAGTCGATGGAGTGAGGTAGCCGAATAATGCTCTACAACCAGGCAAGTGGGCTAACTCTATGCTTAGTATAGAGTACTAGATGCAAATCAGAGCGTCGAAGTTACAACATTTGATAGAGGGGTTTTGCATAGGTGATCCTTGATGAGGCCAACGAGGTGAGCTAGCAATCGCCTCCTGGAGCACTCCACCGTCGATCTCTAGAGCAACAATCAGTGGGAGAGGGAAAGCTATAGTGTGGTGGAGATCAAAGAGCTATAGCAGTTCTCTATCGAATGGGAGATGGCTACGATTTATGCTGAGAAAGACCACCGAGCAAACTAGCAAAACAAGGGCCACGACCACTTGGCGACGATGATCGCTTGGAGAGCAGCAGTATGACAGTGATGGGGATCAATGACAATGAGCAAGAAGAAGAGAGTAGCCTACGACTAGTATTACAGCAATGGTGGAGCTCGGGGACTTTGGAGGTGTTGCGGGAGCAACGACAGATTGTATCCGTGGGGAAGGTTGATTGCTGTGACAAGGTAGAGAAGAGGGGTGCTAGTAATGAAGAACGTAGCTTCTTGTCGGTGAGGAGATGTTGCTGAACAGCGAGGAAGTACTGGTAAGTCTTTGCTCTAAGGCAAGAACTCTGATACCATGATAAACTAGAGTGTGATACAAAAGTTGATATAAAGTTTATTGACATATTTTTTATTTATACAAGTTAGAAGAGAGGATTTCTCTCAATAGAACAGTAAGATTTTCTCGTGCAGTTAAAGAAATATTATCTACTATTAGTTACTTCATTTCATGAACCAAACACAACCTTAAATGTTATTAACACAAGCATATTTTGGTCCTAATAAACTATAATTAAAAATTTTAAGAGTAGATCCATGGGTGCCTATATCCCTACAAGTATATTTTTATTTTATATCAAGGTGTCTATGCATGTAACCTTTATAATGCAAATTATTTTTATTATTTCGTTTAATAAAATGAGGGCACAACATTGTAAATGGAAATAAATCTTCGATTGATTACAAAACTCTAGTTACATATTTGTTAGCAACAGTAGTTCTCAAGTACACATTTTATCTCCGATTGTCTATGTCACTGCCAAAGGTGACTTTTTTTAATTTTTTGGTTTTCTTGTTCTGATGGTACTATTTCTAGTTTATGTTGATAGTGTATTATGTATCATCTCTATAGTGACGACGGCTTACTTGGGACCTTTGATGATTAATTTCTCCACAAGATCAATTTTGTTTGTTTGTCTTTTGCTATTATGGAGGTAGATATGATTGGAGATCCATTGCTATAGTCCTTTTTATGGCCTTCATTTTGCTGTGATCATTGATAAATTAAATCACAACCATTGAATGATATCATTTTTGGATATAAGCAAGTAGGGTTGAAAATATTAATGTGTGAGATGAAGAAGATACCTTATAAAAGAGGTGTGAAAGGGATACCTTATAAAAAAGGGTTGTAAAAGGTTGTCTCCTAAACCTGTAAAAATGAGAAGAGGGGTGTAAAAGGTGATTGGTCATGACAGTGGCCTCGACGAAAGAGGAATCGGTGGAGTGGATGTAGGTCATGACGACCAAACCACTATAAAAATCTGGTTTATGTTTCTCTTGAGTAATTTACTTAAACTGTAAACCACTTTACTTGCTTTACATCCACTATGCTCTTTCGAACACTTTCAAAGCTATTAGCTTTATGAAATGATTTTTCATCGGAAATAGATTTGAGCTTATATTTTATTGGATATTCAATAAGCTCCTAAATTATTGGATCCTATCGATAAGATTTAATAGGAGCTAATGAGAGATTATTGAATAGAGACCCATTAATCTAAGAGGTTTAGGTAGTTCGATTGAGATCCAATACCCAATATGATAAGATCCATTAGGGTTAAGTTGACAAGGGGTATCTATAAATAAGAGGGAACTAAAGGGCCATGGGCTAGGTTCGTTTTGGATGTCACCTCCTATTCTCCACTCTCCCTCTCCTCCTCAACCTGCAGCCCCTATTTACAGCGTCTGGACAACAAGAAAGGGCAGTCCCTTCTTGATTGCATGGTACGTGTTGCGAGAAGGATTGTGTAGTGATTTGAAGAGCATCTTCACAACCCCTACCATGTAGATTATTGCTAGAGAGCAGGATAGTTGACCTTCTTCATCCTCTCCCATAGATCTGTAAGAATTCAGAAATATATGATCTCCCTAGGTAACACAATCTCCCTTGTACATGTAGTTTTTGGTTTTACAGGTTTTTGCGCACCAATCTTTGGATAACGATGAAACCTTATTTTCTGTAAAAAAAATTCTAGGATTTTTATTTTTTGTTCTTTTACTATGCATGTGATATTGTCCCAGATTTTACAATAATGGTGTCAAAGCCAGGTTGCTTATACAAAAGATTGATTTTTAAACTACGTGTATTGTGTTCTATCATGTAGAAATTGTTTTGCACGATTGTTATAATTTTTATCGTAGTTTTTGAGATCTGAATAGCACGTCTTCTCCCTATTAAAAGGTATTTTAAATTAATATTTTATTGCCATCACAGAATAGCGGGAAAACGGCAGCATTGCTACCTTGCGGTTTGGGTGAAGGCTACTTGTATACTAGGCCTAGCAAACGCCCTCAACCGTCTGGTTAGAGGACAACAGTCGATGGAGTGAGGTAGCCGAATAATGCTCTACAACCAGGCAAGTGGGCCAACTCTATGCTCAGTGTAGAGTACTAGATGCAAATCAGAGTGTCGAAGTTACAACGTTTGATAGAGGGGATTTGCATAGGTGATCTTCGATGAGGCCAACGAGGTGAGCTAGCAATCGCCTCCTGGAGCACTCCACCGTCAATCTCTGGAGCAACAATCAGTGGGAGAGGGAAAGCTATAGTTTGGTGGAGATCAGAAAGCTATAGCAGTTCTCTATCGAATGGGAGATGGGTATGATTTATGCTGAGGAAGACCACCGAGCAAACTAGCAAAACAAGAGCTATGACCACTTGGAAAGGATGATCGCTTGGAGAGCAGAAGTGTAACAGTGATGGGGATCAATGACAATGAGTAAGAAGAGGAAAGTAGCCTACGACTAGTATTGCAGCAGTGGTGGAGCTCGTGGACTTTGGAGGTGTTGTGGGAGCAACGACAGATTGTATCCGTGGGGAAGGCTGATTGCTGCGACAAGGCAGAGAAGAGGGGTGCTAGTAATGAAGAACGCAACTTCTACAAAAATTGATATAAAATTTATTGACATGTTTCTCATTTATATAAGTTAGAAGAGAGGATTTCTCTCAATAGAATAGTGAGATTTTCTCGTGCAGTTAAAAAAATCTTATCTGCTATTAGTTACTTCATTCATAAACCAAACACAACCTTAAATGTTGTTAACACAAGCATATTTTGGTCCTAATAAGTTATAATTAAAAATTTTAAGAGTAGATTCATGGGTGCCTATATCCCTACAAGTAGATTTTTATTTTATATCAAGGTGTCTATGCATGTAACCTTTATAATGCAAATTATTTTTATTACTTCGTTTAATAAAATGAGGGCACAACATTGTAAATGGAAATAAATCTTGGATTGATTACAAAACTTTAGTTACATATTTGTTAGCAACAGTAGTTCTCGAGTACACATTTTATCTCCTATTGTCTATTTCACTGCAAGAGGGTGACTTTATCTAATTTCTTGGTTTTCCTGTTCTCATGGTACTATTTCTGGTTTATATTGATGGTGTATTAGGTATCACCTCTACAGTGACGATGGCTTACTTGGGACCTTTGATGACTGATTTCTCCACAATATTTGTTTGTCTTATGATATTGTGGAGGTAGATACGATTGGAGTTCCACTGCGACAGTCCTTTTTATGGCCTTCATTTTGCTGTGATCATTGATAAATTAAATCACAACCATTGAATGATATGGATATAAGCAAGTAGGGTTGAAAATATTAATGTGTGAGATGAAGAAGATATCTTGAGATGGAAATCCTATATCACTAATGATTAAAAGAGTTAGGCCATATATATTATGTTTGGCTTAAGCTTAAGCTTTTGGGTTGAATTGATGTATGACATGATGTATATTAGCCCTAACCAATTTGACTTATACTTATTATTGTGAGATTTCTAAGTGGGATGTAGGTAGACAAAAATTTGATTTGAATGAATCAAAAATTAAAAAAAAGATTGAGTTAGTCAGCCTATAATTTGATTGAGTAAAGATTAGTCACATCATCATGTGCAGACAAAAATTTGACCTAAATGAGTCAAAAATAAAAAATAAAAAATATTGAGGGTTTGATTGAATGAAAATGCTCTTATCGTTATGGACAGATGCGAATGAGTGAACCATCTCGTAGCAACGAAAAAGATGTGAACTTAAAGTTTAGACCCTTAAGAGTATGAGAATGGTCCTAAACCTATACATAAATAGGGATTGATGATGAAAATATTCATGTGTGTGAGATGAAAATGGATATCCTCGACAGATAGTCTCATATAGTTAATGATTGAAAAAGTCAAACTACATAATAAACCTATAATTTATATATTGTGATGCAAATTACTTTGGCTTAGACTCATTATGATCGGATGATCGGCCTGCCGCTCTGATCTCATGCAAGTCTATCATCATGGACCAGATGATACAGCATTGAGACCGCCCTCCATTTCACAAAGATAAGATGTGAAACGATCGATTTGGTCCTTCCTGGACCAGCCAGATCACACAAAGATAAGTCTATCATCATGGACCAGCCAGATCACAAAGGATCGATCGAGTCATATCCTTCCTTTCCACCATGCTTTGTGATCGATTTGGTCCTTTCGAGCAGGCAAGGAAAAGGAGACTCCACCTGGAGCATGTTCATCGACATCCACTTTAGGTCGCTTTCCTGCACCCACCATCGATGGCTTCGATATCCAGTTGGACGGGTAGCTGTGGTGGCATCAACGTAGGCGACCGAACAACTTTGGATTCAGCCAACACAATTCAAAACTTCAACTTCTCGATCCAGTTTAGTTTAGTTTAGGTCATAAATAGAATTTTCTAGTAGATTCTGGACATTATTCATTCATTGGATTTTGACAGAATGAGGAGACATTATTAGATTGCCTAAATTGAGACTCAAAATCCTCTTCATTTCCTACACAAATAAGCTCAACTTAAAATAGTAGGGATGAGGCAAAGTCATGTGTTCAGACTTATCTTCTCTCAATATCAGAAAAATAGTCTGTCTCTTTATTTACTCATAAGAGAATATATTGTTATCATATATATTATTTTTGTTACCACTTATTCATGATCTTATTTTACTTGGTTGTCTCTTTGCAATATAATGTAAGCTTTCTTATCTGTGTTCCTTAATGCTAAGGAAACAAAGCAAATTTTGATCTTTAGGTTGTCTAAGTTGATATTTAAAGATTGGGTCAGACTTCCCTAAAGAGAGAGAGAGAGAGAGAGAGAGAGAGAGAGAGAGAGAGAGAGAGAGATTCTACAATATCACACATCCATTAATCATAAGCTATATTTATCACATACTCATAAAAGCTTTATTTTGTATAATTAAAAGAATCTCTACTTCATAAATATGTAGCTTAATCCTAACATAACTAGCCAATCAATTAGCCACTCCATTTCCTTCAAAGTGATTCTATATTCTAAGAAATAAGATAGAAAAAAATAAATATTTCAGACTACATTTTAAAATTATTCAGATAACACAACACATAAAAATATTATTCAAATAAAAATTATTTTTCAACATATTATGGTAATCTTATCAAGATAGCTCACACCCTCTTAAACCACTGCTCACATGACACACCCATAATACACTTAGCTCAACACCCACACACAATAATATGGCCTTCCTTCTCATTACTACTGTTATGTACCATGCATCGGCAGCAACGGCGTCGTCACTGCTGCCGAGTGCTGAGCCCAAGCATCATTTGGCGAACCCCCCTGGCGTAGTCAAGTAGCCGGTCGATCGCCGGGATGATCGCCTTCACCTCCTCCTGCTCCTCGAAGTCCCGCAGCCATGAGTGGAACAGTGGAAACGACTCCGGGTCGACCAGCTTCACCTCCATCACCTCCTCGAACACCGCAAGCCAGTAGGAACCACAACCGAGGACGATGTCCAGAACACCGATCTTATCGCCGCCGAAGAACCTCCTCCTCCCCGCGAACGCCCCCTCCCTCAGCTCGCGCTCCACCAGCCTCAGGTTCTCATGCACCTGCTCCACCGCCGCTGCCTGACCGTCGCTCGGCGACGCGAACACCGCTCCCACGGCGGGCCCGAGCTGCATTGCCACCGGCAGCAGATCAGGACTCGGCTACTCACGTAACGCGGCATGAGATGGGGGTTACCTTGTCGTCGACGAAGTGGCACCAGAAGCGGGCGAGAGCGCGGTCGTAAGGGTCGGCGGGCATGAGGGGGACCTCGGGCCATGTCTCGTCGAGGTAGTGGAGGATGATGACGGACTCGAGGACCGGGCGGCCGCGGTGGAGGAGGACGGGGACCTTCTCGTAGACGGGGTTGTGGAGGAGGAGGGAGGGGCTCTTTTCGGCGAGGTCCTCCTCCGCGTACTCGAAGTCGAGGCCTTTGAGCCTGAGGGCGAGTTGGACTCGGTGAGTGTAGGAGCTCGCCCATGACCCCAAGAGCTTGAGATCGGAGGAGGGTGGAGCCATTGCTGAGACACCTGCCTCAAGCTTCGTCCTTATATAGAGAGAGATCTGAGGAGGGGCAGTAAAGGTCACGTCATAGTCTTTTCCAATTATTTTTGCCATATCAAACTAATTAGATTGAATTCAAATTTCTTTGCCATATCATATACGCATGATATGAAACATAATATCAAAATTCAGTCTCAATTCTATATTTCATATTTCAAATTTGTGTAAGTAAATTAAAAACATATTCATAGGTTCATCATGAGTCTGAGACTTGTGAATGGAGCCCATAATAAAGTGGGATTTCATGATTGAGCATGGCAATGAAAGAGAGAGCAAGATTGATTATTTATTCGGTGCATGTCCTCATCCACATGTACGAATTACATTAAGATTATGATCATTAAGAGAACATCAACTCCTTCTTTTAACCTTTCAATTTGTAATAACTTGTTGCATAAACTAAAATGAAATTAAAAAAATAAATATTATTCCAAGGATGTTGTTATACTAATGTGCCAAATATAATATATTTATTTATTTATTTAGAAGAAAATTACGAGTGAATTAATTATTCTAGAGATTATATTATGTCCATGAAAAAACTATATAATAATAATAATAATATATTAGTAATATAAATAATAATAATAATATAATTATTTGGTGATAGATAAGATTTATTAGACATTGAAGGGATATGGGGACACAAAAAGTAGTGGCTCAAAGGTCTTGAAAAGCTTTAAAGAAAGAGGAAGCCTATGAATCATTGCCTGTCTTGACCATTCTTTTTGGTCGCCAAACCTACAAAAGCATCACTTTTACTACTACTTTTATTTTCGATGTGGCTGTGTCGGTTCACTGCATCGTTTGATCATATAAGTAAATTAAACAGTTCGATAATTAGTTTAATAAATCCTATTTTTTACTTTTTCTCTTTTGCTTTAATCATCCACTTTATCTTAATTTTCATTCTAATAATGTTTAGACTAGATTACCTAGTAAAATTGATCTTCCAATAACCAGAGATACCTATACATAGGAGAAATCAATCTTCTCCTACTAGTCCCTTTTGAGGCAATACTTCTAACAGATGCAGCACCCTTCTCATCTGTTGATTCTATAGTAATTCAACTCGATCGAATTGAAACGTCTGGATCAAACTTTTAATGTTGGATTTCATCATCCACTTTATCTCATTTTCTGTTCTCCAATATTTGCAGCTTGTTCATCTTCTCCAATTCTATAATTTCCATTCTAGATTTTCTTGATCGGGCCAATCGATTAGATCTTATTTTAATAAGTTTCCATCATTTATAGAGGATCAAAGTCTATATGAAAATAGTAATAGTAACAATAATAATCGGTGATAGATAGAACGTTGGAACAATGACAATAATTTTCTCTTATTAAATAAATTTAAAAGGAGAATTTTTCAGCTAATTAGACCGAGAAAAAAAGTTACTTGGATTATATAAACATTAATAATATTAGTGTGTTTTTGACTTATTAATATTTATTTAATTAAAAATATTAAGTCTCTTATTTATTATTATTTATTGTTCTCATATCTATTATGTCGTCACATGTTTTCATGATTCCTGCATAGTGCTACTTTTCTCAAATACTCAATATATTTATACAGTATTTTTGAATAAAGTTACTGTGCTTTTTGACAGGAATTACAGCTTTTTAGTTTAGTAAAAAAATATTATGTCTATTAAAAAAGAGTACTTTATCCAAAAAATAATCAATGGTATTCCTTTCTTATAAGTGACAAAAAAAATCCATGAATGAAACTCAATTTAATCAAACTGATCATTTATATGATTGGGTTATAATTTAATTATCAAATTTTGTAATTTTTGGATAAATATTGTGATTGAGTGTAGCTTAGTTTAATTTTGAGTGTGATTGGGTTAACTTCAACTAAATTAATCCAAACTTGCACGACTTGGATATGATGCTAATATGATTAATATTACTTTTTATTTTTAAAGGATTTTATAAATTTTAATTATTAAAATTTAAATTTTTTGGATAGCTATTTTATATAACATAATTCAATTTTGAGTGTAACTTCAATTAAAGTAACTCACACTTTCACAAAACTATGTTTTGTATGATTAAGACTATTTTTTTTATTTTTAGTGGATATTATAAATTTTAATTATCAAAATTTAGAATTTTTTGGATAAATATCATGATCGAATGTAACTTAGTTTAATTTTGAGTATAGCCGGATTAATTTCTACTAAACTAACATAAAGTTTAGAGTATAATTTTAAGATAATTAATATAATTTTTATTTTTTTATAATATTATGATAATTATCATCAAATTTTAAAATTTTTTAATTAATATTGTAATAGAGTATAACTTAATTAAATTTTGAATATAACTTAGTCAACTTTTACTAATCCATTTCAAAATTTTATAAAACTACTATGACATATTTCTAATATGAATAGTATTTTTTTATTTTTTATGGACTTTATGATTCATAGTTATTGGAATTATAAAATTTTTAAATATATTTTGTGATCGAGTGTAACTTAGTTTAATTTCAAATTTAACTTAGTTAAGTAAGATTTTGTTGAATTAGGTCGAATTAGTTCATCCTAAATAGATTTATGTTTAGCTCTGAAAATCATTTAAATAATATCATTTTTTTCGAGAAAAAAAGAACATTAATATCTCTTTTATGCTCCTTTTTTATCTTCTCATTCTTCTAATCGCGAGCTATAAATTGGTGTTAAAGGATGACAAAATGATGAAAAGCTATGTTAATATATAACTATGGTTCCGATATGAAATAAGAGATTATGAGAATAAAGATATGATTGATAATCGAAAGACTATAAATAGTAATATTATATTTTATTATTTTTATAAGGGTGTGCCAATACTAAGCTTCAAATTAATGAACCCTACGTTGAAACACTGTATCTCTATTTAAACATATTATAAATAGACTTTAATTAATATAAATCTCTATCAACCTTAATTGTCAATCTTATTATAATTTTTACATTTTATAAAATGACTTGTGTGATAGTCGATGTAGTTTTAAATAAAAATTAATATGGTTTTCACATATTTCAGGATAACTGATGATAAAAATTCTTAATTTTTTCTTAACATTAAATTTATGGTCGATATATATGTTTCCATTGATCAAGGAAGAATAATAATAAATAAAGATGAAAAATTACCTAATTATAATATTTTTGAATAAATTTATAATATTATTGATTAATAAATAAAAAAGTATAATTCTATTTAATAACACTATAAGTGAGTCTTAATTAGCTTAAATTGCTATGAATTTTAATTGTTGATTTTATTATAAGTTTTTAAGATTTTATAAAATAAGAATGTTTTTGATATACTTCAAAAATAATAATAATAATAATAATAATAACTTTAATTTGTCTCATTTATCCCTAAACCGATATTTTCTCTGTAAATATATCTTTACATATATCGTCTATTTATATATAAAATTAAATTTACGATTCGACCAATTCTTGTCCGACGACCGTCACCGCTCACCTTTCCTCTTCGTTCCTTCTCCGAGATCGAAGCTTCGAACGCTCAACAAATCCATGGCGGAACCCTCTCTCGTCGATCCCTTTGACCCCTCGAACCCCCACCCTCTGTTTGATCCCGCACTCTCGCCCTGCGATCTGCTCCCTCCCCCCTCGGATCTTCCCTTCGGCGACGACTTCGACCTCGATATCGACTTCGACTTCTCCGTCGACGATTTTCTACGCTCGACGGAGAACCACCTCTCTACTCCTTCCGACGTGCTGCCCGACCCCAGCCCCGGCGATGGATCCGGCGTCTTTTCCTCCTCTTCCTCGCCCGACCACCAAAGCTCCCGGAATTCGACGAATTCCGGCCCGGCCTCGCCCGGTTCCGGCAACTCCTCTTCGGCATCGGGCGTCGTCGATAGGGAAGTGAAGGTGCAGAACGAGAATAGCCTGAAGAGGAAGGAAGGGTGTTTCAATTCGAACCCTAATGCTAACCCTAGAGGTGGAAAGTTACAGCGATCGGAAGCCATCGGGAACGACGAGGATGAGAGGAGAAAGGCGAGGCTGATACGGAACCGTGAGAGCGCCCAGCTCTCGAGGCAGAGGAAGAAGCAGTACGTGGAAGAGCTGGAGGAGAAGGTTAGGGCGATGCACTCGACGATTAACGAATTGAACGCTAAGATCTCTTACTTTATGGCCGAGAATGTGAGTCTGCGACAGCAATTGGGTGGTAATGGCGCTGCCCCGGCTGTTTATCCTCCCTCTGGGCCAATGCCGTCCACGCATTTCCCGTGGGTTCCAGGCTACGCTTTTAGGCCGCAAGGGTCTCACGTTCCTTTGGTTCCGATACCTAGATTGAAGCCTCAGCAGCCTGCCCACGCCCCCAGAGCCAAGAAGTCAGAGACCAAGACGAAGAAGGTCGCTAGCGTGAGCCTCTTGGGGTTGATGCTTATTATACTAGTATTTGCAGTTCTGCCGGGAGTTAATCTCAGACACCGAAGAACTAGAGACTACGTAGGTGTCATTAAAGGTGGGATCGTGAATGAGCCTAGAGGTATGGTTCTGAGTGTTGCTGGTCGTGGTAATGATCTTACCAGAACTGATGATACTGGATTTTGTAATGGAAACATAAGTTTGGAGAAAGATAGGGTTACCGGTAAGAGAAGGCAGAATGGAGCAGTTGGGCCTGAAATAAATCCAAAGGGAAGAGGTTCATGGCCTTCTACTGGTTCAGGAGGGTCTGTTCTCACGCAGAACTGCAGTGAAACCCTGCCTGCTTTGCTTTATGTGCCAAGAAATGGCAAACATGTGAAGATTGATGGCAACTTGATAATCCATTCTGTTCTTGCTGGTGAGAAAGCCATGGCACGATCTAAAGAAAGGAAATCCTCTGCCGAAGAAAGTAAAGACACGGCCTTGGCCATTGCTGGTAATATGATGTCGGCACTGGCTGTACCTAAATCCGAAAGAGAAGCTGATCACTCTATTGCTGATGATACATATGCAAAAAACTTGAAATCAGTTTCAGCTGATGGTCCACTGCAACAATGGTTCCGTGAAGGAATGGCCGGTATGAATGTAATTTATAGTTTCAGCATATGTTTGTCTCACCTGGTTGCATCGACACACTGTTTTGGTTTATCTTATTGACATTCCATCTTATTCATGTGCTAATATATGATGCACTTAAGTCTGGGTAATGGAATCATGTATGGATATTTGAAGGGGGGGGGTGGGTTTTGGTTCTGCTGCTTCCATGACTAACATAGAATATTTTTGCACCAAGCTAGTTTAGTATTAGTCATGCTAATAACAATTGACAATTCCATAAGCTGTAAAAGGCTCTCAATGTAGCTTTGTTAGCTAAAATGTAAAGAGAACATTCTTCATACTAAGCCATGAGATTTTTTGACGCTTGAGGTTGTTATGGATGATACTTGAGGTCTCCTGCAAGGAATTCTTATTCTTTCATGGGGTTTGTACAATGGATTTTTTTTCTTTCTTTATTTCTTTGATATTTGTTATTCGGTTAATTTTTTTTTCAAAGAGAATTTTATTTTTCACTTATACATGCAAGTCAAGTTTGAACTAAATAATCATATTTATTTATCTATTTATTTCTCCTGGAAGTCACACATACTATGCCAATGAAGGGTGTACCCAATGCACGAGGCTTCCGCTAATGCAGTGTCTGGGGAGGGTCAATGTACGTAACCTTATCTTTAAGTACTTAAAGAGACGATTTCCATGACTCGAAGCCTGATATCTCAAGTGGCAAAGGAATAACTTTACCGTTGTACCAAGGTTCGCCCTCAAGGTATCAGTTACTATGCTAATGAAAAGCCAAATAATCAAAGCATGAACTCTATCAAGGTGTTAAGTTTGAACTAGGTTCTGAGATAATTTCTATAAAAAAGATAAATGAGTTTCATCAAACAGTATTCAACCCCATTAGTAATGAGAGAGAGCACTATTGGTGAAAAAATTAAAAATAAAAAAAAATCAATCATAGAGACATAATCATGGTTTGTCATTTATATGTTCTCCTAAGACTGTATCCTCTTGTTTCTTGATCTTCAACTGCTCAATGTATTCGAACTTACATAGTACATTTTGCATTGCTATAAGATCATTGAGGACAAATCGTTGATAATGTAACTGATACATCATGTCACTTGAATGTCAGAGCTCTGAGCCAAGTGCATGCATGAAAGTCAAAGAATATGGCTCTAATAAGCTCCAATTTACCATCTTTTCTTTTAGTGGTTCACATTGTAACTTCTAATGCATAAGTCTGTCATATCATTGAGGCCCATATAGTCCCAAGCTTGAAGATTTTCTGACAATGGAAATCTTAAAGAGTATTTGCTAGGTTATATTCCATGATGCCCAAGGTAGAGTAGAACATATCTCTGTACAAGATTTACTTGGAATGCTCGGTGTTTGTCTTTGGTGAATTTAGGACTATAATCCAATCGTATGAAAGGTCATCAGTGGTTTGTAACAAGGCATGAATAGCTTTCAAGGAAATCACTGAATTATCTGCAAATATAAGTTGCTGGCATAGTATGCTCTTGAGATCTTAAAGGTTGATGAACTTGTACCATATACCTTTTTTTGTTTGACTTGAGGATTTGTAAGTACTCAATAATGATGGTGAACAAGAATGGGGACACATGTTCACTTGGCAGTAATGCATGAGTCAAAAGGAAACATGTTATTGAATGATTGACCATTACACATCAAGTTGTTTCTCATTATTTAGTCCATCAGAGTGCAAAATGGCATGCACTTTGTTATGAGAAGCAAACAATGTCTTTTTACAAGCTTTCCTCATATCATCTAGCTTTCCTCATATCTTCTTTGATGCAAGCTCAAGGTCTACCTTGTTTATTCCAAATTGCTTTGATTATTTGATGTGCTTTTGGGTTAAAGAGCATTCCTCTGATATATGCTGATTAAATATCGAGTACATGCTCTGGTTCAGCACAATCTCAATATTGACTTCATGAATAAATTTATCATTGAAGCATGCCACAGGTTTCAGCATTTTGTCCATCTGGCTCAGGAGGTCTGATTAGAGTCGGACCACCTTCTCACTCTTCTTAAGGTTTTGGACATATTTGCTTGGTGACAGATTTAGTTGTGTGTTCCGAATGCATCAGTTACTCATACTTCTTTTTTTTTTTAAATGATCTCACATTGTACTGTGTTATACTATTTATCATGTACCTTCTGACCAAAATGTCACAACAGGGCCAATCTTAAGTTCTGGCATGTGCACCGAGGTGTTCCAGTTTGATATCTCACCAACATCTTCGAGCAGCATCATCCCTGCCACTTCAATTATGAGGTCTACTTCTGTTGCTAATGCTTCCGAGGATCCCCCTTCCGCATCTGCACATCAAGGGAGGATAAAGAACAGGAGGATACTGTTTCCTGAGACAGTCCCACTTAATGGAACAACTACTACGAATGGCACACGGTTTGGGAAGCCGTCCAAAAGCAGCAACTTTGATGACACTAAACCGGTTTCCTCTGTAGTGGTCTCCATCCTGGCTGATCCTAAAGAAGCTGGTAACGGTGATGGCGATGGTATGATCTCTCGGAAGTCCATATCTCGCATTTTTGTTGTGGTGCTTCTGGACAGTGTCAAATATGTCACCTATTCTTGTGTTCTTCCTTTTAAAACCCCTGCCCCTATCTTATAGATTATAACATCAAAAAGACTCAAATTTTAACAATTAACCTGAATAGATCAGGTCATCTTCTGAAGGTTATCATGTATAGTTAAAAGTAAAAGTTCTTGAAATATCGAGCTGGTATGATATGTATGTTGGTGATCATATCAACCCGGACCGTCTGGTATCATTAGCTAAGGTGATAAATAATGATGCAAGCCTTGGTTAAGGTAGAATTGATATGGTGGAAATGAGTACTTGGATGGCTTATAGATTACTCTGTGGTTTATCTCTGTGAGACTACTACTGGGTTTTTGTAGAACACTATAGTCTCTATAGCACAATTTGATTTGATTCTGTTTTTTTTATCTTCTTGAATTTGGAAGTAAATGAGTTTAGCCCCAACTTTAACTAATGAAACGTAGTAGCAATATGCATCTCTCATCTTAGTTAAAATTAAGGTATATAGTTTCGAATAATACGACTCATATTGGACGGTACGTATCGGGATAGGGGTGGCATATGTATCGGTTTATCAGTTGATCGGTACACGGATCATATATATGTATGTATGTGTCGAACGGTATATCATTCAATATACGGTATTGTACTGTACCGAGCGAATGTCGAAATTTTGGTACGATACGATATTTTAATCCTTAGTTAAGATCATATATTATTTATTTTTGTTGGGATCAGTTAATTAGTGTTCTAATATCTCTTTAATACAAGAAATTTATAAGCATGCTCGATACTTTTGTCGAGAATATTTGGATTTGGGTTGCAAAAATAATATTTGAATTTTTTTATCATCGAAAGATCTCTCAGGCCTTTCCCCCCTAATTATGAGAATATTTGAATCGAATGTTAGGATCACAAACGAAAAAGACAAATTAGAAAAGAAAAAAAGGTCTCTTTTCTATGAATAGTCTCAGCGTAGTTATTAGAATTCAACCGGAAAGCGAATTGGGCGAGGCTTGAATCACTTTGATCGGCGGCGATGGGTCAATGCGTCTTATGCTTACAAATATAAAAAATAATTAAAAATTGTATGTAGTAAAAAATTTAAAAATATATTATAATTAATGAAAAATAAGCAATCTTAGACAAACGAAAATAAAACTTCAGTAGTATACAATATGATAAAAATAAATATTGACCAATATTTATAAACATGAATTTTAATTTTTATCTATATTAAATAACATGACAATGTCTAAGACGTAATCTCGTAAAAGAAATTTCTATTTGCATCCCTTTTTACTATTTATATTATTATTTTTAAAAATTTTAATGTCTATGAGACACCCCTCTATAAATGAGTATAAACCTCCTCATCATCATCCCTTTTTTTTTCCTTCTTTTTCTTATAATTACAAGCATCTAAGCGATAGTGAGCGACAATGAACGAACGTAAATATCCTCTTTTTCTTCTACTTCTTCACTTGTCGAGCAGTGAGCAACGTCGATAGCGCTCAACGATGGAGTGATTAGGAGTGATGTCAGTGCAGTTAGGGTTTCAACATATGATATAAGGGAATAGGAGAATAAGAGTATGATTGGTAATTGAGGATCATAAATAGTAAAATTATATTTTATTATTTTTGAGAGGATTGTCAATAGTAAGGGGATTGCCCTTCTTACATAAATCCAACTCAAAATAAGTTATTCAATAATATTAAAGAAATAATCTATTAACATAGTTGTCATGACATAATGACATATGTATATGAATTTCTCATAGATTAAAATAGATTTTTTATTTATTACAATATATGGTTCTCTCTTTTGATACTGGAACAATAGACGAAGAGAGAGAAAGAACGAAAGTAGAAAGATGAGCACGAAAGTAAAAAGATGAGCAATGGAAGAGAGATGTGGAAGTCGAAGGAAGAGAGATCTTACTCATATGAATCCTAATTTCAAAACTAACATAAATATCTTTTAAATAAATAATAAAAATTTTAAATTAAAGATATTTAAATAATTTTAACCGTACTTATATAATTAGATAAAATTTATTTAACCTTATTGTTTAGTGTGGGTTATCAAATCCATAATCTTATAAATGAATCATGTTTTCGATTTCTTTCATGATCCTAAAAACTACAATCTCTAAAATTACTTCTGCCGTAGACTTCATATTTACCCAACACCAATTCCATTTATTTGTTTAAGAAAGCAAATTCCATTAAAACCAAGTCATACAGAACATAGGCCACCAGATATTGCCCAGTTGGAATGTATGTAGGCACCATTCCAAGACAGATGAGTCTCTCCTTCACAGAACAAAACATTCTTCGCACATCGTCGCAAGACTCTAAGTTGCCATGACAGTCCCTCCGTCCTCGTTCAAAATCTGGATATCTCAACAAGCATAGTCAACCCTATGGCATAGAGATACTATTATATTATGATTTCCTTATACTATCAAATCGTCCATCAGACCCCTATATTATTATCATCATAATAATGAACCAATTAGTTTCTAAATGATACTAAAGCTCATGGGATTGAATCCCTTTCAAACATCCATAGTCTCCCCTCCCACACACAGTAAATATTACACACAGAGAGAGAGAGTGAGAGATTATAAATAAATATATATAAAATACATAGTATATGTATAGTACTATACATATATATATATATATATATATACATACATATATATATATATACATACATATATATATATATACATACATATATATATATATATATATATATATATATATATATATATATATACATACATATATATATATATATATATATATATACATACATATATATATATATATATATATATATACATACATATATATATATATATACATACATATATATATATATACATACATATATATATATATACATACATATATATATATATATATATATACATACATATATATATATATATATACATACATATATATATATATATATATATACATACATATATATATATATACATACATATATATATATATACATACATATATATATATATACATACATATATATATATATACATACATATATATATATATATATATATACATACATATATATATATATACATACATATATATATATATACATACATATATATATATATACATACATATATACATATATATATATATATACATACATATATATATATATACATACATATATATATATATATATATATATATATATATATATATACATACACATATATATATATACGCACATACATACACACACACACACACACACACACACACACACACACACACACACACACACACATATATAACCAATTAAAAATTTCAGGGGACTTTACCTCTATACATGAGAAGTACCATAAGAAATGGATTTCATTTCCAAGTGAAACTGAATGCATTTTCACTCCTATTTTTCAAATTGCATGGTTGCATGACTGGGGATCCCTCACTTGGTGGAAGATGATTGGAGCCTTGCAACAAAAAACTATTGGGTCATGCTACTGATTCAAAGATGAAGCTCTAGTTAAGAGAAATGGCTAACTCTGGTGAGTGAGAGAATTGCTCCACATGCTGCTACTTATCTACCTGATCTTTTAGCACCAATGCACGACATTCATACACTATACCATCAGAGATTTTGCTGGTGCAGTTGAATTTGATGCAGAGTTGTGATTGTTTCACAGTTTTAGAGCAGCAAATTCCTTTTATTGTGGTGCTGACAGAGGTTATAAACTAAATCCAAGCTCATCCTTTCTCTGTCATCGACTTCACTAATTCATACCTATGTTTTGCTGCTACAAAGTGACAATATTCTTGATTGCGGCTCCAACATGGTCTTTGGCATGTCTTCAGACACTTGCAAGTTATGAAACCAATCCATTGCGTTCATCATTGCTCGAGGGGATGGTGGAAGATCAAATTTTGTAGCCACACATTTTATTTTCTCGCAGTTAGTTTGTCGATATTTGCTGATGATTTCTGCTGCTCTCCAGCAAACAAAGTCTGAGACAGATGGTGACAACTGGGGCTGATCTCGACATATTATGGTTACTGCAGTGTGCTCTTTGAGCCTTCATCTCATGATCAAGATCTATCAGCTTTTGCAGGAAAAAGAAAACTAGAATGAGAATCAAAGAACACCGTTGGACCCAAAGAAACTGCAACAACTTTAGCCAGAAAAATACAGCGGAGAATAAAAAGAATTCATAAACATCACATGACAAAGATAGAAAGCAAGGTAAACAACATGCATCATATATATCAATTCAAGGTTAAGGTACTACAGATTTAATGGCATTATTTCAAGTAAATGGTAAAAATCTAGAAACAAGCTTTGAGCTAAGTGGACAAAGATGAAAGTAGTGGCTCTCACGAAAAGTTAATCTGCCCACAAGGAGGAAGTTAATCTCAATTTAAAATCAAGAAAATAAAGCTTATCTTTTAAGAAAAATCAGAATTACATTTTATCATAAAAGTAAGATAGATTATTGATTAGAATCTTGGTGAGTTTGGCAATGTCTATACGATGATGTATGAGATTATGAAGATTAATAAAAAGTCTTAAGAGATGTGTTGACGTATGAGATCATCGCCTATTCATTGCACCTTTCTTCTACGTCCATTCTCACACAACACCTATTCATGAACCACTGCTACCAACTGCTTCCATCAATCTATCACTACTCTCTAAAATCCAACCTTGACCCAACATAGTGTTTAGAATGTAGGAACTCGAAGCTAGGTTGGCTTTGGGACTAAGATCATAGGTTAAGACACGAGATCTGGACATAAGGTTTCATTAATTGGTTCAGACTTTGCACATAGGTGCATCCCAATCCTACTGAGGTATGTGTCATTAGCTTGCATAATCATGTAATGACTTCAAAATTTAAATTCATCCATGCTGAAAATTGAATCCAAGTAGAGTCATTATCTCAATGATTTGGTATACCAAATCAACATCACATTATCTTAGAGAACATAGTAATGGTCAAGATACTACTATCTCTTTTACTTAACAGTCATCTAACAAGAATTAAGAACATGATCACAGACTGCCACAGTAGGTCCAAATTGCTAAGCTACCACAGTCGCAGATCCAAGTTGCTTCAGCTTGGATGCTAAAGGCTTAAAAACCTTCAATAGTGAAAAAAAATGTTTCTTAAACTTCATTTGCATTGATGACATGTTGATACCCTTCACTGTGAAAGATTTCATGTCTAAAGTTTTAATCCACATACAATAAGCCGCAGCTATTTGAAACTCTCAACTGCCTGCCACAAAAAAGGGCAAAAAGTCAAGAAAGAAATAAAAAAGTAAATTAGACTAATGAGGAACAGAAAATGAAAAACAAACCTGGCTAAATCAATTATGTAATCGGCATGGAAATTTGAAGAATGCTGTCTGCCACTCTAAACGTTTACTCCAGAATCAGAATTATCTTGCTGGTCTGCCTCTGGTGGCAAATCTGAAAATGATTGTCAATCTTGAAATTTTTCTGATGCGGCCAACAATCCATTGGCTGATCTCCAGTGCTTAGAAAAATTTCAGGATTCAACAAAGAGCAAGTAGTGAGGCCTGCATGGAAGTCCAGCAAAACATAGTGCAACCAACACCTAAAAATAGCCAGTTGTTTCATTAGACTCGTCTAATGAGAAAGTCAGACTCAAGGCTTTGATTTCTAATGTGCATTAGTTTATGGAGGCATAATAAGACAGACCCAATAATTCAAGCATTTCCTGGCCAGTTATTGCAAGATATTGTTCAAGATTTAAAAGATAAATATCCCAGGAATCAACTATTCACACCAACTTGTGCACGCCTACTTATATAAAAAAATTTAAACAACTAAAGAAGAATATTTAAATATTTTCATAATCATAGGAGAAGAGTCATAACAGGTGTTTAGTTAGAACTACGTTCCAACCACCACTTGTATCACATAAGATTATGCATAATTTACTCGGTTGTGATTGCATACAGTGACAACTGATGGACAAATAACTCATAGTAGCTAATGCATGATACGGTCATCTTACTTGCCGAGGGCCATACAGCGAGTAAAAAAGTCAAATGACTAAATTGTTAGGACCGTAAAAGGCACAAAGAGAGGGGTGAATTAGTGCTTTCGATAAAACGTCGATTTGAAAAATTCCATTTGATGAAGCCGTATCGGAAATGCGTTTAAACTTAGAGTGCAAGTAAGAGTAGTAAACAGTTAAATCAATAAGCAAATGATAATGGAAAGCAAAACAGAAATTGCATACCGAATTCATAGTGGTTCGGTTGTCACGACCTATGTCCACTCCCGATTCCTCTTCCGTCGAGGCCACCGACGGTCACTAACGATTCTTTTATTAGGCGAAGACCAACTACCCTCTTTACAACTCTTTCTCCTTTTCACAGGTTTAGGAGAGACCCTTTATAAGTCTCACACATCTCTTAGAATAAACTCAAAACTTAAAAAGGAGGGGGACACCTAGCACTTTTCAAAACTTTACAACTCAGAATCACCAGGATTTTTGTTCACTTTTCTTGTTGTCTCAAGCAGGAAAGAGTGGATATTTATAGGCCCCAAATGACTTAAAAAATGGAACCAAAAAAGGTCTTATCTCAAGTTTTCAAGTACCACCGCCAGTATTGGGCGTTACCATTGCTTGCCAGACTAACAATTGGCAGTACCACCGCCCAATCTAGGCAGTACTACCGCCAAACTTCATGGGAGACCGTGTACTAGCGATACCAACGCCTGACACTAGTGGTACCACCGGCAGGTCTTCCGGAAAACGTACACTTCATACGTTCTAGCTCATAGGTGGTTCCACCACCTGGTTTGGCGATGCCACCGCCTGACCAACTCTAGGTCACTAAATGAGCCTCCCAGTGGGCCCAACTCAGCCCCAGATCAAGCCTAATGGCCCCCTAATTGAGTTAATAGGGTTACACCCAAAACTAACTCAATTTAAGTCCTAAGTATGACAATTAAGACCTAAACAATTACAAGACAAAAAATCTAAGTTGTTTGGCATGTCATTGGTTCATCCGAACTCCCGGCGCGTCATCCAAACCTTCGGCGTATTGCCCGATCCATCGACATATTAACTCCCGCAACATTCGATCTTGACGCAACGTCCGATTCTTCGAACCCGATGCCCGATTTCTAACTCCAACCAACGTCTGATTCTTATACTTCAATTGTTTTGCCTTTTCATGATCGAAGTTAATCCTGTATCACTTTTCTCAAAACGCAGATTAGATCGTATTATCATCAAAATCCAATATTCAACAATCTCCCCTTTTTTAATGATGATAACCAATTGATGATAGAGTTTAACTAAACTCGCCTTATCTATATGTCATATTGAGATAAACTTGAATTCAAATAAATTATAACCTTCTAATCCAAGTTGAAACGATTTTAATCATAATCATATGCAACATGTCATTGCTTATTTTATATGCATATCATCATACATTAACGTACATCATAATATCATCAAGAAGTGCATCATAATATCAAATAGTATAAAATATTAAAAAGTACATTATAACATCAAATAGTGCAAGACAAGGAACACATCAAGGAACCATCGACTTCTCCCCCTTTGTCATAAACAAAAAGGAGGAATATACAAGCTACTCAGGTAGTGGTAATCCAAAATGCCTAAATAGAGTATCAAACTAAGTATTAAAAGTATTAAGTCGTCGATGAATGTGCTGCATCTCAGTTAAAATTTGATCCTAACGAAGTTAAATTCGATCCAATCGAGTTGCTATGGAATCAACAAATGAGGAGAGTGTTGGATCCGTCGGAGGTGCTATCTCAAAGGAACTAGTAGGAGGAGATTAATTTCCCCTATGTATAGGTGTTTCTGGCTCAGGTGGGGGAGGATCAGTTCTCCTAGGTAATCTAGTCCAAACACCATTCATTACTATGCATCTTAATCTTCTTAATAAGTTTTTATTGATAATGTTGAATCTATTTAGTTTTATAATTTCTTCATTTGGTGGAATGGCTATGTCATGTGCATGAATCAGTCTATTAATCAAGCCACAATATGGAAGCATCATGTCTTTCATAGATAACTCAATCATGTTTTGACGTATCAAATATCTAAACCAGTTATCACGTCCTGTCGTAATCCAATACATTATACCTATTTCCATTGTATTAACCTCATCAAGATGGTATTGTTTGGGAAGTAGAATACTAATCATAATGTGATGTAGTTTTGTTTTAAATTGTAGTATATGCTCATAATCTTTTGGAACAATAGACAAATTAATATTTCAAAAAATAATACCTATCGCCTCAGAATATGTAACCCCAACCGATTCATTGTCTCATTATCCTCTAAAATAGCAACATCTTTTTTCTAGAATTCCTATAAGATTATAAATTATGCTATCCATAATAGATATATGATGCCCCAAAAGATACTCTATCATATTCATCTACGTCCAAGTTATTGTAGAATAATCGAACAAGTCTAAGATAGATAGGTCCCCTAATTTGAAGAATTGGAAGGACATCTAAGTTAGCGAACCATTGAATTGTTTCTAAATCACTCAATTCTTCTAATCTACATATTTTCCTTTATGGATATTTCTAGACTAAAAAATTAAAAATCTAAGAGTATGTTCATAAGAATCAAAAAATATAGAATCAAATGTTTCATCTAATATCCTCTTTCCATTATCCCTTGAGGATTTTCTAGGTGCCATGGGAACTATATATATTACCAATAATAAGAAATAGGATCAAGCAATAAATTAAGAATGAGATAGAGGTTTAAGAGTTACCCTTGTAGTTAATCTTCTTGTGATCACCAAAAGGGTTGAAATATAGTCTTGATCCTTAGTTTTGTAAAAGAAAAGAGTTTTCTTGAGCTTCTAGGGGAAGAGTAAGAGGAGTGAGGGGAGGTTTAGAGGGGTGGAGAGGGGTTTAGAGGGGTGTAGAAGGAGTTGGGGGCGGTTCTATCGTCGACCCTAACTTGGATTATATAGGGCAGAGTTACTGGCGGTGTTACCGCTAACTGGGCGGTGCCACCGCCTCCACCTGTAGGCAGTGTGTTCTGGCGGTGCTATCAACAGTTTAGCGATGCTACCGCTATTACACTGTTTTCAGCCTATTTCAACATTCCTACATTTAACATTCAAGCAAACACTTTTTGCTTCTTGAAATGTGCAAGCTAGCACTCTTTACTTCTCTTGAGATGTACAAGCTAGCAAGTTTTGCCTCTCTTTGAAATATGCAAGCTAGCAATTCTTTGCTTCTTCTTGAAATGTGCAATTTAGCAAATCTTCTCTTTTGAGACGTGCAAGATAGTAATTTTCTCTCTCCCTTTGTCATTGTCAAAAAAAAGGGAGGAATACAATGGTGAAAAATTTACATCAATGTTCCAATCATCACATGAAAGATTAAATTTACATCAATGTTTCGGCTAGTGAGCTTTGTGAAGTATTTTGGATCATTGAAAGCTTATGTGACGATTGAAACATTGATGTAGACTTTTCACCATTATATTCCTCCTTTCTTTTTAATAATGACAAAGGAGGAAAAAAAATTGCTATCTTGCACATCTCAAAAGAGAAACAAAATTTACTAGATTACACATTTCAAGAAGTAAAGAATTGCTAACTTACACATTTTGAAAGAGATGTAAAACTTACTAGCTTGCATATCTCAAGAGAAGTAAAGAGTGTTAGCTTGCACATTTCAAGAAGCAAAAAGTGCTAGCTTAAATATTAAATATAGGAATGTTGAATGAACTGGCAATGGCACCGCCAAAACACACTGCCTATAAGCAATAGCATTGCCTAGTTGGTGATACCACCGCCAATAACTCTGTCCTATATAAACCAAGTTAGGGCCGACGTTAGAACCGCCCCCAGCTCCTTCTACACCTCTTTAAACCCTTCTCCACCCCTCTAAACATCCCCTCATTCCTCTTACTCTTCCCCTAGAAGCTCAAGGAAACTCTTTTCTTTTACAAAACTAAGGATCAAGACTAGATTTCAACCCCTTTGGTGATCACAAGAAGATTAACTACAAGGGTAACCCTTAAACCTCTCTCATTCTCCATTTATTGCTTGATCTTGTTTCTTATTACTGGTAATATATATAGTTCTCATAACACCTAGAAGATCCTCAAGAGAAAGGAAAGAGGAGATTAGATAAAACCTTTGATTCTATACTCTTTAACTCCTATGAACATGCCCTTAGATTTCCAACTTTCGAGTCTAGAAATGTCTATAAAGGAAAATATGTAGATCTAGAAGAATTGAGTAATTTAGAAACAATTCAATGGTTCGCTAACTTAGATGCCCTTCTAATTTTTTAAATTAGTGAATCTATCTATCCTAGATTTGTTTGATTGTTCTACAATAATTTGGACATAAATGAACATAATAGGGTATCCACTTATCTTTTGGGACATCATATACCTATTACGGATAGCATAATTTACAACCTTATAGGAATTCCCGAAAAAAGAAGAGGTTGCTATTTCAGAGGACAATAGAACACTGAGTCGGTTGGGGGTACATATTCTGAGGCGATATATACTATATTTAGAAATCATAATCTGTCTATTGTTCCAAAAAGTTATGAGCACATGCTACCATTTAAAATAAAACTACTTTATCACATCATGATTAGTATTATACTTCCCAAACAATACCATCTTGATGAAGTTAATACAATGGAAATAAGTACAATGTATTGGATTATTATAGGACGTGATAACTGTTTTAGATATCTGATACATCAAAACATGATTGAGTTGTCTATGAAAGACATGATGCTTCCATATGATAACTTGATTACTAGACTGATACATGCACATGACATAGCTATTCCACCAAATAAAAAAATTATGAAACTAGATAGATTCAACATTATCACTAGAAACTTATTAAGAAGATTAAGATGCATAGTAATGAATGATGTTTGGACTATATTACCTAGGAGAACTAATCCTCCCCCACTTGAGCCAGAACCAGAAACACCTATACATAGGGGAAGTCAATCTCCTCCTACTAGCCCCTTTAAGGCAGCACCTCCGACAAATCCAACACCCACCTCATCTGCTGATTCTATAGCAACTCGACTGGATCGAAATGAACTTCATCATGATCAAATTTTAACTGAGATGCAACACATTCATCGACAACTTGACACTTTAAATGCTCAATTTGATACTTTATTTAGGCATTTTAGATTATCATCACTTGAGTAGCTTGTATATTCCTCCTTTTTTTTTATGACAAAAGGGGAGAAGTCAATGGTTCCTTGATGTCTTGCAGTCTTTGATGTTATAATGTACTTTTTAATGTTTTGCACTCTTTGATATTATAATGCACTTCTTGGTGATATTATAATATACCTTAATGCATGATGATATGCATATAAAGTAAGTAATGACATGTTGCATATGATTATGATTAAAATAGTTTCAACTTGGATTAAAAGGTTATCATTTATTTGAATTCAAGTTTATCTCGATATGACATATAGATAGGGGGAGTTTAGTTAAACTTCATCATCAATTGGTTGTCATCATAAAAAAGGAGGAGATTATTGAATCCCGGATTCTGATGATGAAATCAATTGATGATTTTACGATCTAATCTGTATTTTGATAAAAGTGATGCAAGACTAACTTCGATTATGAAAATACAAAACAATTGAAGCAAAAGAATCAGACATTGGGCCGGAGTCAGAGATCGAGCATCGGGCCGGAAGAATTAGACGTTGCGCCAAGATCGAATATTGCGAGAGTCAACATGCAAATAGATTAGGCGATACGCCGAAGTTTTGGACGATGCGCCGAGAGTTCGAATGAACCAATGACACGCTGGACAACTTAGATTTCTTATCTTGTAATTGTTTAGGTATTAATTGTCACAGTTAGTCCTGCATCACTTTTCTCAAAAAACATATTAGATCGTAAACTCATCAATTGATTTCATCATCAAAATCCGAGATTCAACATAAATAATTATAAAACCCATGAGATCTAAAACACCTTTGATAACTTTTAAATCCTAGCTATACATAATTTATAATTTCTCAAATGAGAGCGAACTTTTAACATTAAGCATTCCAAAAGAAAACATACTTGGAGCATTCTTGTATGGTTGCTAACATAAGGGTGTACTAACCTTAAAAAAGGAAAATGGAAGATTGCTTGGCTTCATGATTAAAAAAAAAGAATTTCCATCATGGAAAAGAAGAAAGTTTAAAACATTTTATTTTCATCAAGCAGCTTCATATTATTTCTTTTCACAAAGCTATTAAAAACCACATTAAAGCACCAAATTCATAATTCTAATTAAAATAATCCAGAATATGAGGAGAATAGTTAGAAGTATGGAAACTTTACAGAAAAGACAAATGCAATCCAATAGCTTAAAAGATAATTTAAGCTATATTGCAGACTATGTTTGCAATCTATGTTGCCAACAAAGGTCAAAGGATCCGTCCAAATAGCTCAACTAGTTTCAAAGAGATGCCTAATTGCAACTGTAAGTGGCTGCAAAGCTTCACAAATATGCAAATCAAGTTTATAAAAATTCCCTTGCTCAAGTCAAGTAAACCATCTGAAGGAAATTGGTCCATTGATCCCATTGGACGAGGCTTATGGATCACCATTGGCCATCAACAAAGGGATATGAAGAGGTTAGAATTTAGTTTCATTTGTGTCAAGATTTGTTCATGATAAAGCCTAAGTTAAAATTTCTAAATTCTTACTTTCTGTATCAAGTTCCATCCTTCTTTTTGACTTCTACATTAAGGATCCTTTAGAGTCATATTTTGGTCATAGATATTAGAACTCAATTATAAATGTCATATGGAATATGAAAACTACATAGCTATTAGAGTTTGTATTATAAGAGTTCCAGAGGTCTATGTCAACAGGATTCTGTAGGATTCTCAAATCTACAAAGTAGAAATTCTTCTTTCACAAGTAGTCATGCTGACATAGATTAATTCCAAGAATGGGATTGACTAGATATTTAATGTCCAGTATTAATTCAAATAACTGAGAAAGTGTTTGAAGGAAATATACCTAACTGTTAGATTACTGGACATCAGTGCCAAAACCATACAAGTATTACATATATTTTCCATCAAGATCAATTTTATATATTCACTAATAATAAACACACCAAAACAGAAAACTGTATTTGGCAAACAAAAGGAAAGAAACTCATGCTAATTAGCGCTTAAGTATCATGATAAAGTATGATAAAAAACAAAAAACCCAATAGATCACATCAGTTGAATAAGTTAAACACATGTTAACAGGACAATGCAAATAATTTAATGAAATATTACTACTAATGTGTTTAGGAATGAGTTGGCTGGCATCTAAAAGTTCAAACATGCTTAGCAATAATTATTGTATAACATAAGGTAACTAATATAATCAATGCAATAGCAACAATTACCATCCTACAAATCCAATATAAAGCTCTCGTTGTTTACAACATTTAAAGATACACATCACATAAGATGATCTGAATCAGGTTGCTACATGAGACCAGATTCCTCATATCATAGATAAAGAAAGTCAGAATACTTTCTAAGATTTAATGAGAACATATTTCTCTGAAACCAATCCAATAAGAAATGGGTACTAAGTAATGAACAACTTAATGGAGTGTAAACAAGAAGGGTTTTAAGCACATTCATCTATCACAACCCCGTCCCATCCGCATGCAAAGACTCTTAAAATCTCAATCTCAGGACTATATCACATTTACACAGCACCTTGCACCACCATTCCGGCAAATAAGACTTACTGATTTTAGCAAAGTTATAGGAAGCAAGCAAAGCAATTCAACCAATCTATGAACAGTTCATATCGATCTTTAAATGGAATTCTAGACTTCTACATGACAATTTACAAGTAAACAAATGTTGGTACAGTATGGACTGATATTTTTAGTCCAACCAAGGACCACATGGAACCATATACACCAGTCGGCATTCCTTTTTCTTTCTTCTGGTTATACATGTGGTCCATGTCAGCATAATACCTGGCATACTGCTCCATCTTATTAACATAACTAGTATTGGACCAAGATTTATACCTAAGTTTGCTTAACCATCAGATCCCACTATTTGTCCATGCCTCTATATATAGTTTATTTCGTGGTTTAGCATTTTGAAGTACCGGACCCATGCTGCTTCCCAGCCTAACCAATTTGGGCCTGGTACATAATGGCATACTGGCACACGGTATGCCAGCACATGCCACAAATCTTATTTTAAAGACTATACACGATGTTGGGAGGGACATGCCGCCAAGTCAACAGGCCATTGGACGGACACGTATTGATCGAGGTGAGGCGTAAAACCATTGTCTATTGTTGTCTGTAACCTCCTGCAAAAATTACACCAAGGATGTTCATTGGTAAGAGAATTCAACATGAGGATGCCCCCAGATTGGGGAACCAGTATCCAGCCATCCACTATTTTACGGGTGTTGGGCTGCTTCCGGTACCAAGTTGTCCCAGTTGTTAAAAACCAACTAGCTGCAACCCTATAATTAGTAGGGGATCTCATCATTTTTGTGGTTTCATAGAACTTAGAGCAGGCATTTCACTTACCACTGCAGGAGAGTAAGGATCCAACATCTTTGCCTTCCATGTTCATTTGAGGCAGTTCTCATGAATTCTTCTGTCATTATTTGCAGGACTTCAGAATCTTCCATTTTCTTCCATACTTCGCGCGCAACTAGGTAATTCATCATTCCAGTCCTAGAATTTTGTTCTCTATTCTTGCAAACTCTCTATGTCATCATCATCTGTATTTCTCACCATCTGAGATTCATATCCATGGCAAATTAATGGATCAAAGGCACTAATACCATTTAATGGCAATCACTCAATGTTTCAATCTGATCTATATAATCTAGCAACACTAATCAGGTTTCCTATTAGATCAAGATTACTAGGCAATACAAAAAACTGCAACTCTGATGGCATGATTTCTGCTTCATTTGATGCATCCAGAAAAGAATAAAGCAAATTATCTAAATATTCCGCCATTGCTATAAAATGCAACAAATAGAAAAAGGAATTCGGGAAAGTCAAAAGGGTTGGACAAAATAAGCTTATAAAAAAGCCAATAAGGAAATGGCTAACACACTTGTCCCTTCTAAATAAGGATCAAAGTGAAGATATTTCCAAAACTCAAGTCAGTAATGGCTCTTCCATAAAGATTAAACATCAATTAAAAAAAGATTAATCAGTAATTGATGAGTCCCATATTTTATCTTTGGCATCCATCTCAGATTAAAAATTAATTCATCATCTTGCAATACAACAAAACTATTGACCAAACCAACCAAATAATTATATAAATAGATCAAAACCCGAAGCTTAGTCAAATTGTATAATGAAAGCCTGACGAGGCAACAACAATAAGAAATAGACCAGATATTCATCTCATTCAATCTAAAACCAGAACTTTTGGCCTTCACATGCTCAGTTTGTTAGGTTTTTGGATTCAACTGACAGCTCTTTTGGGTCATTTGCTAGTCGTTGATTTGGATAGTCGATGTAACCCAACAACCATCACTATTGTAAAGCTCTTTTGGGTCATTTGTTATTCATTAATTGGATGATCAATGGAACCTAACAACCTCCAGACAACTAGATTGCATCACTATCGTACCAGGAAAATCATTTATAGGCCACAAGAAAGAACCTTGTATACCAGCAAGGGCTATACAACTTTGCAGTGCTTGTACCAGAAATAGTATCACTAGAAAAGTGGCCCCAGATTTACATAGTCTTGCGTGCTAATAATCCAACTATTACATAGATACTTTTTGTGGCTCAGAAATTCCACTTGAAGTGGCAAAAGTATTGACCAGCTACAGAACGAGGAAACCTCAACCATTTGCCAACTTGTCTCTAGTAAAATATGACACTCAAGACATCATAAGGCAAACAAATAAGCACATCTAAAGAAGTATGCAGCGAACCAAATTCCAAGCTATCAAAAGAATACTTGCCTCTATGCTTCTGCATATAGACAGCCAATCCATCTCCATATGGATTTCAACACTTCAAAGAGACAAGGAAGATTTCATATCGTGATCAAACATATTTTGTATACTGCTCAGAAAACAATTGAAGGAAAGCTGGCAAATACAAAAGTAGTATACATATGGCAAACAATAAGAGCAACATCCTCCAAATGTATGAGATTCAAGAGAACTTTTTTGGTGCTCATGAAAGCTTCTTCCACAGGATATTTAGCCAGATAAACTTGGATGTTCTGTTAACAAGTCATAAGAATCCTTGATGCGCGTCTGATCCAAATAACAGAACCAACTCATCTATTCTTCATTCTGAAGGTATACAGGCTGAGATTTGTCCAAGTTATTACCAAACCACAGACAGCAAACATGTGTCAGTGGCCAACAGGTGAATCAAAGGAACAAAATAGCTAGCATCCCCATAATAATGCTCGGTAGCCGATCCTAAATATTTGGGACATCACAACCTGTAGTTCTTCTTCTTACCACATTGACGACACAAGAATTTTTTGCCCTCCATAAATAAGAAAAGCACACCATTCCATCTGTCACATTATACAGGTCTTTAAGATCGCAACTTAATTTCATCCAAATGCTCCATTAAATTTAACATGGGGAATCATCTGATAATGTCATACAATTACGAGAGACAAAGACACCAGTCATTTTGCCGAAGGAACAAAGTATATGAAATCAGTGTTTCCACCAGTTACCTTTGAAGTTGGCTACATCTATCATACCAGGTACACCTACAGCAAAAGTAACTCTCAGGGATAACAACCTTCTCTTTTAGGCTGTCATATAAAAAGAATTGTTAACACAAAGAAATAATTAGCATGTTTCACTTCTAGCGATTGCACAAAGAGATTGGGCTTTCTCAAAGAGACCTGATAATTTTGACCAGGTACATCACTTTTAGCAAATTACGGCCAGAGATAACAATGACAGATAGACTCTGTCCCCTACATAGACAATTAGAGATTCCAACCGTTATTCCTTGACAAGGATTCCACATCCAGAAACATTCTAAACAGACCTAATCAACTTAACAAACTATATATCTGCCACATCTCAAACAATAATTAGCACATCTCCAATATTTCATTATTGTAAACAACAAAAAAGAATAACCATGTATAAGTGAAAAAATATGATTTGATAAACAGTAGGTCAAGTGCACATCTAAGACCCCACCAAATGAAACTCTTCCACCTATAAAGCCTAATCACTTCATTATGCTTCACCATCAACCAAGAATGGTCGACCACTATCATATCAACATATGACACCGAACATCATCATTGAAAGAGATAGGCTACTGTGGTTGATTGTACCTCAGATGGAAGTGTCTCAGTAACATGAATCTCACCAAAGTTCAGCCAGGTTAATACAAACAAAATCATCAAAAATATTACCTGCTACTCCTAAAGGCCAAGAAAGAAAACACCTTCAGATAAGTCAAGAATCCTCTGTTTTGTCTCCCTGTTGGAGGGCTCAGTGAAAAACAATGCCAAGTAGAACCGTTTATACATTTGTGGATGACCCACAAATTGTTAAAAAAATATAAGACCCACATAAACCAAGAAGATTCAACCAACCATTTAACTTAGCCCAAAATAGAAAGTAACATGGAATTACAGTTCAAGAAAGGATTATGAATATGTCAAACATATGTCCCATATTTCTCATTTAAAATCATGCAAAGCAGTTCTTCAACCAACAAAAGCAAATAAAATGAGTAATATGCTCGTCTTGCTTATGATGATGAACAGCATCTAACAAGATAATGTAGTGGAGCAGGCACCAATTGGTCAAGATAGCACTTCTAACCCTCAAGTGTAGAAACATCTGCAGTATATATAGACATAATTCCTATTTTAGAGGGAAATTCAACTATGAGTCTCAATGACGAGCAAAGCGAGACTTGTCGAGAGCTCCCCACGATCCAGAACCAGCATTATAGAGGGAAGCCTTGTCAGCAACAGGCTAACAATGATAAAATGGAATAAGAATATTAATAGCAAGGAACCAACATTTTAGGATGATTAATTGATAAAGAAAGAACATTTGGAATTAAACATCTTCAAATTGAACTTACAGGTTGAACACCGTATTCATACCCATATGTCGAAGGGATGGGTCCTTCAGGGCTGCCAAGATTCATCCCGTAACCTCCACCTTCAGTAAACCATCATACAATGAACTTAAAATGAATGAAACAAAACAAAACTGATATGAAAAATGAAACCTATAAGAATATAGAATTCATTGTAAGAAAAGAATGTGATCTTTGAAAAAAACATCAAGGGCTAGAAACCATCTCCAACCGGCTCAAACATACAGCAACCTTGATCAGGTTGATAACACACGCTAGCAACACTTCATTTTGTACCAACATTTGGCTTGACATTGTCACAGACAGTTTTCTTCAATAAACAGATCTTAGATCTCCAATGAGACTACTCTGATGCTGTGACTGAACTCATAAAGAAAAACATGAAAAGGAACAAAAAAAGGGTCAGCAACTTTACCTAGATCCCATGGCCTTCCTTCAGGATTAGCCAAGTTACCTCGCAATTTTTCAATCTCCCGTGCCATGGAGACTAAGTTTTTCTCCATTGACTGCCTTTGCTCCATTAATTCAAAGTTTCCTTTTTTTTCATAGTCGATAGACATCCTACCAGCAAAGATAGTTTCAGTTTGGAAGATAAATGAACAAGACATGGCATGTAAAAAATTGTATAATTATTAAAAGTCCAACCGTAGATGGAGAAGCTCCTGTCGAAGCTCATCAATTTCTGCCTTCATAGCAGGGATTTGTTGATTATCAGCTCGTGCCCTTGTCAAATCTTGAGTGAGAGTCCGGACCTGGTCGGTCAGTTCTTGTCTCATAGTTGTTAGTTTCTTAATTTCCGCACGGAGTTGTATGACCTCATCTCTCAGAAGTTCAGTGGCTCTCAGATCAGCCTCCAGCTTCAATCCTTTCTCAATCAGCTCCCTTGAATGGGCTTCTTTCTCAGCATGAATATCTGCAATCACCAAGTTGATCCGATGCAGTTCTTCCTTCGCAGCAATCAGCTCTCGGTGAAAAGCCGAACGATCCTCGGCTAGCACACGATTGTCAGCCAAGAGCCTCCTAATGTCCATCATCTGCAGTTCAAGTTCCTCCTCAAGTGCTGCAGGGTGAGGTGGGCGAAGGAAAGGGCCTTCAACAAAGGGCCTTCCAGGAGCGGCAGGATAACCATGCCTAGCCTGTTCAAAAGCTTGGCGAGATACACGGCCTCTCCCAGCCATCTTGATCTATACCAGAATGAAACCAAATGATCAACAGAACAAATAAATGTTATAAAGATAAGTTGCGCTTCAGAAAAGTTGTTATGCAGCATGAAAATTCAGATTTTCTTTTAAATCCACACAGAAACCTATAATAATCAGGCATCCATTTATACTTAAACCTCTTCACTTGAATAACTCAATCTGGTTTCTCCCCCAAACACTAGACAATGAGTAACAGTGGCATAGTTTATATATGTTGTTGATCATCCAATTTTTACTGGCTCAGAGTAAAAGGGAAACAAAAAAAAAGAAAAGAACTTCAGAAACAATGACCCTCCAATCAAAGGGAGCGCCTTCTTTCCCGAATCGACTCAACGAATAATCTTAGAGATTTCAAAATTAGTTTACATTAGGCAGAAAAATATAAGCCTACGGTCATGCAGCCAAAAAGGCATATCTCCTCTTCAGAAATTCCATGATTAAACAATGAGTGCTTTGATATCTGAAGAAGAAACTCCGATATGGTTCTCAAAACTAGTTTAGATTGGGATTAAAGAAAACAAAAAAAACCGACAAAGAGTGATTCACAAACCTAAAACGAAAAAAGGCTGATTCAAACAACGAAAACAAAGCAAACCAACTACGGAAAAGAGCTAAAAGGAGAAGCAGGGATCGATCCGAAGTGAAACCTGAGAGAAGAAAGAGGCGACACAGGGGGAAGAGAGCTGCACCGACCGTATTCACGCCCCTCTCTTGTGGCCAAACCCTAAGAAGGCCTCCCGACTTCTTCTCCGTTTTGCCTCCGGTCGCTCCTGGGACACCCGTTGCACGGATACGAGAGGATTTATTTTTTCGAGGTATACATGTAAACTTTCATATTAATTTTTAGAGATTACTATTTACAAAAACATATTTTATTTATAATACCACATTATAAATTTTAAATATTTCTAAATCATCTCTTTATAAATATAAATATATATCATTAGTTTATAACTTAATTCTAATAAATTGTTTTCACTCCTTACGTATAACCTTTCTTTTCTTTTCTTTTCTTTTTCTTCTTCTCCTCGCTCTTCCTCCTAATCGATGAAAATAATATAAAATAACATAAAAAAGACAAATGAAGATATAGTTTTTCATATTTATTATTATGTGAGTTATATTAACCCAGAAGGTATATTATATTTCAAGTCTATAAACTAGCGCTTGGGCGATAGGGAGAGCAAGTGATAATAGTGTGGGTAGAGGGAAGCTATGGGGAATGAAAAAAAGAAAAAGTTAATAGTAAAAATAGAATTATATGAATTGTGAATAATAGAATATTATTTTTATTAATTTTTTAAAAATTATAAACAGTAAGAGGATTATGAATAGTAAGAAAAAGCTCTAAAAAGTAAGTTCCTAATTTTTTTTATTTTATTTTTATTTTTTAAATGATAAGTGATAGAATAGGATTTGATCCTTTGATTTTGCTATCAAAGGATCAAAGTTTTTACTGACATCATCAAAATTTATTGATTTATAGTAGATTATATTGGAATAATGTTAGTGACAAAATATCTTATACGTAATTATCATCTTTCTATAACTAATGCAGAATACTATTAATATCATTCTCAAGCCCACAAGAAAAATGATGGATAATTATATTAGATCACTAACAACTAACGTAAAACTATGTCAAATCTTATACATAAATTTTAATTAATTTTAGTATAGAACTAGGTTATCACCTGAAAGTGACGTAAGGTACTCTTACCACATAGGTGTTCTAAATTATAAACAATAGGTTAGGAAGTTGACCGAAAGTGATCTATTATATTATTTTGGACAAATGAGAATAAATAAGTTAGTCAAAGAACAAAGGATTATATTAGCAACTTAAAATATAGGATTAGAATAGATTAGAATTGGTAGAGACCATTATTAAAAGAAGAATAAATATTATTTATTTACAAAAGACTAAGTGGATAAGAAAAAAACTAGAGAGATTGATAATATTATATTTAAAATTTAGTATACTAGAAAAATTAAATGTAAAAATAGTGTAAGAATTGTTGTTAATAGGAATCTTAAGAACAATATTGTGAATGTTAAAAAATTTGGAGATAAAATTATAGTTCTAAAATTTGTAAAAGGACAAGATATTTTGAATATCATTAGTGCTTATGTTTCTCAAGTCGGATTGGATGATCAAACTCAAAGAGAATTTTATAAAAACTTAAATAATATCATTCAAGGAATGTCTATAACCGAAAAACTAATAATTTGAGAAGATTTGAACAATCATAGGGAAAACATATTGTGAATATAAATGGGTGCATATGGGCTTGGGTTATGGGGAGAGAAATGAAAATGATGGTATGATTTTGGATTTGTAACTTCATATAATCTTATACTTATAAATATTTAATTATTTATAAGAGTAGTCACAACTATAGTCAATTAATTTTTTTTTCTCACTAGAAAGATAGATAAAGATACTTGTGAGAATTGTACCGTTATACCTAGCAAAAGTTTGACAAATCAATATAGTTTGATAGCATTAGATATTTACGGTAGAAAATAAGAAAAAGAAAAAGATAGTAAAAAAATTACTAGGACTAAATGATAAAATTTTGAAGATGTTAATGTAAATACTTTTAAGAATAAGATGGAAAGGGACGTGACTTGAAACTTAAATAAGGATAATATTAATATTATTTGAATTACGATGTCTAATAAAATTAAGAGCCTAATAAAGAATATTCTTGGGAAAACTAGAGATAGAGGTATAACCTTAAAAGAGAGTTGGTGATGATGTAAGGAAGTTTAAAAAATTATTTTTATTAAAAGATCATATTTTAAAGATTGATAAAATTAAAAAAATATGAAAAAAAAATAAAAGATATAAATAATATAAAAAAGAGACTAAAAATGATTAGCATGATAAAAATATAAAGATTATGATAATTTTTATAATAAATTGGGTAAAAAATAGAGAAAAAATATATATATATTGAATTGCTAAAGGTAGAGAAGGAAATTATAAGGATTTAGATAATATTATACGTATTAAAGATGAAGATCAAAGAATACTTGTTAATGATAATAAGATTAAGGAAAGATGAAAAAATTATTTTTTAAAAATTATTTAATGAATATTCCAAACAAAACTTAAATTAAATTATAAATAATAGTCATAGATTTAATAATCATATTTTTATTTATAAAATTAGAACTAATGAAGTAAAAGATGCATTAGAAAAGATAAAAATAGCTAAGAATATGGGGCTTGATGGTATCTAGGTTTATAAAAGTTTAGGGGATAAAGGAATAGCTTAGTTAACTAACTTATTTAATAAAATCATGAGATTCAGAAAGATGCTTAATAAATAGAGAAAGTGTTAATTTACATAAATAAGAGTGATATATAAAATCATTCAAATTATAGAGGAATCAAAATCATGAAACTTAGGAAAGAATTATCGAAAATAATATAAGACTTAAAATAAATTACTTTAAAAATTAATTTGATTTTTTATCTAGAAGATCAACCATAGAAACTATTTATTTATAAAATATAGGGAGAAAAAAAAGATTTACATATGATTTTTATTGACTTAAAGAAAGCTTATGATAGGGTTCCTAGATATTTATTATGGTTAGTTTTAGAAAAGAAATGTGTATCTACTGATTAGATTGATGTTATTAAAGATATATATGATAATATAACTACTAGTATTAGAATTATAAGGAGTGTGTTTAGTAAATTTCCTATTAGCATAGGGTTACACCAAGAATCTGCATTAAGTCTATACCATCTTACATTGATAATATATAAACTTACTAGTTACTTACATGATAGAACACTATGATATATGTTATTTGCTAATGATATTATCTTAATTGATAAGATCTAAGTTGAATTAATTATAAACTTGAGTTATGGATGTAAACTTTCAAAAGTTTTAGATTAAGTAGGATTAAAACTAAACATATAAATATGTTGAATGATTCTAGAAATAAATAAGAGATTATAGTTAAATTGGATGAACAAGAAGTCATTTTAAAAAAAGCTTTAGATATCTTGGAATAATTATTCAATAAGATAGAAAGATCACTAAAGATGTCATTCATAAAGTAAAACCAAAATAGTTAAAATGACAAAAAATGTTAGAAGTCTTATGCGATCATTGGATACCTTTAAAATTAAAAGAAAATTTTTACAAAGTATTGGACAATTAAGAAAAAATATATAAAAAAAATTATGTCATTAAGATAAGAATGTTGAGATAGACCTGTGGAGTTATTAGGAAAGATAGGAAAAAAATAATTTTATTCGTGAACAACTAGGTATCGCTTCGATAGAGGATAAGATGAGAGAAAACCATTTAAGATGGTATGGGTATGTGCTAAGAAGATCTCTAGATACGTAGTTAGAAGAGATAAAATAATTAATATTAATAGTACGAGAAAAGAAAAGAGGTAGAGGATACTAGTCAAAGGTATCCTGCAAACCAATCACGTGAGTGATGACATATGTGACACACTATATAGTCTTTTTGCTTATTATTATTATAGGTATTTTCTCATATTATGTTGCATGTTGCATAAATCGTGATGTCCATGGATCTATGCAATAGAAATCGGATTGTGATGAGATCACGGTAATGTGATCGATTCACCTTTAAACACAAACTCTAAATACTTTCAATCGTAAGTTACTCGATAGGGACATTGAGATAACTAGATAGATTAGTATGTTGTATACCCCTCCATATGATGGAGGTGGCTAGTCTTATAGCTGCTTGTATGGGGACACTAGAGATATAGTGTAAGTGCTCATTAGAGAATGAGTTTACTTATTGATTTGCTCACGGAATGTTAGATGGTTAATGATACCTTATTATCAGACAATGATTTTATGATTCCAATTATGTGTCTGGTCCTTAAAGTTAAAATACTAATGATGCCCTATATGAGTACTCTACTCTTTGATATTGGACTTATAGGTCCAAAGGTTCTAGATCTAACACAACCGGTCATCTGGAGTGATAACCAACCTTACGAAGATAATTGAGTGTCAATAGAGAATCATCTGCTTTCGGTGTCATGAGAGAAATATCCTATATTTCTTGCTTAGGCAAATCTCTGGCCAAGGTTATTCGAATTGAGAGAGAAATAGTTCTTTGAGAGAATCCGATTAGAGCGAGACTCGAGTATATTCTATATGAGACTGATAGCACCATGCTCGATATACGATCTTTGAGATATTAGATGAATGAAGGACTTTGGATACACGGTAACTAAAGACAAATAAGTCCAATGGATTGGATTGCCCTGTATCATTTAGAGATTGCAACGTAGTGGCCTAGTACGTCTGTAGTCGATGAGTTGAGTGAATTATTTTGAGAGATGATAATTCACTAAGTCAAAATATATTTTGACAAGTATGATTCACGGCCAGCTCGATATTAAGCCTAGAGGATCACACACATATGGTAGATATTGCGACGAGTAGAGGTTCAGATATGAGAGACAAAAAATATCACATTAAACATAAGACTTCTTTAAACAAGAGATTTGATTTATTATTTTAATTCTAATGATAATATAATTTTCTTTTTATGTATTTCACTTTATGTGATTGATTTTATATAAGTATGCTCAAGTTTTTCATATGAAAACCATCCATCATGCTTAAAACCGAAAAGCAATACAAAATCATCAAGATATACATAATTATTTCCTATAACATACAAGGAATAATATTATTACAAAACATGCAATCATCATGATCATATATATATATATATATATATAACTAATCATGAAAAGTACTAAGTAATTTCATGGTAAGGTAAAAGAGATTCGATTGAGTCACTTACCTTGTTGATGAAAGTTATTAAGGCGCAGTTCGCCACCTCACCTTTGTTGGTTTGCTCCTCATCTTCAGATTAGCTCGATTCGTCCTAGAGTGCTTCCTTCTTCTTGCGTTCATAGCAAGTAGTTGCATTCTTTTTAAGTTTATTTTTATTTTTTGATTCTTATTTTAAGAACTTTTTAAGCTTTATTATGAGAAGTTTAAGTTTACCATCACTTGAGTTTTCGCCAAATAAAGCTTTACCATCACTAAAGCTTTATTATGAGAGCTTTCGTCTAATTATTATGAGAACTATTTACCATCACTTGAGCTTTCATATTTTCCATAATATTCAATAAATCTAGATTTAACGAAAGTAAGAAAACTCTCATCCGAGTTTTCCAATAAGTGTAGTTTATCTTATTGAACATGGGAGGATGAATGATAGAAAAGCCCTCTTGAAAGCCGAAAAGAGCCATTTCTCTTAAAAGTTAAACCAAATGAAAAAAAATCATGATTCTAATACCAATTGTTAGGAATGAGTCGACACTAAGAGGGGGGGGGGTGAATTAGTGCAGCAGATAAAAACGTTGTCGGTTCTAAAATCTTTCATTCAATTAAAACCGATTTCGGAAATATGTTAACTTGAAACACGTTCGTAAGAGTGTGCAGCTAAAGTAATAAGGAAGTATGGTAGTTTACAATAAATGTAAATAGCAATGCAGAAATATAAATCAAATTTTATAGTGGTTCGGTCGTCATGACCTATACCCACTCCGCTGATTCCTCTTCCATCGAGGCCACCGACATCCACTAATTGTCTTCCTTCAATAAGCGAAGACCAACCACCTTATTACAACTCTATTCTCCTTTTAACAAGCTCAGGAGAGAACCTTTATAAGTTTCACACCTCTCTTAGAATGAACTCTAAACTCTAAAAGGTGGAGGGGAATACTCAACACTTTTAAAGCCTTTTCAAATCTTTTTCGTCAAGGATTCTTTCCCCCTTTCTACCCAATTCTTGCTACTTCATGCAGAAATAACTAGGGTATTTATAGACCCTAATTGGCTTCAAAAGTGGAGCAAAAAAAGGTCTTATCTTGGGTTTCCCGGGTCCTTGTAGTACCATCGCTTGTGCTGGGCAGTATCACTGCCTGCAGCACTGACACTAGGCGGTACCATCGCCCAGTCTAGTGGTATTATCGCCTGACATAGTCTCGGAGACTGTGCCATCGACGATGCCACCTATGGGGTCATTGTTTGGGCCTTTCACTTGGCCCAACATAGCCCAAACTTGGGCCTAGTTGGCCATAATTGAGTTGGTCTAATTACATTATAAACTGATTCAATTAGACTCTGAACTAACTCGATCTAGACTTAATCGATTATAAGCAAATCCTATGTTGTCTAACATATCATTGTTCTTCCGATGCTTCGTCTGATCTTTCGGCGCATCGTCCTCTCCTTTGGCATATTGCCCAATCAGCATGTTGTCTTCTCGCAACATCTAATCTCCTTAGTATAATATTCGATCTTCTTGGCTTAATGCTCGAATTCATGGACCAAAGCCTTCTGTCGACACGTCGACCGATCCTCCAGCCCGACGTCCAATCTTTTGACATGTTTGCTATGGCCTAACATCTGATTCCTCCTGCTTTAATCGATTTACCTTTTCTAATCAAAGCTAGTCCTGTATCACTTAAACACACATTAGATGACAAACATATCATTTGATTTCATCATCAAAATCAGAGATTCAACGCTCCCATGTTCAATGGGATGGACTATACATATTGGAAAACTCGAATTAGAGTTTTCTTGATTTTTTTAGATTTCAATATATGGAATATCATTGAAAATGACTTTTAAATGTCTTTTCTTCCAATGAACGATTGGAATGAGTTGGAGAAGAAGATATTTTCTTTAAATGCTAGAGCTATGAATGCTCTATTTTGTGCCTTAGATAAAAATGAATTTAATCAGCTTTCTACTTATGAAATGACTTTTGACATTTGACACATACTTGAAATCATATACGAAGACACTAGTAGAGTTAAAGACTCTAAAATAAATATTTTGATGTGTGATTTTGAATTATTTCGCATCGAACCAAGCGAGACTATTGGAGACATGTACATCCATTTTATAGATGTCGTAAATAATCTAAAACCTCTTGGTAAAAGTTTTTCGAATCTTGAACTTGTGAATAAAGTTTTACGATTACTTTTTAAAAATTATGATTCAAAAGTAACGATAATACAAGAATTAAAGAACTTGAACTATTTTTCGATTGAAGAACTTATTGGGTCTTTAATAACATATGAAATGGCATATGATGAACTTGATGAACATGAGAACTATCTTCCAAAGGAAAGGAAGGATTTTGCACTTTGAACAAAAGAAGACCACTCGAGCGAAAGCTTAAGTGATGATGAACTTGAACTTCTTACAATAAAGCTTCAAAAGTTCTTAAAACAAGAATCAAAGAACAAAAATAAACTTAAAAGAACGTAATTACTTACTATGAACGTAAGAAGAAAGAAGTACTCTGGGACGAATCAAGCTCATCCGAAGATGAGGAGCAAATCAATAAAGGCGAGGTGGCAAACTACGCCTTAACATCTTTCGATGACAAGGTAATTAAAATCCTCTTAGTTTACTTTAAAATTACTTGATGCTTTTCATGAGTTGTTTTTAATCTAGTTTAGAAAAATTATATATATATATATATATTGCATGTTTAATGATGTAATGAAAATGTTAAAAGTTTTGGGATCATGCTTATCTTTCTAGTGATTTTGAAAAATAAAAAATTGAGCATGACAATTGCATATTAACTCCTAGTACTAAGTATGACAAGTTAGATTCACTTAATCATTTTAATTGAAAATGATCATGTTGTAGATTTAATGATGTATAATGATTTGAATTCTTATGTTTTGGAATTATATGTTATACTTTTGATCTTATATCTTTCATAACATGACTCCTTTGTATTTATGATTTACATATCTCATGATATAATTGAATCATTGATGCAAAGAAGGAAAATGCATTACTACAACAAACAAAATGATTTTGATTAATATTTTTATGAAATCATGCTTGATGAAATAATGTAATGATGATTTGAAATCATGATTAATGAGTTTATATTTCAAAATTATGTATGATAATTCTTGTGATTTATGGATTATTGATCTTTACCGTAATGAAAATTCTTTTTCGGTTTTAAACGTTAATGCATGTTTTTATTTGACATAAATGAAAAAGACATGTTTCTATGAAATAAGTCACATGAATTGAAATAATTAAAAAGAGGAAAGTATTTTTCTTAAAAATTTCTTTTTCTTTATCTTATCGATTTTTCACTAAGAGATTGATAAAGCTATTTATGTCATTTTGAATCTCTTGAAAGTGATTTTGTTAGTTTGTTGATTTGAATTTGGATGAGTTTCATCTAACCATGATTTTTATCTTGATTTTTTGATATTTATAACTTGAGAGATATTATACATGAATCAAGATCCTTTATGTATTCTCTCATGACTCAGTTTACTATAGGAAGAATATCTTTATCTTTATCTGTATCATGATCTTGAATTCTCAATATTGATACTTAAAACCGTTCTATGAATCAAAATCTTATTTTTGAACTCTCATGGTTCTCTTTTACTCTTTACTATAATTCTTCTTTTCGCTATTTGGTTCACAACTTGTATTCATAGAGTGATAAATGTTTAAAAATGTTGATTTAATATTTGGTATCATGAATGCTTGAGTATCATGTATAATATGTCCATGGTGATGATTAATTTATTTTTAGTATCATGCATGAAGAAAGGATGAAATGTAAGGTTTTAAAATTATGTATGTTTTAATTTGAAACTATAATGATACATAAGCATATTGAAAAAAAATTAATACTTTACCTTTGTCATGATTTGAAAATTGACGTAAAGGAAAAGAATTACAATATTGTATTCTTCCCTTCTTTTTTATAATAATAAAGGGAGAGAAAAGTTGCTAGTTTGCACATCATAAAGAGAAGAAAACAGTTTGCTCATCTCAAAAGATGCAAAACATTTGCTAACTTTCATATGTGAAAAATTTACTAGCTATGTTCTAATATAATGTAACACTTGCTAAATTTGCTAGCTTACAAATTGCAAGGAGATGAACTTGTTATCTTGAACATCACCAAAAATTGCTAGCTTACAATCTCAAGAGAAGCAAAAGTGCTATCTTACCTATCTCAAAAAGTAAAGCATGCTAACTTGCACATCTAGTAAAATTTACAAACTTGCAAAACTCAAAATTACTTACTAGCTTATATTTTCTAAAATGATGTAAACATTTGCTGGCTTGTATGATGATAAAACTTGAGATTATATTTATAATTCAATGATTTGAAATTGCTTATTTCAAATACTTAATAGTTGCACTTTTCATTTTTGTTGATGACAAAGGGGGAGAAGACATGATGATATGAGAATTATACATGGTAGGATGTAATATACTTGATATTTTGATACCATGATGATTTGAAATATTTATAATGATGCATGCAAAACTTATGATAATGATGCATGTAATGCAATGATATGCATATAATGTGTTGCATATATTCATGGTGAAATATTGCTTTGACTTGAATTCAAGGTTCTATCAATATGACATATTGATAGGGGGAGTTAAGGTTAACTCCATCATCAATTGGTTGTCATCATCAAAAAAGGAGAGATTGTTGAATCTAGGATTTTGATGATGAAATCAATTGATGTATTTGTGATCTAATGTGTGTTTTAAGTAACGTAGAGCTAACTTTGATCAGAAAAGATAAATTGATTAAAACAAGAGGAATTAGACGTTGGGCTAGAGCAAACATGTCAGAAGATTGGACGTCGGGCCAAAGAAACGACCGATGTATCGGTAGAAGGCTTCAGGCCGTGAATTCGGGCATCGAGCCAAGAAGATCGGACATTGCGTCAAGAAGATCAGATATTGTGAGAAGACAACATGCCAATTGGGCAATATACCGAAGGAGAGAACGATGCACCGAAGGATCGGATGAAGCGCCGGATAAATCAATGATATGTCAGACAATAAGGATTCCCTTGTAATCAATTATATCTAGATCGAATTAGTTTAGAGTCTAATTGAGTCAGTTTAGAATGTAATTAAGCCAACTCAATTAGGGGCCAACTAGGCCCAAAATAGGGTTATTTTGGGCTAAGAGAAAGGCCTATTCAGAAACCCAAAAGTTGGGTCAAGCAGTGACACCGTTAGTGGCTCAGTCTACGAGACACAGTCTTCGAGATGGTGTAAGTGAATGGGCGATGGTACCGCCCAGTATTAAGTAGTGGTACCACCAGTCTGGGCAGTGGTACTGCCCAGACACAGTCTTCCAAGCGATGGTACCACTAGACTGGGCGGTGGTATTGTCTAGTGTTAGTGCTGCAGGCGGTGGTACCGCCAGGACCCCAAAAACCAGGGATGAGACTCTTTTAGGCTCCAAGTTTGAATCCACTTGAGACTTATAAATACCCCTCTTATCCCTGGTTAACATACACAAGAATTGAGAGTAAAATAGGAAGAAAATGCTATTGTAATCTTGCGTGAACTCCTTTCAAACTCTAAGTGTTAATGAAGTCTAAAAGAGGAGGTTGTGGGGTTGCAAAGGTTCTCTTCTAACCCCATCAAGAGGAGACTCGAGTTGTATGGATAGTTGATTTTTGCCCATTGAAGGAAGATCGTTAGTGGATGCTGGTGACCATGACGGAGGAGGAATCGGGAGTGGATGTAGGTCACGACGATTGAACCACTATAAAACTTGATTTACATTTCTATTTGTGCAATTTACCTTTACTACAAACTGCTTTCCTTACTTTGCTTTCACTATGCTTACAAACAAGTATTGAATTTCAAGTTATCTTTCAAGATTGGTTTTTATCGTACGAAAGATTTTCAAACCAATATTTTTATCCGCTGCACTAATTCAACCCCCCCCCCTCTTAGTGCCGACTCGATCCTAACAGATAAGGTAAATGTTACTTGACTTTGCTCGCCTCCTTGAGGGTTGTACTCCATGCATCAAATTGGTTACAAGCATTCACTCATTCTTTTACTCACACTTCTAAAGTACTTGAAGTATTTGTACTCCTTGCATTGAGTTAACTACTGTGATTCACATTCTTAATGCCATTGAACTTTTGGAATATAATAAGTTTTCATCCCAACTTAGAGCAAGTCTCTAATAGTTTTGGTCACCTTTGGGATTGTATTGTCTTCTCCATCATCTTTGCTGCCAACTCCTCTTAGTCACAAAGGTACAGCACTGTATTGCCTACTTCGTTGCTTGGTCAAGCACTCTTGCATCAACCCGAAGTCCTCCAGTTTTGGTTATTTTGATGAAAAGCTCGTTGATATCTGTCTTATGAAGTTCTCTGGCCTCTGCCCTTTAGCCTTATCTCGGTACTTGGAGTTTATCTCTACATTCTTCACATCCTCTACCCCTTTCACGAAAGCACTCTTCCTCTATGAGAACAAGAGATCGATGACTTTACGGAAGTCCCACCTCTATGGTACTATGGCGCTGCCATACCTGTGACCTTACTATCTATCACATCGCATCTGTGTCTCATTCTTTGCAATTGGTAGATCTATCTTTATGGTATTATGACACTCCTTCGAGTCTATCTTTATTTTAATCGATACTTAGTTTTATGTAGCTAAGTGCCTTTGAATTTATCATTATTTTTTTTACCCTGTTGACCCTACTATAATATCTTTGTATTCTTCAAATAATTTCCTTTGATCGAAAGATAAACTATAAATAAATTATTGGTGTTGTATTAGGGAAAGAATGCTTGTTTGCATGTTGCAGTGGACATCATCACCATCTCCAAATGTGCTTTGGCGTTACCCCCCATGTGATTTAGCTTTTGTGCAGGTGAAAGCAGATGAAGTCTCATCAGTCTTCTTTTCCTCTTCAAAAGGCATCCGGTGCGTGATTTAAGAATCCCGTCCAGTGAAAATCACTGGGAAACACGCATCTCTCGCCAATCAAAACAATCTTCATAAAGCTGGTGTCGTATTATCACTGTGAATCAATCTCTGATGTGAGAATTGAGATTGCTTATTGTTTGTTGCTCTACAAAGCAAGATGAAAGACAAGAACAGCTCACTGAGTTGCTACTGGATTGAAGAAAGAGACCCACTGAGGTGTTGTTGGATGAATCTCTGACCGAACTAGCTGAATCTTATTAGGTTTACGGCAATGGCAGTGGAAAGTGGGCATTATTTCGCATGAAGCAAAAGCCAATCAAAGGACAGAAGAAAGAAAATTAAGTGGAGGAGCTGGTGGAGAATGCAGGGTGATAGGGATGATTTTACCCCATGTTGATTCATCTGTCACTAAAGTCGATATTTAAGTAGGGGTCTAAGTCTTTAACCCTAAAATAATATCATAGTACATCTTAATGTACCCTACATCAATGATGAGCAATAACCATCCTACATTATTAAGATTAGAGACCATAATGATTAAGAAGTTAACCTGATCTTATCCTAAGCCAATCAGTAAAAAGGCCCAAGGATCAGGTATAAAAAGGAACCCATCAGCTCAAGGGGAGCTCTCTATACACTAACTCAGTTATATAGCTTACAATATTATCTTCTCACTAAGCATAAAAACTGTGATATGCTATATATAATACGAAAAAAAATTTATGTCAGAATTGAAATTAAATAACGTTAGATCGGATTTACAATACATACATTTCGATGCTATCTGAAAAAGATCTTTGTGTGATCTACAAAAGCACTATCTTAGGATCCGAATATCATAATGATGTCGATCTGCAAGGAAAACTAAACATTCATATCTTTTTATCTTTCTACAGGATCATTTAGATTGATAGATTAGGAAAGTTGAGAGAGAAATCATAATCTCTCAACTGTGTTCTCTATGATATGCATCTTTTAGTTTCTAAAGGTTTTGTCTATTTATAAGCGAGAGTAGAGGGTCCATAAGGAATCTTACTTATTGAATCTCAGATTTTGATGATAAAATCAATTGATAAAATTATGATATAATATATATTTGAGTGATGTAGGACTAAACTCCATCAAGGAAAGGTAATTCGATTAAAGTAGGAAGAATCAGATGTTGGACCAGATTGGAACATGTCAAAAGATTGGACATCGGGCATCAGGTCGAAGGATCAAATATTACGCCAAGGAGATCGGAAGTTACAGGAGTCAACATGCTGATTGGGCAATACGCTGAAAGAGAGGACGATTCGTTGAGGGATTGAACAAAGCGCCGGACGAACCAATGACATGATGGACAACATAAGATACATGTTTGTAAATATGTGTGTTTAGATGAGTTAGTTAGGTCTAATTGAGTTGATTTTGGTTGTAACTATGCCAACTTGATTAAGGGCCAATTGGGCCTGAATCAGGACTAAATTTAGCCTATTGTTTAGCCCATTCAATGACATATAGTAGGGTCTAGCGGTGGTACCACCTAGACTAGGTGGTGGTACCGACTAAACATAGTCTCTCAAACTATGTCAAGCGATGGTACCATCATACTGGGTGGTAGTATCGTCCAGACACAATCTCTCAAACTGTGTCAAATTGTGATACCACTAGACTAGGCGGTGGTTCCGCCTAGTGTTAATGTTAGACTAGGTGATGGTATTGTCAGTTATTAGTCTAACAAGCGGTGGTACCGTTAGTGCCTTGGAAACCCGGGATGAGATAGTTTTTGGCTCTATTTTTGAAGTCATTTGGAGTCTATAAATACCCCAGCTATTCTTGCTTGAACCAACAAAAAAGAGAGTCGAGAGGGGGAAAGAATCATTGTGAAAAAATATTGTAATCTCTCTAAAGTTAGTAAATCTCTTCCTCCTAGTGTTAGAAGGCTTTTAAGGGAGGAGTAATGTCTAAAAGAGATATGTGTAAAGGTTCTCTCATGAGTCTATGAAAAGGAGAAAGAGTTGTAAGGGTAGTTGACGTTCACCTGTTGAAAGAAGATCAGTAGTTGAAGCTGGTGGCCTCGAGTGAAAAGGAATCAAGAGTGGATATATGTCATGACGATCGAACTATTATAAACTCGGTTTGCATTTACTTTATACTTTTCATTCATATTGTAAACTAATTTACTTGCTCACTATTTTACAAAGTTTTCAAGTTAAACTCATCTTTCTGATACGACCTTTATTGAACAAGATTTTCGAATCAACGAGATTTTTCGAAAGCACTAATTAACCCCCCCCCCCACCCCTAATGTCGAAACGGTCCTAATAGTTAGTATCAAACCCAAGTTTTTCTCATTTGGTTTAACACCCAAGAAAATGACTTTTACCAGCAATATAGAGGGTCACTCTATCATTCGTCCTCCTATATTCAATGAGATGTACTACACGTATTAGAAAACATGAATAAGACTTTTCTTACTTTCTATGGATTTTAATTTATGGAATACCATTGAAAATAATTTTCAAAAGTCTTCTAAACCAATGAACGAATATAATGATTTGGAGAAGACTTTTTTTTAATACTAAAACGATGAACACTTTGTTTTGTGCTTTGGACAAAAATGAATTTATTCATGTTTCTATATGTGAAATTGTACATGATATTTGGTATACACTCAAAATCACATATAAAGGCATGAGTAGAGTTAAATATTCTAAAATTAATTTTTTGATGTATAGTTTTGAATTGTTTCGAATGAAGCTAAGCGAAACTATTGTTGATATATACACCAACTTTATAGATATTGTCAATAGTTTGAAAGCTCTTGACAAATATTTTTCTAATCTTGAACTTATAAACAAGATTCTAAGACCTCTTTCAAAAAGTTAGGATATAAAAGTAATGACAATACAATAAGCAAAAGACTTGAACAATTTTCTACTTGAAGAACTTATAGAGTCTTTAATGACCTATGAAATGACATGTAAGACACATAATGAATATGAGAACAATCTTCCAAAGAACATGAAGGATTTGACACTTAAAACAAAAGAAGATCTCTTGAACAAAAGCTCAAGTGATGATGACTTTGAACTCATCACAAGAAAATTCAAAAAATTTATAAAATATGAAACTAAGAACAAAAATAAACTTATAAAGAAGAAGCTGCCAAAGAAGAAGAAAACACTCAATATGACTTAGGATAAATCGAGTACATCCGAAGACGAGGAGCAAATCAATAAAAATGAGGTGGCGAACTATGCTTTAATGGCTCTCAATGATGAGGTAAGTGACTCAAACGAAACTCTTTTATCATACAATAAATTACTTAATGCTTTTCATGATTAATTTGATAAATTTAATTTAGTTGGTAAAAATTATAAATTGTTAAAAAATAATCATCTTCTCTTTCTAGTGAATTTGAAAAATTAAAAAATGAGCATGATAATTGTATATTAACCTTTTGCACTCAATATGAAGAAATAGATTCATGCAAAAAGGAAAATTTGTTATTACAATAAACGTTAGAAAATTTTAAAATTGGTAGCAAATCATTCAACATGATTCTTGCCGATAAGGGTCATATTTGTAGAAAGGAAGGAATCGACTTTGTGAGTAACTATACTCAACAAAAGCTAACTACTTTTGTTAAAGGACCCATATCGCATATTACCCTAAGGTTAAATGTAATTTTTATGATAGATATAGTCATTTTACTTTTAAATGTTCATTTAAAAAGTATGACTCATATAAATTGGTTTGGGTTCCTAAAGGAATCATAAATGACCTTATGCCAAAAATCAAAATAGATAGATCTAACCATGAGAGACCTAAAACTAAATGGGTACCGAGAATAAACCCACCATTCTTATAGAAATATCTACAATTGAAAGCCAGGAGCAAAAATGATATCTTGATAGTGCTCAAGGCTTATGATAGGAGATCCAATACACTTTTTAAAGCTCACTAGCCGAAATAATAAAGAAATGATCATTATAATTAGAATTATTAACAAATCTTTTAATTGAAGATGTTTTATTTTTTGATGCGTTATACTATTGATCTTTGCCATGATAAAATTTGCTTTTTTTAGTTTTAAACGATGATGCATGTTTTTATTTAGCGTAAAAGACAAAGGTATGCTTGTATGAAACACATAAAAAGGGGATGCATTTTTCTTGAAAATTTCTCTATCTCTATCTTATTAATTTTTCAATAAGAGATTGATAAATCTATTTATGTCATTTTGAATCTCTTAAAAGTGATTTTGATGATTTGACGATTTGAATTTGAATGAGTTCTATTAAAATCATGATCTTGAATTCTTGGAATTATAACTTGAGAATCTCTTTATATGAATCAAGATCCTTTACTCTTTATTCTCGAATGATTCTGGCATTTTATTAAAGAGAATATTTATCTAAATAATCTTGATTTTTTTCTCGATTTTTGGAATTCATGACTTCAAATTTTTTTTGAAGATATTTTATTATTTGATCTCCTATTATTTCTTTTTATTTAAGAGGAGATTTATCAAAATAAATCATATCTTTTAGTATTCACGATATGATATTTCATATTAACATCTTTTATGTCATGATTTTCATATGACTCATTTGCATTTATGTTTGTATATCTTATATTATGATTTGAACATTGATGTAAAAAAAAAAAAATTGTATCTTTGTATTCTTTGCTTCTTTTTTTTATGACAAAAGGGGGAGAGAAAAATTATTAGCATGCACATTGCAAAAGCGAAGCAAAAAAGTGCTAGCTTGAATGCTAAACTTAGACATGTTAAATATCTTAAATACATAAATTCTTCTTATATATTTTTTGATCATATTCTTGATTTCTCGATTTTTATGACTTGAGTTTTCTTTTTGAATCAAGGTCATTTCATTCCTTCTATTTGCAAAAAAAGATACTTGTAAAAAATGACACATGATCTTTTGTTATCCATGACTTGATATTTCATTTTTTATGATTGAAATGTTGATGTAAATTTATCTTTGTTATTTATCTTTGTCATGATTTAAAAATTGATGTAAAGGGAAAATAATTATAACATTGTATTCTTCCCTTCTTTTTGACAATAACAAATGGGGAGAAAGTATTGCTAGCTTGCACATTTCAAGGAAAAAACTTGCTAGCTTGCACATCTCAAAGAAAAGTAAAATTTCTAAGCTTGTACATCTCAAGAGAAGCAAAGAATTGCTAGTTTGCATATCTCAATAGAAACAAAATTGCTAAACTTGCATATCTCTAAAACTTGTTATGATGCACTTTTACTATCTACAAATGATATAAAACTTGCTAATTTACTATCTTACAAAACTTGCTAGTTGCACTTTTCTTCTTTTTGTTGATAATAAAAGGAGAGAAGTTATGATGATTTGAAATTTGAATCATGCATGGTATGATGCACTTTGATATTTTGAAATTATGATTATGTATGCAATACTCATGAGTTTATTATGATGATGTATTGCATATGATGTGATTCATGATTAAATCGTTTCAACTCGAATTAAAAGGTTATCATTTATTTGAATGATTTATTTCATATGACATATTTAGGGTGAGTTTAATTTAAACTTCATCCTCATATTTGAATGATACTTTATTTCAAGATTGACATATTATAGGGGGAGTTAATTTAAACTTCATCATCAATTGGTGTCATCATAAAAAAGAGGGAGATTATTGAATCTCAAATTTTGATGATGAAATCAATTGATGAAATTATGATCTAATATGCATTTGAGTGACGCAGGACTAACCTCGATCAAGGAAAGATAATTTGATTAAAGCAGGAAGAATCAGACGTTGGACCAGAGTGGAACATGTTAGAAGATTGGACGTCGGGCCGGAAGGACTTCATGCCATGAGTTTAGGTATCGGGTCGAAGGATCGGACATTGCGCTAAGGAGATCAAAAGTTACGGAAGTCAACATGCCGATTAGGCAATACGCCGAAAGAGAGGACGATGTGCTAAAGGATCGAACGAAGCGTCAGACAAACCAATGATATGTCGGACAACATAAGATTTATGCTTGTAATCGTGTGTGTCTAGATCGAGTTAGTTAGGTCTAATTGAGTTGGTTTTGGGTGTAAATATGTCAATTTGATTAGGGGCCAATTAGGCCTGAATTAGGGCTGAATTGCGTCTACTGTTTGGCCAATTCAGTGACTTGTAGCAAGGTTTGGCGATTGTACTGTCTAAATTGGGCGATGGTCTCTCAGACTTTGTCAAGTGGTGGTACCGCTAGATTGGGTGGTGATACCGCCAATTGTTAGTCTGGCAGGCGATGGTACCACTAATACACCAAAAATCTTGGATGAGATATTTTTTGGCTTTATTTTTGAAGCCATTTGGAGTCTATAAATACCCCAACTATTCCTGCTTGAACCAACAAGAAAGAGAGTAGAAAGGAGAAAAGAATTCTTATGAAAAAGTGTTGTAATCTCTCTAAAGTTAATAAGTCTATTCCTCCTAAAGTTAGAGGGTTTCTAAGGGAGAAGTGAGATCTAAAAAAAATAGGTGTAAAAGTTCTCTCTTGAGCTTGTGAAAAGAAGAAATAGTTGTAAGGGTAGTTGATCTTCGCCCATTGAAAGAAGATCGGTAGTAGAAGCTGGTGGCCTCGAGTGAAAAGGAATCGGAAGTGGATGTAGGTCACGACGACCGAACCACTATAAACTCGGTTTGCATTTACTTTATACTTTTCATTCATATTATAAACTAATTTACTTGCTCATTACTTTACGAATGTTTTTAAGTTAAATTCATCTTTAATTATGCAAAAGAAATATTAATAATAGCATCCACTTAAATATGCATCATCATATCTTTTATGGCTTGCTCACAAGTCTCATTAATATATTCTTTAAATTTTTTACATTGTAAAGCTTTGATAAATTGATCAACAATCATCATAGTGGTGCTTAGGTTCTCAATTGACACTTACAGTTTCTAAACTCTTTCTTTAACCATCTAGTATTTTATCTTGATGTGCTTGGAACAACTAGAGTACTTGTCATTTTTAGAGAAGAAAATTACTATGGTATTATCATAAAATATCTTCAGCGGCTTGGCAATTGAGTTGACCACATCAAGTCTTGAGATTAAATTTCACAACCATAAAGCTTGATTTGTGGTTCAAAACATACCATAAATTCAGATTCTATTATTGATGATACAATAAGTGATTGTTTTACGATTTTCAAAAAAAAAATTATCTCACCGATTAACATGAATACAAGTAGACAATTTGTAAAATCAGTATCTAAATATCTCATCACGATAATAATAACACCATCATAATAATTTCTTGTCACGACCATACAATGTCAATTGGAAAGGATCATTAGGTATCTTTTGGCCTGCGGAAAAAGCTTCCGCTAGAGGATGGAAGAGATGCAACACATATTCCATTGATGTCAGAAAGAAGGCAAAGGAAGAAGCCAGAACAAATACTTTCTCACTTTAATAAACCTGATTTGCTATAAGCTCACTTCAGTTAAGCTCGTTGTAAAGCAACATCAAAGTGGTGCACTGACATGCTTGTAATGCATAGATGTTTTTGTTGAAACAGTAATACTAACATAACCTGCCATTAAATTAAAACCAGTCTAAATGTGTAAGTTTGACATGCTCAATCAAATTTCATTACCATGGCAAAGTATTGCATGTCTTAACACCGTCAAACCTCATCAGCTCAACAAAAACAATGTTGCACTCTGTTGTGGAGGGATTGAAATTTATCCTGAGACAGATGAATACAAATGCTCATGCCGATTACTATGTCTTAATATATGTGTACCTGCAGACAGGAAGTGTTGACTGATGCTAACGTACACACAAAGTAAAATAAATAAAAGAGATCTAATTCTAATACAAACAATAATTAAACAAAAATAGAGATGATCGATTTGAAAGAACCCAAAAATGTAATCACTGTCCGAAGATAAAAATCTCTTTCAACTCCTAAACCTTAAATCCGAGATCAAAAGATGAATTTATCATTTCCTTTGTTTATATTATATATAAAAAGATATTTTTGAGATATAAAAATAAAAAAATAAAAAATTATTTGTTTAATAATAGATAAATGATAAAATCATGATTCAAGCCCGAAATCTTTCAAAGTCTTTACTAACTAAACCGGTTAGTACTTTCAAAAAAATTAGTTTATGTCTAAAATATTTAATTGGTCAACAAAAAATTAAGTAAATGGTAAGTGTTGAAATTTGAGGTATTCCTCCTATAATTTCTAACACTTCTTTCAACAAAAAATTGATGCCATGATCTTGATGACTTGAGAATTCTTATGCATGAATCAAGATAATTTATTATTTATTCTCCTACAATTCTTTTGATATTTACTAAAGATGATATTTATTCAAATTAACCATTATATGTCACTTGAGTTTTTAAGGTTTATGACTTGAGTTTTAGTATGTATAATTCCTTTGTATTCATGAATTGTTTACCTCATCATCAAATTGATTTTTCTTGATATCTTTCATGTGATGACTTACATTTGTATGATTCTCTTTTTTGCCTATGACGAAGGGAGAGAAAATAAATGATGAATGTTTGGTACCAACAATCATGAAGTGATAAATGTTTAAAAATATTTATTTATACCAACAATCATGAAGTGATAAATGCTTTAAAATGTTGATTTAATATTTGGTATCATGAATGCTAGAGTATCATACATGATATGCCTATAGTGATGATTGCTTTATTTTTGGTATCATGTAAGTAAGGATAAAATGTAAGGTTTTAAAATTATACATGTTTTAATTTGAAACTATAATAATGTACAAACATATTGAATTAAGAATGATACTTTATCTTTGTCATGATTTGAAAATTGATGTAAAGGAAAAACAACTACAACATTATATTCTTTCTTTCTTTTTGACAATAACAAGGGGAAAGAAAAATTGTTAGCTCAAGATGCAAATTGATTAGCTTGAGTTCATTTTGAACCTCACTCTTCCCTTACGTGAGATCTTTATCCAGCTTTTGTAATTCTACATAGAAAGACTAGACTATTTTTCATTTTTTCTACATTATATATAACCACTATAATTTAATTTATGAAATCGAAGAATTCATAGAGTTTCTATCATTATATAACCGAAAACAAAGGATACAGACAAAGATAACATAAACAGTCCATCCATCAAGACAATCTCCTATGATTAAAACTCCATTTCTATTGGTTAATAATTTTAATCAAAATATAGTTAAACCTCTAATATATATCTTATTCTAAGCTAATAGTCAATTATTTTAATCAAGCTTAATCTTTTCTTTGTTTTCATGAAACACAAAATGATTGATGCAAGTGATATTACCTGTGTAGTACATCTAGAAAATTAGTGTGATAAAAATGTATCAGACCCACTTACCTTATTTGATAATTTTTTGGAGATGTAAACTATCTTAGATCGTAAAAATCTTATGAGTTCTATCTTCATCGATTACTTTTACAAATAAAATATTATTTAAGAAAGGTGATATAATGTCCTTAGTGAGTAGATAAAAATATTAGGTGATTATCAGAGACATTTTTAACTTAATAAAATTAAAAGAACGTTGAGTCTATATATATATATATATATATATATATATATATATATATATATATATATATATATATATATATATATATATATATATATATATATATATATATATATATATATATATATATATATATATATATATATATGTTTGAGATCCTTTGTGTGTGATTGTTTAACTCGTAGTTGCTTCGATTTATTCTTGATTCTTTTGTGGATGATTGATTATATTACTCGTATGTTTACTTTTTCTAATATATTTTCTTCGTAAAGATCGTAAGTGACTCGTATGAGATTAGCACCAACAAGTATCGTGTCGTAACTAACATGTCTTGGACAATCTCAAGTAAGGACATGACAAGTGGTAACACATGAATTGAATTGCAACCTTATTGGCGGGTATTGTGCATATTTGTGGCCAATAAATAGGAGCCCAAATGTTCACTTCCTCCTCACGAGAGAGACGCACGAAATAGTCTCTCGTTGCACTCTCTCACTCTGCTCGCCAGCTTTGCTCAGCAACCAGAGATGGATCGCCGCAACGATCTCTTCCGAACCTGCAAGCCTTACCTCGCCATGATCTGCCTCCAGTTCGGCTACGCCGGCATGAACATCATCAGCAAGGTCTCCCTCAACCACGGCATGAGCCACTACGTCCTCGTCGTCTACCGCCACGCCTTCGCCACCCTCTCCGTCGCCCCCTTCGCGCTCATCTTCGAGAGGTACATCCCCACCGCCACCATGCATCGTCGACGACGACAACACCCTCACCGGTTTCCTATCTTTTGAATCTTGATGGCAGGAACATTCGACCCAAGATCACGTTCCCCATCTTCTTGCAGATATTCGTGCTCGGTCTCCTCGGGTTAGTACTACCCGTCACCTCTCTGACCATCATTTTGCCATGAAAGATTGCTTCCCGTTGATGGCTGAGAAGTGGTTTGCAGGCCGGTGATCGACCAGAACTTCTACTACGTCGGGCTCACGCTCACCTCGCCGACCTTCTCCTGCGCCTTGAGCAACATGCTGCCTGCGATGACCTTCGTGCTCGCCGTCATCTGCAGGTAGATCATCGGATCGAACCGACTCCGTCTTCCCCGCAATCGCATTGAGTTAATGCCAAGTTGATATGATACCCCGGTCATGGTAGGATGGAGAAGTTGCACATGAGGAAGGTGAGATGCCAGGCCAAGGTGGCGGGGACTCTTGTGACGGTAGCTGGAGCGATGCTGATGACGCTGTACAAGGGACCGATCATGGAGATGGGATGGGCAAAGCATGCAGATCCACACCAAGGCAACGTGCCGACCGCCGCGGTCGATGACACCAACAAGGACTGGCTCAAAGGCTGCGTCTTCGTCATCATCGCCACTCTGGCTTGGGCTTCTCTCTTCATCCTTCAGGTAGAAGTTCGAGCAATATGCTTAGCACAGGATTTGGTCGGCCAATTCGTGTTATGGGTCTCATGCTCAACAGGCAGCAACCATGAAGAAATATGATGCTCCCCTCTCCCTCACCTCGCTTATATGCTTCATGGGCACTCTGCAAGCCATTGCTGTGACCTTGATCATGGAGCACAAGCCTTCCGCTTGGAGGATAGGCTTCGACATGAACCTTCTTGCTGCTGCTTATGCCGTTAGTCTCTTTCTCTCTCTCTCTCTCTCTCTCTCTAATTCTCTCTCTTTCTAGCTTGTGAGTTGCTGAAGAGATTTCCTATTGGATTTGATTGTGCAGGGGATTGTGACATCAAGCATTGCCTACTACGTCCAGAATTTGGTGATGAAGGACAGAGGGCCGGTGTTTGCCTCTGCCTTCAGCCCTCTAATGATGATAATTGTAGCAATAATGGGCTCCTTCATCCTTAATGAGCAGATCTATTTGGGAGGGTAAGATTACTGTTTCTGCGAGTAGGAATCCATGATGGCCACCAAGTTACTTAGAAGCTCTCCACTGTGTTGTCTTCTGCTTGCAGAGTGGTTGGCGCAGTCCTCATAGTTGTCGGCCTCTACTCTGTTCTTTGGGGCAAGCACAAGGAGAACAAGGGGAAGAAGCCGGAAGCCATGGATATACCACTAGCAGTGAAGGGGCCAATGAAGCTGGATGAAGATGAGCCGGAGAAGACCAAAGCCAACAACTCGGTAGCAGATGACTCCATGAAGACCAACAAGGAGGAGCCATAGGCTGTTTGCTGCTAGTACTTGGAAGGAGGACTAATGTAACAGAGAGAAAGAGAGAGAGAGAGAGAGCAAGAGTGAGGAGGGCATTATGTAGTTGTCACCTCCTCTTCCTTTTGCCTTCCCCTCCTCGTCTTTTTTCTTTTGGTGATGTAGTTGTCACCTCATGCAAGCTATGTATTGCAAGTTGGAAGGAATGCCAATGAAGAGATTTTAACCTTCTTAAAAAATTTATGTCTAATCTCATTCAAAATGAGTTCTTCAGATTTAGTTTATATTCATTCACTCCAAACTGCATGTATTTTGAAATCTATGAATCTGTTTCATTTACCTTCAATTTGATCCCAGTGTGTGTCTGTCATACACATACATACTACAGAATTTCCCAACATGTTTCATTTTGTCATGGCATCAGTGAAATGAAGGAAGCAAAAGAAATTTAGCTTTTCTTTATCTGATAAATTACACATTTCTACTTGTAATCTATATTGGTATGATCGACTGTGGTTTCCGTGTATCCAAAACAATCTTTTCCTTGTCTCGGTGACCACTGGCATTCTCGACTGCAGAGTCCCACCTCAATCGTCTTATGCCATCCATGTCCCTTTGCATTGCCTTCTTTCCTCTCACTGCAGTATTTTGGAGCTTCATCTATTTCGGTGTCGGTGTCGTCCGCCCCTACCAACCATAGTAATACCATGAATTTGGGAGTCCTCTCCAACATAAGAATGACATTGCATGATAAACACCACGGTTTACATTTCCATGATAAACATAAGACATTGCAAGTAACTTCAAATCCGATGGAGAGAATTAAATTGTCTTGATATCATCGATTCTACTGATAAAAATATTACACGTGCTGTGCTATGATGTATAAAAAAAAATATTAAAATAAGATTTAAAAGATAATTTCGTAGTGTCATCATGGATATTAATCCATGTCCCTTTGCATTGCCTTCTTTCCTCTCACTGTAGCATTTGGAGTTTCATCTATCGTTTCGGTGTCGTCCGCCCCTACCAACCATAGTAATACCATGAATTTGGGAGTCCTCGACATTGCATGATAAACACCACTGTTTACATTTCCATGATAAACATAAGACATTGCAAGTAACTTCAAATCCGATGCAGAGAATTAAATTGTCTTGATATCATCGATTCTACTGATAAAAATATTACACGTGCTGTGCTATGATGTATAAAAAAAATATTAAAATAAGATTTAAAAGATAATTTCGTAGTGTTATCATGGATATTAATCCATGTCCCTTTGTATTGCCTTCTTTCCTCTCACTGTAGCATTTTGGAGTTTCATCTATCGTTTCGGTGTCGTCCGCCCCTACCAACCATAGTAATACCATGAATTTGGGAGTCCTCTCCAACATAAGAACGACATTGCATGATAAACACCACGGTTTACATTTTCATGATAAACATAAGACATTGCAAGTAACTTCAAATCCGATGCAGAGAATTAAATTGTCTTGATATCATCGATTCTACTGATAAAAATATTACACGTGCTGTGCTATGATGTATAAAAAAAAATATTAAAATAAGATTTAAAAGATAATTTCGTAGTGCTACCATGGATATTAATTTTTTCTTTTGTAATTTTTGTGAAAGCGTTTCTCTTTTCTAACTTCGTCCTCTTTTCTAATTTTGACAAATGAGGAGGTCGGATCACAAGAGAAAGATTCTTTCTACCGAGTGTCTTATTTTGTTTTTTAACAAAACTTTCAACACACGAAAGGAAAAGGTTGTTAGCAAAGTCGTCAATAGTGTGAGAAAAAATGAGATTAAATTTTTTACTTTCATAAGTATATGAATCATAATATAATTTTTATAAATATAGATATTAGGAGACTAAAGATAACTAATTATAAAAGGTATTATGTAATTAATCCATAATTTTAACATGATGGTGAGATGGATTTTGTTTGAGGCTGTTGCTTTTTTTAGTGTTCATATTGCTAACCTTTTAACCACACAACGGAGACAAAGGCATGTTTGTGGGATTGGAGCAGGATTCATAGTGGATGATTTCTGGTTGAAGATATCCCCAAAGCATTTACACTGACGAGGAGTCGGTGAATGAGGAACAATGCTATGTAACTAGAAGTGGGATAAAGAAAGCTAAGCAGTCTCTTTTGGGGATTATTAGTCTGTTTTTATTCATTAATCCTGATAAATAATTCCAGCTTTCCCCAAAGTACTGAATAGGTTTGATTCCGAGTTCCATTTCATGCATAAAATATGGACAACTTGTGGCAGAAAGTTCCTGAGAGGAATATCACACAACTCCACTTCTAGAGTCCCAATCCCTTCCTGCATTCTAAATTCCAAACATGGTGTTGGTTGATGAAATGTTGATGATACCCTCCATATGTTAGGCATCCTTGATGGATCACACTGAAACTTTGCTGATTAGCTAAATGTGTTGTGTGATGTCTGTACAGAATCTCATGTCATTGATATCATTCAACACTAAAAGAGAGAGTATGATTCACATAAAGTAATGTAGATTCTCTGTTCTGAGCTATCCATCTGTTTGCTCAGTGTCATCTAATGCTCATAGGTGTGTGTTTCTTTTGATTTCTCTGGTCATGGGCATCATATGCGGTGATCAAGTTCGAGTTTCTACTCATAAGATGATCTTTCACACTGGTTAATAAGATAAGCTCTCTTACTGATTCAAACAGAAAAGGAATTGTTCCAACTGAGATGGTGCTTGTCATGCTCATTAAGTGGATAAGATCATTGCTGAAACCAACTCAGTAGATTAACCCACCACATTCCACAACTCCACTAGCCAAAGAAGTTCATATCTGCATGGAAGTCACTATGGAAAGAATAACTTGTTTCATTATTGCTGTTAGCAGTGCTTAATTAATCCTTGATACTCCTGCCTAATCTTGCAACCTCTTTCAAGTACAGAATCATGGTTCCATTTCAGCAATGGCATGTGCATGAATCCATTTGTCTTCTTGTAACAAAGTTCCTGACATCCCATTCATGATTTCCCTTTCACTGCAGTGGAAGATTTGTTTGGTTGCTGTGGAGTTGGATTAGCAATAAGGAAAAATATTGCAAAGGTTTAGAGAAAGAGTGGGGTGTTGGGCTTTAGATGGTGCAAAATGACCAGGCACACAATAACGTTCCTTGCAACCATTTGATGTCTTGAGGACAGTTTCAAGTGACATAAGACCAACATAAAGAGAGGAGGCTGATGTAGAGAGGGAACAAACAACTTTGTCGCAATGCAAAACCATCTCATGGTCCATTGTTTTCCTGTAAGCATCACCTTTTATTCTAATGTGAGGGTTCTTGGACTCTTTCTGAAGATGATGGATATGAGAGAGAGAGAGAGAGAGAGAGAGAGAGAGAGAGTCTGAAACACTGGAAGACTAAGTAGCTTTAATATTAAGATCCCACTAAAAATAAGAAAAGAGAAAGTGAGAAAAGATAAACACTAAAAGAAAATTATAAACAATAACTATAGTTTATCTTCTCCCAAGAAGATAAGTTTTAGATTCTCCCTACCAAAACAGTGCAGAATGGTCTTCCTTAATTAATTGATTCTTTCCCCTTTTTTCTTAGTTTGCTTTTTATTTCTTCATAAATAATTCTAAGAAATAATTTTAGAAATATTCTAAATGTTGCCATATTACAAATACAGAATTAGAAAGATTCTTAGTGTTTTGAACATTGTCAGAGATTTTGATTATAACACACAAATTCTTATTTTCTTGAATGCTTTTTTAATAGTGTGAACTATGCTTGAGAACTCCAAGTCCAACATCTATTCCACAATCATTGTAAAGATGATCAATGTTAGTATGAAAATGAATACTGGTATATGACATCTATTCATCTTCACCTACTCTTTCAAGTTAAAGGTAATGAATTGATGGAACAGTAAGGAGCCAAATTCCACTCAAATCACCTTTAATTCACACAATCACAAATCCTCACTTCTCCAAACACCTTTAGATCTGCTTCCTTTTGGATAGCAGACAAACTGAGAGATGAGGCAAACCAAAGCAGACTGACTTCTTCTTCTTCTTCTTCTTCACTTTCCTCTCAGTATCTCCATCTTCGAGTAGGGTTGGACACCTGCCATGTTAGCTTACTTCAGAGCTCTCATCATCATTAGTTGGTGGCCATGAACAGTTCAAGGAAGTGTGCAGGAGTGGGGACTTGCTCCTGGTACCACTCTTTCTCTGTGGCACATGAAGCCTCCTTTTAGCAGCACAATTTAGGGCTTAATGGTAACCTAAAGATCCCTCAAGTATTCATGTCCACAGTGGCCCTGAAAAAAAAAAAAGAGAGAGAAAAATAAGAATATGACATCAACTCAAAAAGAGCACTTTCAACTCAAAAAGTTGTCTGAGCAATAAATGTTGTGAGACTTTGTTTCTTCTTTGCTACTGTTTATCTACCCACTTGATCATGAGGTTTCATTTGTACACAAAGAAGAGGTGTATCAGTATGAAATGGACAATCGATGATCTCATTTATTTTACACCAAGTTAATCATGTAGACACTCATGCCACTACGATATAGCAAATCAATTTATTCTTAGTAACATAAGATTATTTTTTTTGCATCCCGAGTGACATGAATTTGATCTTAAAAATATAAATAGATTATTGACCATACGAAGATTCGATATAGGCGAAAGTCTCATGGATTATTTCTTTTTACATCTTTAAAATCATAAGAAGATTTCTGAAATATAAATTTCTCATTTAAGATAATGTGGATTAAGGAGACAATAAAAGATAAGAGCACTAATATATTTAATTAAAGATAATAAAAAAGTGAGAAAATGATAAGAGGATAGAAAAGAGAAAAAGAAGCAAAGAAAATAAAACAAAAGGAGATGTCATGCTCTCAGTAACTTTTACATTCTTACCAATTCAATTTTACATCTCCAAATAATTGAAACTTTAAGACTTTGTTCATATACTAATTCAATTTTTGTAAAGTTGATGCTTTATTGTTATTACTACTACTACTATAATAATAAGAATAATAATAATAATAATAATAATAATAATAGAAAGAAGTTTTTACACAAACATCCAATTGCAAAGAGAGGGTTGATGGCAAGATCAAAAGCAAAATGTTTGCCCCCAAAATTATCTTGTCATCTCAGTTGCAAAATGTCACTTGAGCTTTTCATCATCTTGCTTGCTGTTCTTACAGTCTATGCTAAAACAGATTCAATCATCAAACCCTTTTTCTTGAAGCTGTGTTGTGTTGTGTTTTACTTTAAAAGACAGCAACTAACAACTCTCTTTTATAGACAAACTCTTCTTCATCACACACTTTTCACTTTTGTTTTCTGTTTTTACAGAAAATATTTTCCATTTCCAATGCTTGGGCAAATTTAGCTAAATTATTTTTTTTGCATCCCGAGTGACATGAATTTGATCTTAAAAATATAAATAGATTATTGACCATACGAAGATTCGATATAGGCGAAAGTCTCATGGATTATTTCTTTTTACATCTTTAAAATCATAAGAAGATTTCTGAAATATAAATTTCTCATTTAATAATAATAATAATAATAATAATAATAATAATAATAATAATAATAATAAATATTATTATTATTTGGGAAAGAAGTTTTTACACAAACATCCAATTGCAAAGAGAGGGTTGATGGCAAGATCAAAAGCAAAATGTTTGCCCCCAAAATTATCTTGTCATCTCAGTTGCAAAATGTCACTTGAGCTTTTCATCATCTTGCTTGCTGTTCTTACAGTCTATGCTAAAACAGATTCAATCATCAAACCCTTTTTCTTGAAGCTGTGTTGTGTTGTGTTTTACTTTAAAAGACAGCAACTAACAACTCTCTTTTATAGACAAACTCTTCTTCATCACACACTTTTCACTTTTGTTTTCTGTTTTTACAGAAAATATTTTCCATTTCCAAATGCTTGGGCAAATTTAGCTAAATTATTTTTACCATATTAATGGCAAATGCCTCATTTTCTCATGAACAAAGCAAATGCATCTTTCTTCATCTTGCTTGGGGATCTGATAATATATGGTATAGGAGAACCAATCACCATCTTCCTAAAGTTCTACTTCATCTAAAAGAGGAGCCATATGTGGGCAATTTTTCTTCTCAACACATTTTTGTTAAAAATTATTTTATTTGTGGGTTATCATCAATTGTTAGTGTTTTTAGTCTAATCATTTTTTTTAAATAGATAATTAATTTTATTATTATGGCATGTGATCTATCTTTCGTTCATGGGATTACATGCATTATCCATATAATAATGCTAATAGTTGGCTTGTGTAGGCTATGAAATCTGTCTCGATTATTAATGGGAGGACCGTTAGGGTTTTATTGTATTATATGGTATTATCCTCAAGATGGGCAATGGAGCAAAAGTTACTATAATGACTATCGACGAGATTACCCTACATTTACTTGGTGGAATTATTATTGCATTAGATGTATGCTATTTTGTTTATTCTATTATCAAAAATATTATTTTTATTTCATGTTTGATAGTTAATAATTATAAATTAATTTTTGAGAACAATAGTTGTTCAATATTCTTATATGATAAAATCGTCATCAAAGGAACATTGCATAATGGTTTATTTATACTAGACACTGCTCTACATATTATGAATGTAAGTCTAAGAAGAAATGAGATAAGGTGAACGATACATACCTATGACATTGTAGGCTAAGTCATATCCATGAGGAAATGATTCAAAATTTGCTAAAGGATGGATACTTAGATCCATTCGATTATGAGTCATGTAACTTATGAACTTTGCCTTCGTAGAAAACTAACCAACTCTCCATTTAGTGGAATTAGAGAGAGAGCCACTGAGTTGCTACATAGTAATGTATGTGGTTCCGTGTCAACTCGTGTCATATGTGGTTACTCCTACTTCATTACTTTTACTAATAATTTCTTTAGGTATGGACACGTGTACTTGATGAAGTACAAGTCTGAGGCCTTTGAGAAATTCAGGGAGTATAAGAATGAAGTGGAGATCCAGACTGAGAAGAGTATCAAAACTCTTCGATCAAATCGAGGAGGTGAGTACTTGAGTACAAAGTTCACTCATTCCTCAAGGACCATGGGATTCGGTCCCAATGGATATCTCCTTATACACCTCAACTTAATGATCTATCTAAGAGAAGGAACCACACATTGTTAGACATTATGCGGTCCATGATGAGTTTCGCTGACATACCCATCTCATTTTGGAGATACGCCCTAGAAATTGTAGCTTACCTTCTGAACATAATTCTAACTAAGTCGTTGGTGTCTACTCCAAATAAGATATGGAAAGGGAAGAAGCCCGATCTTAAGGTTGTTAAGATTTAGGACTGCTCTATTAACATTAAGAGACATAAACCCAATAAGTTCAAATCTAGAATGGAGTGGTGCAAGTTCGTAGGATACCCCAAGAAAACTTATGGGTATTATTTCTATCACCCCAAGGATCAAAAGGTCTTTATAGTCAAGAGAGCAGTATTCCTTGAGAAGCAACACATTCTTGATAGAGATAGTGGGAGTATGATAGAGTTGAGCAAGATTGGAGAACATAGCTCAAGCATCATTCCACATCCAGAGTCTGTTCAGTTACATAGCATACAAGTTTCGACTTTACGTAGGTCTAGTAGAGTATCTCATCCTCCTGAGAGATATGTGAGACATATTAGAAGAGATGATGTTGAGGATATTGATTCTCAAACATACAAGGAGGCTATTACGAGTATAAACTCTAGGAAGTGGCAAAAAACCATGAATTCTGAGATGGATTTCATATACTCTAATAAGATTTGGAACCTAGTTGATACACCCGAGGGTATTATATCCGTTAGTTGCAAGCAAATCTTCAAGAAAAAGATCGAAGTTTATAGAAAGGTGGAGACTATTATGTTAGTGGCTAAGGGATATTATCAAATGCAATGTGTTGACTATTATGAAACCTTCTCACTCGTAGCTATGCTAAAATCCATCCGGATTCTATTGGCTATTGCAACACACTATGATTATGAGATTTGGTAGATGTATGTGAAAATCATGTTCCTCAATGACAATCTCGAGAAGGAGGTGTATATGATACAATATGAGGGATTTGTATCCAAGGATAGTCTAGATAAGATGTGTAAAGGTCCATCTATGGTCTAAAGCAAGCTTCCCAAAGTTAGAATATAAGATTTAAGGAGGCGATAAGATCTTACGACTTCGTTAAGAATGAAGATGAGCCTTGTGTGTATAGGAATATAAGTGAGAACGTTATCACCCTTTTGGTGTTATATGTGGATGATATCATAATCATTGGGAATGATATAGGGATGCTCTCTATAGTAAAGGCTCGGCTTGGCTATCTAGATGCTTTTCTATAAGGGACTTAAGGGAAGAATCCTACATATTGGGGATTTGGATCTATAGATATAGATCCAAGAGGATACTTGGCTTGTCCCAGTCCAAGTACATAGACACCATTGTCAAAAGGTTTGGCATGGAAAATTCTAAGAGACGTTTCACACCAATGAGTCATGGGATATCACTTTCTAGAAATATGTCCCCAAAGACTCTTGAAGAAAAGGCAAACATGAATAGAATTTCCTATGCCCCAACGATAGACTCTATCATGTATACTATATTATGTACTAAGCTTGATATAGTGCATGCTTTGAGTGTCACAAGAAGGTATCAAGCAGATTCAGACTTCGAGCATTGGAAAACAGTAAAGTGTATCCTTAAGTACTTGAGAAGGACTAAGGATCTTTTACTAGAATATAGAGGTAGTAGCCTCATGGTTGAGGGCTACATAGACTCAAGTTTTCAGTCTGATATCGATGATAGCAAGTCAAATTTGGGGTATGTGTTCACATTGAATGGATGAGTAGTATGCTATAAGAGTTTCAAGTAAAATACTACTGCTGACTCAACCATAAAGGCAGAGTACATTACTGCAACAAAGGCAGCAAAGGAGGGAGTTTAGATAAAAAAATTTATCATAAATTTGGGAGTTGTCAGGCAACAAGGAGTCAATTCCCTTATATTACGATAATAATGGAACGATTGCTCAAGTAAAGGAACCCAGGTCTCATCAGAAGTCAAAGCACGTTTTGAGGAGGTTCCACTTGATTAGAGAGATAGTCGCTCGAGGAGATGTGGTAGTGGAAAGAGTTTCATCCGAAGATAACATCACAGATCCACTAACAAAGCCATTATCTTATATTAACTTTGAGTGTTACAAGCATCTAATAGGGATCGGACACATAGGTGATTAGCTATAGGTCAAGTGGCAGATTACTAGTCATAGGTGCTTGCAAGCTAATCGTGTGAGTGATGGCACGTATAATATGACATGCAATCTTTTTACTTATTATTATTATGATATTTTCTTACTTTGTATAACTTGTTACATAAATATATTATGATATCCATGGATTTGTGTAATAAAAATTGGATCGTGATGAGATCACGATAATAAGACCGATTCACCTTTAAACACAAACCCTAAATAATCCTGGTCATAGGTTACTCAAGAATGATATTGAAATAATCGAACAGATTGGTGTGTTATATACCTATCCATATAATAGAGGCGGCTAGTCTTATAGCTACTCATATAGAGACACTAGGGCTACAGTGCATATGCTCATTGGAGAATGAGTTTATTGATTGATTAGCTCACAGAATGTTGGATAGTTGATGATACCTCATTGTCAAACAGCGATTTCGTCATCTTAATGGTGTACTTGGTTCTTAGACTTGAGACATCAAGGATGTTCTGTATGAGTACTCCACTCTTTGATACCATATTTATAGGTTTGGAAGTTCCAGATATAGCACAATTGGACATCGGGAGTGGCAAATAACCTTACGAGAATTATTGAGTATTGATAGAGGATCATCTACTCTCGGTATCATAAAAGAAATATCCTATGTATTCTTGCTCAAATAAATCCTTAGCCAAGGTCATTTGGATTGAGAGAGAAAAAGTTCTCTGAGAGAATCCAATTACAGCGAGATTTAAGGAGAAATCATATGGGCCTAACAGCACCATGCTCGATATATAGTCTTTGGGATATTAGATGGATGAGGGACTATAGGTACATGGTAACTGAGGATGAATAGGTCCAAAGGATTGGATTCTCTTGTATCATCTAGGGACTGCAACATAGTAGCCTAGTATGTCCATAGTCGATGAGTCGAGTGTATTATTATGGAGATATAACTCACTGAGCCAGAAGGAGTTATGATAGGAATGACTCACGATCATCTTGATATTGAGCCTAGAGGGTCACACACATATGGTAGATGTTACAACGAGTATAGATTCGAATACAAGATATCAACTAGAGCTCCTATCTTAATGGATATCCATTAAACCCTTGAATTATTGGATCTTATAGATAAGATCCAATAAGAGCTAACATAAGATTATTGGGTAAAGACTCACTAATCTAAGAGGCTTGAGTAATTAGATGAAGATCTAATACCCAATAGGGTAAGATCCATTAGAGTTAAATTAACAAGGGACCTCTATAAATATGAGGGAATCAAAGGCCCATAGGCCAAGGCTTTTTAACTGTCACCTCTTATTCTCCTCCCCCTCTCTTTGTTAGGATCAAGAGCGGTACTAAGAGGGGCGGTGAATTAGTGTAGCAGTAAAAAAATTAATTTCAAAAAATATTCGTTTCGATTAAACTCGTTTTGTAAAGATGCTTAAATTGAAGGCATATGGAAGATTATAGCAAGTAAAGTAGTTTGCAGTTAAAGTAAATTGCTCAAAAGAAATGCAAACCAGATTTTTATAGTGGTTCGGTTGTCATAACCTACATCCACTCCACTGATTCCTCTTCCGTCGAAGCCATTGGCATTCACTAACGATCTTATTTTAATGGGCGAATATCAACTACCCTTTTACACCCCTCTTCTCCTTTTCACATGTTTAGGAGACAACATTTACAACCCCCACTTTCTCCTCTCTTAAACTTCACAAATACTTAGACTTTTGAGAGGGATTCACACAAGATTACAATAGTATTTTCTTTTCTTTTTGCTCTCAATTGTGTGTGTATTAACCAAGGATGAGAGGGGTATTTATAGGCCTCAAGTAGATTCAAACTTATAGCCTAAAAATATCTCATCCCTGGTTTTCGGGGTCCTGGTGATACCACCGCCCGTGCTGGGTAGTACCACTACCTACAATACTAACACTGGGCGGTATCACCGCCTGACATAGTCTTGGAGACTGTGCCACAATGGTGCCACCTGTTGGGTCATTGTTTGGGCCTTGCACTTGGCCCAACACAGCCCAAACTTGAACCCAATTGGTCCCTAATTGAGTTGACCCAATTCCAACCTAATTATGTGCTAACTATGAATTTTAAGGCATACACTAAGCTAATTAAATCTGGTAAGTCTTGGTTTCTTCCAGTGATCTTTCGACGAACTTCCGACGATCTCTCGGCAATGTTCTAACGGACTCCTGGCAAGCTCCTGAACTTCACGACGATCTTCTTGGCGAGTTCCGATGAGCTTCTTTAGCAAGCTCCTAGACTTCTTGGTCAATTCCGATAGAACTTTCGACGAACGTCCGGACTTTCGACGAACTCTCGAACTCCTAACAAAATCTTGTTCTTGACTTCAGGACTTCATTTTGCTTTTGCCTTGATCACTATCATAGTTAATCTTACACACTTAAAACCTACTTCAATCTAGATAATTATTACCAAGCTAATCAAATGTTGTCCGGCATGTCATTGGTTCATCGATGCTTCGTCCGATTCTTCGGCGCATCGTCCTCTCTTGTGGCCTATTGCCCAATCGGCCAGTTGATTTCCACAACTCCAATTTCCTTAGTACAATATCCACTCTTCTTGGCCTAAAGCCTTCTGTCGATACGTCGACCGATCTTTCGACGTAACATCCAATCTTTTGATATGTTTTTTTCTGGCCCAACATGATTCTTCTTGCTTTAATTATCTCTCCCTGATTGAAGCTTCCTACGTCACTCAAAATGTAAATAAAATCATAAACACTATCAATTAGTTTCATAATTAAAATTTGACATTTAACAATCTCCCCCTTTTTGATGATGATAACTAATTGATAACGAAGTTAACCTTAACTCCCCTTATCAATATGCCACATTGATATAACACTTGAATTCAAAAATCCAAGCAATATATCATCATAAAATCATGCATAATCAAATTTACAATACATCATCTTATGCATGATCATTATCATAACTTCTCCCCCTTTGTCATCAACAAAAGGAGAAGTGCATTTAGCAAATTTCAATTCATTGCATTATAAATATAATATCAAGTTTTATCATTATGCAAGCAAGTAATTTTCTTTCTTCTCTTTTGAAAAGTGTAATTTTTTACTTCCTTAGCAAAGCACAAGAAAATTTTACATCATTTTACATATAAGCTAGCAATAATTTTGACTTTTGCAAGTTTATAAATTTTGCTAGATGTGCAAATTAGCATGTTTTGCTTCTTGAGATAAGATATAGCACTTCTTTCTCCATGCAATTTGCAAGCTAGCAAATTTTTGCTTCCTTTGCAATGTTTGAGCTAGCAATTTTTGCTTCCTTTGCAAAGTGCAAGTTTCTAAATTTTGCATCTTTAGCTAGCAATTTTTCTCCCCCTTTGTCATTATCAAAAAGAAGGGAAGAATACAATGTTATAATTATTTTCCCTTTACATTAATTTCCAAATCATGAGAAAGGTAAAGTATCATTCTTAATTCAATATGTTTGTGCATCATTAAAACATGCGTAATTTCAAAACCTTACATTTTATCTTTCATGCATGATACCAAAAAATCAATCATTACTATGGGCATATCATGCATGATACTCAAGTATTCATGATACCAAACATTAAATCAACATTTTAAAGCAGTTATCACTTCATGATTATTGGTACCAACCATTCATCATTTATTTTCTCCCCTTTTGTTGTAGGAAAAAAAAGGGGAATAGCACAAATATGTAAATATTCAAGTCATCATATGGAAGATATCAAGAAAATTTGGATAATGAGATATACTTCATGAATACAAGGAATTATACAAAGAAAAATCATATAATGAAAGTTATTTCAACTCATCATGCATAGTTTCAAAATGTAAACTCATCAAATATGATACAAACATTTATTTTCAAAATGCATTCCCTTTTAGTTATTTCAATTTAAGTGATTTGATTCATACAAGCATGTTCATGTCCTTTTTTGCCAAATCAAAACATATATCATCATTTAAAACGAAAGTACAAGATTTATCATAAAAATCATCAAGATCAATAAATCACAAAAATCATCATGTATAACTTCAAAATCTAAAATCATCATTACATGCATGATCATCATACATAATTTCAAATCATTATTTTATCATTACATCATTAAATCATCAAATCATGGTTTCATTGAACATAAAGCATCTTGAATTAAAATCAAAAGGTAATACCGAAATCATCAAGATACACATTATTTCTTCTTAAAAACATACATAGGATTATCATTATATTTAAATCTAACATTTTATTCCTTTATCATAAAACATATAATTTTCATGATCATTTTTTAAAATAAAAAGAAGCATGATATAATTTTTTTATATTTTTTATTTTTTACTAACTAATTTAAAAACAACTCATGAAAAAGCATTTAGTAATTTTAAAATAAAGTAAAGGAGTTTTGTTCGAGTTGTTTATCTCATTGTCGAGAGTCACGAAAACGAAGTTCACCACTTCATCTTCATCGGTTTGTTCCTCGTCTTCGGAGATACTTGATTTGTCCCAAGTCACCTCCTGAAACGGGTTTAATCGAAATGAATATTTTTCGAAATCGACATTTTTACCGTTGCACTAATTCACCCCCCCTCTTGCCGCTCTTGATTCTACCAATTAGTATCAGAGCCTCGTTATTTCTCATTTGATTTAACACTCATAAGAAATGACTCTTTTTGGCTTTCAAGAGGGCTTTTCTATCATTCGTCCTCCCATGCTTAATGGGATGGACTACACTTATTGGAAAACTCGAATGAGAGTTTTCATGCTTTCCTTGAACCTTGATTTATGGAATATTATTGAAAATGGTTTTCAAAAGTCTTCTACTCTAATGAACGAATTGAATGATTTAGAGAAGAAAATTTTTTCTTTAAATGCTAAAGCTATGAATGCTCTATTTTGCGCCTTAGACAAAACTGAATTCAATCGAGTTTCTATTTGCGAAATGGCTTTTGACATTTGGCATACACTTGAAATCACACACAAAGGCACTGGTAAAGTTAAAGATTCAAAAGTCAATCTTTTAATATATGATTTTGAACTCTTTCGAATAAAGTCAAGTGAAACCATTGTTGACATGTACACCCATTTTACGGATGTCATCAATGGCTTAAAAGCTCTTAGAAAATATTTTTCGAATCTTGAATTTGTTAATAAAGTTTTACGATCTCTTTCTAAAAATTGGGATCCTAAAGTAACGGTCATTCAAGAGGCTAAGGATTTGAATACTTTCCCTCTTGAAGAACTTATCAAGTCTTTGATGACCGGCAAAATGACTAATATGGCATATGATAAACTTAAGAACAATCTTCTAAAGAACAAGAAGGATTTTGCACTTAGAATAAAAGAAGACCACTTGAGCGAAACCTCAAGTGATGATGAACTTGAACTTGTAACTATAAAGCTTAAAAAATTCTTAAAATAAGAATCTAAGAACAAAAAAGAACATAAAAAGGAGCTACAAAGGCTTGAGTAATTGGATGCAGATCCAATACCCACTAGGGGAGGATCCATTAGGGTTTGACAGGGGGCCTCTATAAATAGGAGGGATTCAGAGCCTCATAGGCTAAAGCCTTTGCTTGCCTCTCCTATTCGCCGCCCCCCCCCCCTCCACCTCAGAGCAGGCCTGGAGTTTTGAGGAGCGTCGTCGCAGCCCTACTGTGTGGATCACCGCTAGAGAGGAGGACGCTTGACCTCCTTCACCCTCTCCTAGAGATCTGTAAGTAAATAGGGATATACGATCTCCCTAGGTAACACAATCTATTCTATATGCAGTTGGTTTCGTGAATTTTTTGCGCAGCAATCTTCGCACGACGATGAACATCTCTTTGGGAATAGGGGACTTTGTTTTCTTGTTCTTCCGCTGCGTATGTGATGTCACCCCTAAGATTTCCCAACAGTGGTATCAGAGCCAGGTTGTTCATGCGAAAGATTGGTTTTGAACTGTGTGTGTTGTGTTTTGGAAAAACTTTTTGACGTTAAAATCGTTGACGCAAAAGCGAGAAAGGGCAACAATTGTTATTGCCCTCGATCTGCGTGCGTGTAACCGCAAGCAGCACAATGCCTGCGCATGTCGGCCGACGGCCTGCATGCAGCAGGCTTGTAGTCGACGGGGCTGGCAGCCCGCAGGTGCTGCCTGTGGCCACAATGCCCACAAGGGCAGGCGGCACCGGCAAGTAGGCCGCTTGCGCACGACAACTGTTGCTGCACGCAGTTGCAACCGCAGGCGATCGGTCGCCCACAGGAAGAGCCGCATGAGGCGCACAAGCGGTGACATCCGCGGGCACTGCCTGCGTGCACAGCGCCAATAGTGGCGCTCGCCCGTGGGCGAGCTGCCAATAGGGGCGGCGGTTGCGGGTGCAGCCCCAGCGGGCAGAACCGCCCATGATGGCTCCCAACCACAGGGGAGGCGTCGCCCGCAGGCAGGGGTAGCGCCCCCGCCCCCCGCCATAAAGGTCGTCGCCGGTAGGGTGGCGGCGGCGGCAGAAGCAGGGGAGAGGGAGAAGGGCATTAAGGTTTTCTGGGCAAAAGATAGCTTTGCCCTTGAGAATTTGAGAAATTTCATTTTCTATCCTTTGACTAAATTACGAAAATGCCATTTAGAATTCAAAAAATTCCCTACATGTCCATGATTTCAGAAGAATGTTAATTAATTAAAAGGTTTAGTTTATTATTATTATTTATTATTATCTAGTAGTCCTATATGATAATGACTTATATATGTGATGTATGATGTGTGGACGGATGATCATGGACCGTGTGATGTGTATACTTGTGATTATTATTATTGGGGCCTATGATCCTCCATTATATTTCTCATTTATTGTCGAGCCTGCGTGCCTATGATTAAATTGTAATCACATGAGGAGGCGCAGCGGGAGCGTGGATGCGATAGCGGGACCCACGAGATGGACGATTGCGATGCATGGAAATGCATCGAGATGTCGACGGAACCGACGAGGATGATATGGATGATCACAGGGCATAGAGATGTACCATTGCACACATAAATCTTGATGTGAGTGATTAGGCCTATTAGCTCGGGCCTAATCACATTAAGTTGTGGTCCATGATCATTTGGTGTGATTGCTTATACACATACTAGATATGTATATATATTTGAATGCGATGTAGATATATATTAAATATGTATATGTGTGACATGTCATATTATGAGACCAAATCATAGAAACATCTCTCTCGATAATATTAAGTCGGTAAACGTGAGGCAATTAGATTGACCCACGTGGCCTTCCATCGTTATGGGTAGGAACCGATTCCCGGTGTAGGTTGAGTTGGTCGAGTCGGAGGCTTACCTATATCGCGATTCGCTATCTTGCTTACGACATAGAAATGTCACCGGTGACCTAAGGACATGGTATGCTTGATCGAGTCCCTCGAGGGTATATCATCAAATCAAACTCATCTTGTAACGAAGGTGTTGACTTAATCGAACATCATGGTTGGTCGAGTCCCTCGAAACCATGGTGATTCGGAGGCCGAACAGGATGGGAATCACAAAGAGTTGTGATCGGCAAGAGTTGTCTACCTTTTAGGTTTAGTGTGATTAGTTGAGTCCCTCGAGGTTACATTAAGACGTCGATTGGATCCTGATCCCCACTAGAAGTCTGCCGGAGACTTCTGTTTCACATGTTGAGGGTGTCGTATGACTCGCTAGTAAAATAGTGGAAGCATATTAAGATAGAAGTCCATATCTTGATTGTTTATTTCTTGCAAAATCTACATGTTATTCATTCCTGCTGCATCTTTTTTTCAGAAAATGTCGCTTTCAAATCATTATGTAGCATACTTGATGTCAACCGCTTCACTGGTCCAAATTATATGGATTAGCTCCGCAACTTGATAATTATTCTCATGGCGGAGAAAATCGCATACGTCCTTGATACAACAATGCCTACGCCCAAGGAAGGGGCAAGCGAGAATGAGATCACTCACTACGTGAAGTACATTGATGATGAGTTTATATTGTCTATTGCATATATGCATGTATATATTGTGATGTCCTTGGATCTGTGCAATGGGAATCGGATTGTGATAAGATCACGATAATGAGACCGATTTACCTTTAAACACAGATCCTAAATAATCCCGGTCATAGGTTACTCGAGAGGAACATCGTGATAATCGGACAGACTGGTGTGCTGTATACCCGTCTATATTATGGGTGCAGCTGGTCTTATAGTTGCTCGTGTGGCGACACTAGGGATACAGTATAGGTGTTCATTAGAGAATGAGTTCACTGATTAATCCGCTTATGGAATACTAGATGGTTGATGATGCCTTATTGTTAGACAGTGATTCCGTAGTCCTAATGGTGTATCTGGTCTTTAGACTTGAGACACCAAGGATGTCCTGTATGAGTGCTCCACTCTTTGATACTAGACTTATAGGTTTGGATGTCCCAGATCTAGTACAGTTGGTCATTGGGAGTGGCGGTCGACCTTACGAGGGCTATTGAGTGTCGATAGAGGATTATCCACTCTCGGCGTCATGAGAGAAATATCTCATGTGTTCTTGCTCAGACAAATCCTTGGCCAAGGTCATTCGGGTTGAGAGAGAAAGAGTTCTCCGGGAGAATTCGATTAGAGCGAGACTCGAGTAGAAACCGTATGGGTCTGATAGCACCATCGATATACGGTCTTTGGGATATTAGATGGATGAGAGACTATAGATATATGGTAACTGAGGACAGACAGGTCCAATGGATATGATTCCCCTGTATCGTCTGGGGACAACGACATAGTGGCCTAGTACGTCTGTAGTCGATGAGTCGAATGAATTATTACAAAGATAATAATTCACTGAGCCAGAAGGAGTTCTGACAGCTATGACTCACGGCCAGCTCGATATTGGGCTTAGAGGGTCACACACATATGGTAGGCATTGCGATGAGTAGAGGTTCGGATATGAGATATCCATCGGAGCCCCTATCTTATTGGATATCCAATAAGCCCCTGAATTATTGGATCCCATGGATGAGATCTAACAAGAGCCCATGAGAGTTTATTGGATAGAGATCCACTAATCTAAAAGGCTTGGGTAATTGAATGCAGATCCAATACCCACTAGGGGAGGATCCATTAGGGTTTGATAGGGGGCCTCTATAAATAGGAGGGATTCAGAGCCTCATAGGCTAGAGTCTTTGCTTGCCTCTCCTATTCTCCCCCCCCCCCCCCCCCCCCTCCCAATCCCCTCTCCACCTCAGAGCAAGCCTAGAGTTTTGAGGAGCGTTATCGCAGCCCTACTGTGTGGATCACCGCTAGAGAGGAGGACGCTTGACCTCCTTCACCCTCTCCTAGAGATCTGCAAGGAAACAGGGATATACGATCTCCCTAGGTAACACAATCTATTATATATGCAGTTGGTTTCGCCGATTTTTTACGCATCAATCTTCGCACAACGACGAACATCTCTTTGGGAATAGGGGATTTTGTTTTATTATTCTTCCGCTACGTATGTGATGTCACCTCTAAGATTTCCCAACATAAGGGACTATAGGTACATGATAACTGAGGACAAACAGGTCCAATGGATTGGATTCCCCTGTATCGTCTGGGGACTATGGTGTAGTGGCCTAGTACGTCCGTAGTCAATGAGTTGAGTGAATTATTATGGAGATAATAATTCACTGAGCTAGAAGGAGTTCTGACATGTATGACTCATGGTCAGCTCGATATTGGGCCTAGAGGGTCACACACATATGGTAGACGTTGCGATGAGTAGAGGTTCATATATGAGATATCCGCCGGAGCCCCTATCTTATTGGATATCCAATTATTGGATCCTATGGATGAGATTCAATAAGAGCCCATAATAGATTATTTGATACAAATCCAATACACAATAGAGGAGGATTCATTAGGGTTTGATAAAGGACCTCTATAAATTGGAGGGATTCGGTAGTTCATAGGCTAGAGCCTTTGCTTGCCCTCTCCCCCCCTATCTTATTGGATATCCAATTATTGGATCCTATGGATGAGATTCAATAAGAGCCCATAATAGATTATTTGATACAAATCCAATACACAATAGAGGAGGATTCATTAGGGTTTGATAAAGGACCTCTATAAATTGGAGGGATTCGGTAGTTCATAGGCTAGAGCCTTTGCTTGCCTCTCCTATTTTCCTCCCCCTCTCCACCTCAAAGCAGGCCTGGAGTTTTGAGGAGCGTCGTCGCAGCCCTATTGTGTGGATCACTGCTAGAGAGGAGGACGCTTGACCTCCTTCATCCTCTCCTAGAGATCGGCAAGGAAATATGGATATACAATCTCCCTAGGTAACACAATCTATTCTATACGTAGTTTGTTTCATGGATTTTTTACACACCAATCTTCGCACGATGACGAACATCTATTTGGGAATAGGGGATTTTGTTCTTCCACTGCGCATGTGATGTCGCCCCCAAGATTTCCCAACATTTCTTCCATTGGGCATATGATGTAGCCCCAAATTTTCCAATAGGCCTATAGCACCATGCTCACCTGAGGATCCTGAAGAACCTGGAACCCTCGTAAGCCCCAAGCCCATAATGGTCGCTCGCCCACTAGTAAGCCCTCATTGGGACCAGACAAGGAAGTAGAAGGGTGCCACCTCTTCAGCTCCCAAAGATTCATACCTGCCAAAGGACCATGGAGCAAGAGCTGAAAGAAATAGAATGACTGTACTAGATAGGGCCGGAGGAGGAGTGACCTCCACCGAAGGGGCCTTCTCGTGAAACTCCATGGCCCTAGATAAGAAGAACCCTCATGTCTTCTCTAAGGCCTCAGCTTCACCTAAGGATAGAGGGGGTAGCGCATTGTCCATGGTGTGCACTGCTCAAACCATCGGGAAGCCCTAGTCTTGGCTTCCGCTGATGATGAAGAAGTGACTCCTCCACCCCCTGCTATAGGGAGCTGCTCCACTTATTTCAAACCCCACACGAGGGGATAGGTAGTAACTGCTCGGCCCTCGACTCAGTCGAAAGCACGAGTAGAAGAGATTGCGAGACGACACCAACCCCGTATACGCTAAGAACTTGGCACCATTTGGGAAGGCGAAATCCAGTAATATCCCAAGTAAGAAGCCAACATCGGAGGAAGAGGAAGACATAACCTCACCTCCACAACATCGATGGAGTGACAGAACCCCCTAAAGAGATGGTGGAAAGGGCGAACCTCATCTCTAGGGACGAACAAAACAAACTTTGGTGGAACTAAAAAACAGTTGCGTAGCGCCACCAACTACCACGAGGTTACCACGGAGCTATAGTCATGGGCCTCCTTTATTTGCACTAGCTCCCATGGGACCATGGGAGTCTCAGAAGGTTCACTCCTATAGATGAAGATCTCACTTGAACCACCTTTTGGTTGGAGGCGGTCGACTTTTCAGTTCCCTATCGACATTGAGAAAGAGGACGAAACGCAATTGAAAGGTCATCATCTATAGAGGATGACCCTAGAGGAGAAGATGGAGTTTTATCGGAGGATTCCACTAAAAGGGGCGTAAGCAATCAGGATAAGGTGGTACATCATATCCCAAGCAGAATGCCTTGCAACGACAAAAATCACCTTCAATGCAGTTGAGCCTAACCCCGAACAAATATAGTCTCATAGGTGTGAGCTTTTCTTGATTATCATCTCTTATTCTCCTCTCCCCATCTCCTCCTCAGATAGTAGGCCTAAATATTTAAGCAGCATCGTCACAGCCCTACTATGTGGATCATTGCTAGAGAAGAAGATGTTTAACCTCCTTCATCGTCTCCTATAGATCTGCAAGGATTCAGGGATATATTATCTCCCTAGGTAAAATACAATATTTCATATACGCAGTTTTTAGTTTTACGAATTTTGCACACCAATCTTCATACGATGGTGAGCACATCATTAGGAAATTTGAGGAATTTTATTTTTTGTTCTTTCGCTGTGCATGTGATGTTGCCCCTAGATTTCCCTACAGAGTTAAAAAGGACTTACTCCCGAGCCATGCACCTTGGCATGAAGCCTCAAGGGTTATACTTAGGCCAAGCCTACATGCTCCCTAGCCATGCACCTTAATATGAAGACTCAAGGCCCGCACCGAGGTTGAGTATATATGCTCTCTACTGTACACTCGGTTTGAAGACTCGATAGTGGCACCATGGATTAGTAAGAGTTAAAAAGAACTTGCTCTCGAGCTATACACCTTGGCATGAAACCCTAAGTGCTGCACCTAAGCCGAGCTTATGTGCTCCCTAACCGTGCACCTCAATATGAAGACTCGAGACTTGCTCTTAGGCCAAGCTTACAAGCTCTTTAGTCGTACACTCAGTTTAAAGACCTGAGGGTGGCACCTCGGATGAGTAAAAGTTAAAAAGGACTTGCTCCCATGCCATGCACCTCAATATAAAGCCCTGAGGGCTACATCTAGGCCGAGCCTACTCGCTCCCTAGCCGTACACCTTGGTATGAAGACCTAAGGGTTGCACCTAGGCCAAACCTATGTGTTCTCTAGCTGTGTACCTCAGTATGAAGACTCAAGGACTACATCTAAGTCAAGCCTACACACTCCCTAGTCGTACACTTGGTTTGAAGACCCGAGGGTGACACTTCGGATAAGTAAGAGTTAAAAAGAACTCGCCCCCGAGTCATGAACCTTGGCATAAAACTCCAAGGATTACACCTAGGCCAAGCTTTACATGTTCCCTACTCATACACTCAATTTTAAGACTCAAGGATGGCACTTCAAATGATTAAGAGTTAAAAAGAACTTACTCCTGAGCCATACACCTCGGCATGAACCCTTGAGGACTACACCTAGGTCAAGCCTACATGCTCCCAAGCCATGCACCTCAGCATGAAGACCCAAGGGATGCATCTAGGCCAAGCTTACATACTCCATAGCTGTGCACTTGGCATAAAGACCTTAGGACCGTACCTTAGTTGGATCGATGCACTCCTAAGACCCTAGCCAATAGACTTTGATCAGAGCACATACCTAACAAAAGAGCACACAAGTGTGCCCTCCGAAGAAAGGCCCTGAAGGATGTCCTTCTGGGAGGGGGGGGGGCACAAATGATAGAGACGATTTTGCCCCATGCTAGCTCATCTACCACTAAGGCCAATACCTAAACAGGGTTCCAGGTCACCAGCCCTAAAATCGTACCCTAATATATCCGAATGTGCCCCACATCAATGAATAACTATTCTATTTTATCAAGATCAGAGAATGATTAGGCAATTCACATAATCTTATCTCAAACCAACCAATAAGAAGGCCTAGGGATCAGGTATCTCAAACCAACCAATAATTGTACTGCATGGTCTAATGAAGAGATTCCAGCCTTTTTGAGTTAATTGTACTGCATGGTCTCTGATAGCGATGCAGGAACACGTATTCTTTTCTTTCAACTGCAAGTACAACAGAGCAAATCATGGTCAAAGAATCAGCACACATCGACATGGCCAAGCTGAGGAAGAAGTCAAAATCAACCTTGAGAACTTCGGTGGGCTACTGATGCTGACGAGCGAACGAGGATGAGGATGAGGATGCCATAGCTCGAAATGTGCAAGGCTGATTTCGACTTCTTCTTCCTCACCTTCACCATGATGGCGTAGGCATGCCACCAAGCGCACGATGCATGTCAGTCGATCAGAGAAAATTCCTAAATACTTGAGAGATGTGCAATCTTAATCTTTCTATCTATCTTTGCATGGGTTTATTTGTCATGCAAAAAGGAAAATAGGCTAGATTTTATAAATTCATATGGGTTATTATAAACTAAATAGTTTAATTAGTTTAAAGAAAGATGCCAGCATTTGTAATTTCTTCCTCATGCACATAATAAATAAAACAAGATATTGGTATTGGAAAGGCCCCCATACACTTGTAGGAAAATCAAACACTTAATAGGATTTTGCTTATGATATTGTATATGCAATTGGACATAATAATTATATTTTCTAGCAATGTCTAGTATGTAAATAATGATTTATAGCAAAATTTTTGTTAGAGAGGATACTATACCCAAATCATAAATTTACCTAAATTTCATCACCAATTTGCCAATAATTCAACTATAATATATGACATAATGGTTACCAATCAACCAACTATATAGTTTTATGAAGTAACTTGTTTTACTATTATTACTGATTAAACTAGTTTAGATTATCACAAAATTCTGGAGAAACTTAGGAGACATGTAAAACTAAATGTATATAAGGTTTTAGCTCAAAATAGAATTATTAAGAGACTAAAGTATCCCCACAATTCATCTAACATCACCTATTATGTACTATTGAAACTAGGTTAAGACTATCCAAACTTCTAAAAGCTCATATCTTTGTGCACAAAGATGATATTCACTCGATTCTAAAGTTTATAGAACTTCAAATAATACTTTTAAGATATATTAAAAGAAAAAAAGATAATCTTGTCTCTAAGAGTATTAATTAGTTTAAATAGATCCATCTTACATAAAATAAGAGATTCTATATACTTCTGATTGATAAATCTATAACTTTTAAGTACAAAACTCAGATTGAAGTCAGTCAAAAATGTACAGAATTCTAACATAATCAAATCATAATTGGAACCCTAGGTGACCCACAATCAAAAGAAAATAACAGCCTATAAGTTGTTAAACTAATATAGCTAGGAAAGGGTTAGGTTTTCTTACCTTGAGGAAGATCTTCCTTAGAACTAGGATTCTTGGGCTTCAATGATGAGAAGGTTAAAAAACTAAGAGAGAATATATTAGAAATTGGGCAAAGGAGTCATCCCTTGTCTGGTTTAGGGAGGAGAACATGACATGACAAAATAGAGAGAAGGCAGAATAGAGTTGCTTTCTTAGTGGCCTACTTTGATGGGTTGGGCTCAGCCAATTAGGCCTATTAGGCACATCTCAAGTTCACTAACACGTGAATCTTACCGGAGGACCAATGTTGCACTACAAAGCATACTTAAATATCAATGGTTTATATATACTTTCAATAGTATTGATACATACTATTGAAACTAGGTTAAGACTATCCAAACTTCTAAAAGCTCATATCTTTGTGCACAAAGATGATATTCACTCGATTCTAAAGTTTATAGAACTTCAAATAATACTTTTAAGATATATTAAAAGAAAAAAAGATAATCTTGTCTCTAAGAGTATTAATTAGTTTAAATAGATCCATCTTACATAAAATAAGAGATTCTATATACTTCTGATTGATAAATCTATAACTTTTAAGTACAAAACTCAGATTGAAGTCAGTCAAAAATGTACAGAATTCTAACATAATCAAATCATAATTGGAACCCTAGGTGACCCACAATCAAAAGAAAATAACAGCCTATAAGTTGTTAAACTAATATAGCTAGGAAAGGGTTAGGTTTTCTTACCTTGAGGAAGATCTTCCTTAGAACTAGGATTCTTGGGCTTCAATGATGAGAAGGTTAAAAAACTAAGAGAGAATATATTAGAAATTGGGCAAAGGAGTCATCCCTTGTCTGGTTTAGGGAGGAGAACATGACATGACAAAATAGAGAGAAGGCAGAATAGAGTTGCTTTCTTAGTGGCCTACTTTGATGGGTTGGGCTCAGCCAATTAGGCCTATTAGGCACATCTCAAGTTCACTAACACGTGAATCTTACCGGAGGACCATATGTTGCACTACAAAGCATACTTAAAATAGATATCAATGTTTATATATACTTCAAATAGTATTTGAAATAACTTTGTGTCTACTATTTTTACAAATATATACTTTAACTTTAAAGATCGGTATTATGATTTTGTCATGTATCATATTTTTGAAGCATAGATATCACAAAATATATCTTTTTAAGGTTGATAATATATATATTAATGATCTCATGAGTACTGTCGACTGATGTCGACTGATGAGTTGGCACGGTTGATCTACTATCAAAGATACAGGTTTATCCAAGTGCCTCTTCCTGACTAATGTGAGAGATTTGATGAGGTAAGATTATATAGGCTATTCGATCAGAAGTCAATATGTTGGTGAGGACTCAGTTCAAGATAGCGGGGTAGGCGGATTGAGATCTTCCTAATTGCAAAGTTCCTCCTAGGGGCTAGGTTGTCTGGGTGTTTTCGGGTGGTCAACAATCCCACATGATAGGCCCTCACTAGAGGTTACGCGGTGTGACCTTTCCGATACTTAAGTTAACGAAGGAGAGAAGACAATAATACAAATTGTATGACTGAGTTAGTGTCTACTCACCTCTCTAAGAATCAATCATTTGTAGGTTGTTAATGTCCGTTGATATTTCAAGCGGACGGTTCATTTGTTCTAGGGTGACTATTTTGATCTCGTGTTGTGTTGAGCAGTCTTTTTACTTTCGAGTGTCGCTTTATATGATTTCGGACGATGTGAATTCTACCTTGTATCGCTTCTAAGCCAGGTTGTGTTACTTCGAGACATAGTTATTTTTTAGTTAAGTTGTATCGTTTTATACCTCATTGCGACATATGCGTGACTTCTATTAGGGGGGTGATATGTGGGGTCTGAGGTGATTGTCATTTGTCGCTATAGATAGTACCAAAATATTTACTATTATAAATATTATTTATATTTTCATTGTCATGTTAAGTGTGTTACGTGTAAGAAATTTAGGCACTACACTTTTTGAGAAAAATCACCCTAAATTATGTATAGTATACGATGCAACAAACAAGACACGAAAGGCTTTAAAAGAGATGGCAAGATGACGCCCATTGCAGCAAAACTCAGCCACCAAGAAAGAATCCAAAAATCACACAAAAGAAAAGGACGGACCGAAAAAGCACCATTAATGGCTCCAACCAAAAACCCAATTTTCGAGGAACCCTAATTCTTAGAAACATTGAACAATCATCACGAAAGTCTAAGAGAAGAGACCGTATTACAATCTGACAAGCGGGAAATAAGGATCCATGATCGATAAGAAAGAAGCTCAAATGAGCGGAAAGAAGAAGAGAAATGCGGGCAATAGTATAGCCAAAAAAATTAGAGAGTCAACAACGGGCGAGACATCACATTTGAGGGAGGGAATGAATAGAGAAAGAAAAGTAAGGTGGGTTTTCTTTTCTTTTTTTCATTTCATATATATATATATATGTTTATTTATTTATTTATTTATTTATTTATGAGTGAGTTTAGGAAAAAAACCCTTTATTTTGGGTTTTCCTATTTGTACCTTTTTTTTATTTTAAAGATTTCTATTAGTAACCTCTCTTAGCTCTCTATAACCTCATTTTAAGATATTTTAATATTTATTTATAAAAGAATATAAATGTCATCAACTTATCACTTAATTTTAGTACTTTTCCAACTTTTACAATACAACTTTTTTTTCTTTTCCTTTTTCCTCTTATTATTCTTCTTCTTCTCGTTCTAATCGTCATAGAAGGAGATGCAATTAAGGTTCCGACATCAATATTGATGGGGATGATTGACTAATGAACGAAATGGGTTATATAAAATAATAAAAATTGAGGAGTCATAATAAATGAAGATATAATTGATAATTGAGGAATTATATTTAATAAAATTATTTTTTATTTTTTTAGTGATCATATGAAGTAAGAGATTGCCAATAGTGAGAAGAGAGTTGTCAATAGCAATCTCTCTCTCTTCTCTCTCTCTCTCTCTTTTTTTTTTTTTTTTTGTGCCCTTACTTTCTTTGAATACCCAAAATATCATAAAAATAATAGATAAAAATATTTTTACCTTTAAATTGTATAAAGTCCATAAGGTAAAATGATTGAGTTACAAGGCATCTAAATGGAGTCGGAATCTTTAGTACCTCCATACAAACATTGTTCTTGGAGTATCAATTATAATATTTTTGGATAGAATTATAATATTTATTTTCACCTATACAAAAATATCATAAACTTGTACAAAAAATACTATAATTATTATTTAAAACTTCAAATAAATATAAATTAAAACATGCATTTACGATAAATTAAAACTATAACTATTAATAAATATTCCTGATTGTATTAGATGATGAATACATACTCCATGAAAGAACAACAACGAGGGATTAAAAGCAAGAAGCAGGGAATAATAACCGGTGAAGATTAACCATCTTTTAATAAGATATAAAGTATACTAAGATGAACAAGTACCTAAGATATAAAGTATACTAAAGATTAACCATCTTTTAAAAGCAACAATTAGGTTTGATTGTTCATGATGGTTCGTTAGTTCTAAACCAAATAAAATCGATCATAAATGATTTGGTTTCTGTTCCTAATTTTGAGAAATACGATTCTAATTTCAAACCAGCTAAGTACAATAAAAAATAAAAATATAACACAAGGAAAGCTCTTGATATAGTGGTAAATTAAATTCAATAAAACTAGATTTGAATCTTGATAATGTCATTTTTAATTAAAGTTTTTATAGTTTTATATTTTTATATAATTTTTTATGTTATTACACTCATTATAGTTATATTTTTAAAATTTTAAAAATAAAATTATATATTTTTATATATTATTATAAATTAGTTTAAATTAAAAAAAATAAATATGAATATTAATGATTCAAACAAGAATCGAAATTAGAATCAACAGTTTTGATTTTGTTATTACGTTGATGTCATTAACCATGGAGTAGTCGTGGCTTGGTTCGGTCCCGAAGGCACAAGTATATCCGGAGGGTCATAAGAGGATTACTGAAGCAAGGATTCAGTGTTGTGCTAAGGTGCACCTTAGCCTCGTTAAGGTTCCTGAACAAGCGGTCAATGTCGGGGGGATGTTTCCGACTTGATCCCTTCAATGAGTTTAATCATGTTTCTATATGTGAAACCGCATATGATATTTGATATATACTTAAAATTATTCATTAAAGCACAAATAGAGTAAAATAATCTAAGATTAATCTTTTGGTATATAGTTATAAATTATTTAGAATGAAACCAAGCGAAACCATTGGTGATATGTATATCCGTTTTATGGATGTCAATAGTTTGAAAGCTCCTGGTAAATATTATACTAATCTTGAATTAGCTAATAAAATTTTAAGACCTCTTTTAAAAAGTTTGGATCTAAAGATAACTACAATTCAAGAAGCAAAGGACTTGAATAATTTTCCTCTTGAAGAACTTATAGGATCATTAGTGACCTATGAAATGACTTGCAAAGCATATGATGAACACGAAAAAAACCTTCCAAAAAATAAGAAGAATATTGCATGTAGAACTAAAGAAGATCACTTGAGCGAAAGCTCAAGTGATGATAATGATTTAAAAAGTTTATGAAAAAGAACAACACTAATTCTACAAAACGAGAATCTAAGAATAAAAATGAACTAAAAATTGATGTAACAATTTGTTATGAATACAAAAATTTAGGGCACTTTAAAAATGAGTATCCACAATTGAAGAAAAAGCTATTAAAGAAGAAGAAAGTATTCAAGACAATATGGGATAAATCAAGTGCATCAGAAGACGAAGAGTAAACCAATGAAAACGAAGTGGCAAACTACGTATTGATGGCTTTCAACGATGAGGTATGTGACTCACCTAAAATCTCCATATTTATAATGAATTACTTAATGTATTTCATGATTTATACGATGAACTTAAAACAATTGATAAGAAATATAAATTACTAAAACAGGATCATGTATCTATCTCTAATAAATTTGATAAATTAAAAATAAGTATAACAATTGCATGTTAACATCTTGCACTAAATGTGAAGAATTAGACTCATTCAAAAAGAAAAATATATTATTACAACAAACATTAAAAAATTAAAAATTTAAAATAAATTATTAAATATGATTCTTACTAACAAAAGTTATGTACATAGAAAGAAAGGAATCAACTTTGTAAATATTAACACTCAATAAAAACCAACAAAGTTCATAAAAGAGCTCACACTATATGTTCCTCCTAAAGATAAATATAATTTTTATGAAAGATTTGGTCACTATGCTTATACATATTTTTTTAAAAAATATAATTCTCATAAATTAGTTTGGATTCCTAAAGAAACTATAAATAATTTGATGCCAAAATGAGTACATAGAATAAACATATCCTTTTTGTATGTATGTCTCTAAGAGCTAGGAGCAAAAAACGATATTTTGATAGTTGATACTCAAGGCATATGATCGAAGATCGAATACACTTCTCAAAGCTCACTGGCTGAAATAATAATAATAAAAGAAAAATCATTAGCATTAGAATTATTAGTAACAAATCAAATCTTTTGATTGAATATGTTTTATTAGTAGATGGTTTAAAACATAACTTATTAAGCCTTAGTCAATTGTGTGATAAGTGATATAAATTTAATTTGAATCAAATGCTTGCATGATACCACATAAAAATAAATCTACGATCGCTTTAAGAAGTAATATAGTTATACTACTGATCTTAATGATTTTCATGACAAAACTTATTTTTTGGTTTTAAACGATGATGCATGACTTTGGTATAGAAGACTAGGGTATGCTAGTATAAAATCAATCATATAAATTAAAATTAAAGAACTTTTAAGAGGAATGTATTTTTTTTAAAATTTCTCTATCTCTAAAGCTTATCGAGTTTTTAATAAGAGATCCTTAGTCATTGATAAATCTATTTATGTTATTTTCTATGAATCTTTTAAATTAAGAAAATATTTTTTATGATGATTTTGTATTTGATAAATTGATTTTAAATGAGAATTCTCCTTTCCAAAGTAACTTGGATACATCTATTACAAAAAAACTTTATGTAAGGAATGGAAATATATAGATGCACATCTTAAGTAGCTTATTATTAGAAATACATCCAAAGGTATTCAAACTTATTCTTCGTTAAAAAATATATATATGTGTAAATACTATTTTTTAATCTCAAATTCAGCCTAAATGTATTGATAATACTTTTAAAAAAATTCTTTTACTATTTGATATTCTTTCTTTTTGCTATTTACTAAAGAGGAAATTTATCTAAATGAATCATGACTTGAGATTTCTTTTGTATGAATCAAGATCTCTTACTATTTGATCTCCTATGATTCTTTCTTTTTGCTATTTACTAAAGAAGAGATTTATTGAAATGAACCATGATCTTTCGGTGTTCATGACTTGATATTTATTTATTTCATATAACTCCTTTATATTCATAACTCGTAATACCCCATCATCAATTAACCTCTCATGACTTGAACTTATTTTTATATTAATATCCTTATGTGATATCAAAATAATTTTACAATTGACATATTAATGTAAATGAAAAGAAATAGCACCATGAATCCATGATATCCTTTTCTTTTTTTTGATGATGATAAAGGGGGGGAGAGAATTAGTAGCTTGCACATTTCAAAGAGAAGTAAAAACTTGCACATTTCTCTTTTTTTTGTTAATGACAAAGGGGGAGATGTCTACTGTACTCTTTAATGACGTAAAAAATTATGATGATTTGAAACTATGCATATGAAATGTGTAATGATTATTTTGATATTTTAATTAGATGTTTTGTATATAACCTTTACAATAAAAATTATTATGATTATTTTGATCTTTGCAATGAAAAGTGAACTTATACATATGACCTTTGTAACGAAAGTCACTATAATTTTTTTTATTTTGACTTGAATTTAGAGAGTTGCATTGAAAGGTTATCTTTTTCAAGTTCATTTTAAAATGACATTTAAATAAAGGGAGTTTAGTTAAAACTCTATCATCAATTGGTTGTCATCATAAAAAAAGGGGAGATTGTTGAATACCGGATTTTGATAATGAAATCAATTAATGAATTTATGAACTAATAAGCATTTGAGATAAGTGACACAAAAGAAACTTCGATCATGGACTCGAACCATTGAAGTAGGAGAATCATACATTGGGTCGGAAAGTATCATGTCAAAGATTAGACGTCGGGTCGAAGGATTGGTCAACGTGCCAAAAGATGAACTTCGTGTCATAAGTTTGGGTATCTAGCCGAAAGGATTGGGTATTGCGCCAAAAAGATCGGATGATGCGAGAGGTCAACATGCCAATAGATTGGGCAATACGTCGAAGGAAATGATGATGCACCAGAGGTTAGAATGAAGTGTCGGATGAGTAGATGACATGTTGGATAACGTGCTAAAGGTTTCATAAGTGGTTAAGTCTTGATCGAAGTGGCTTAGAGTTTAATTGAGTTGGTTTTGGGGTGTAACCATGCCAATTGATTAGGAGTCCATTGGGCTTGAACTAGGGCTGAATTGGGCCTATTGAAAGGCTAATTCAATGACTTGGGGTTGGACTGGGTGGTAGTACTACGAGACCCAGGCAATGGTACTGTCAGGCCTAGGCGATGGTACTACTAGCACCCAGGTCCCTGAGCTATCAAGCAGTAGTACCACACAGGCATGTGGTGGTACTGCTAGAGCTTGGGTTCCCAAGCTCTATCAAGTGGTAGTACTACCATAGCCCAAGTTCCCAAGCTCTGTACGATTGTAGTACCACCCAGTGTAGGCGATAATATCGCCAATACCTCAAAAACCTAGGGATTTAAATTTTTTACTGTAATTTTGAAATCATTTGAGGTTTATAAATACCTCACTCATACTTGCTTGATGAAGCAAGAAAGGGGCAAGAATTCTTAAGGATAAAAGTGTTATAAACTCTCTTAAAAGTGTTGAGTCTCTTCCTCCTTAAGTTTAGAGGATATATATACTAAGGAGGTGTGAGGTCTTTTGTAAAAGAGAGATATGAAGGTTCTCTCCTAAACTTGTGAAAAGGAGAAAGGGTTATAACAAGGGTAGTTGATCTTCACCCATTGAAAAGAAGATCAATAGTAAAAACTGGTGGTCTCAAGGGAAGAAAAATCAAGAGTGAATGTAGGTTAGGATGACTGAACCACTATAAATCAGATTGCATTTCTCTTTATATTTTTTTCTTGCTATTACTAACTGATTTAGTTACTCACATTCTAAGTTAAACATATTTTTAGATTTATTGATTAAACTTTCAAATCAGAACTTTATTTCGAAATCACTAATTTACACACCCACCCCCCCTAAGTGCCTTTACGATCGGAAGAGGGGTGCTCGAATCCCCAAGCAGATCAATCCCACGGAGGAGGATTCCATCAAAAGGGGCATAAGCAATCAAAATAAGGTGGCACATCATATCCTAAGCAAAATGCCTCGCAATGGTAAAAACCACCTTCAACCCAGCTAAGTCTGACCTCGGACAAATCCAATCTCTCGCCTTAATGCGGTCGAGTTGAACCTATGGATGGGTCCGAACCCCCGCTTCAACGCGGTTGAGTCTAACCTTAGACGAGCCTAGCATCTTCGCCTCATCTTCAGTAACTTCCTTCAGCTTCTATTTCCTTTGTTCGCAACTCTAGAAGCAGCTCTACAACCAAACCTCGGTAACGCTGCACCCTGGTAGCCACCGTTGGCAAAATGCCGCAATAAAAGTTAAGGTAGATCCATTCCCCATCTCATAGCGATCAAATTCAGACCCACCATGGAAGCTACACCTCTAATTATCACATGCCTGTGGAGCCTACAAAGGAGCACAACCCCCCAAACGCGTCAAACTTTAGGGCAATAGAAATCTCCCCACATAAATAAGCACAACGAGTAATACAAATCCTAAGGACAAGATGACGCATTACGTCTTAAGTAAAGCATCTTAACAGCAACAAGTGCCACTTGTCGTAGCACCATCCACCACCTCTGATCAGGTATCATGGTAGGTCTAATCTTCAGCCTTAATGCAATCGAGCCAAACACTTGGTAGGTTTGATCCATCGCTCCAACGTGGTCAAACCCGTTGGAGGGTCCAATCCATTGCTCCAAGGCGAAAAACCCCATGGTGGGTCCAGCTCTCGAGCAGTGCGCCTCAGCTTGAGGACTCAAGAGCTGCACCTAGGCCGAACCCACATTCTCCCTAGTCATTCACCTCAACATGAAGACCCGAGGGCTGCACTTAGGCGGAGCTTACATGATCTCTAGTCATGTACTCGGTTTGAAGACCCGAGGGTGGCACCTCAGATGAGTAAGAGTTAAAAAGAACTAGCTCTCAAACCATGCACTTCGGCGAGAAGCCTCAAGGGCTCAACCTAGGCTCAGCTTATGCACTCCCTAGCCATGCATCTCAACGAAAAGACCCAAGGGATGCACCTAGGCTGAGCTTATACACTTCTTAGCTGTGCACTTGACATGAAAACCCCATAACCATACCTCAATCAAATCGACACAACACCCCAGCTAACAAACTTCCATTAAAGCACGCAAATGCACCCTCCAAAGAAAGGCCCCCAAGGATGCCCTTCTAACGGGGGACAAATGATAAGGATGATTTCTACACCATGCCAGCTTATTTGCTACCGAGGCCGACACCTAAGTAAGACTCCAGGTCACCAGCCCCAAAATGACATTGTAATACGTCTCGATATGCCCTGCTGGCAATAACTACCTCATCTTATCAAGATCAGAGAATAATCAAGTGGTTTATATAATCTTATTCTAGGCCACTTAGAAGGTCCACAAATCAGGTATAAAAAGGAACCCATTAGCTCACGTTGAGGGATGACTCTCTACACACTAACTCAGTCATATAGCTTACACTGTTATCTTCTTCCTTTTGTTGACTTAAGCATCGGAGGGGCCGCATCAAGCAACTCCCAGCGTTGGCCTATCATGTAGAATCGTCGACGGTCAGGAGATGACCCTATTGTTAGGGCGCAACCACACAACCACGAGATAACCCTTCGCCTGAGGACACTCAATCAACCCAACCCTAAGAAGGAATCTTGCAACTAGAAAAGATCTCACACTACCTATCCCATCATCCTGAATCAGACCCTCACCAATAGAACGGCTTCCCACCAAATCATCAATATAGTCTCACCTCATCGAGTTGATGGGGATATATCGCGGAAATAACCTTTGTATATGAACAAGTACTAGAAGACCATAATACGCAGCGGAATTAAATAGAAACACAATCAAACAGAACACCAAGATATACGTGGAAAACCCCTTCAATGTGAAGGGTAAAAACCACGGGACAAACTAGAGATAATCCACTATGGGAATAATGAATATACAAATCTCAATCTATTGCCCAAAACCCTAGCAACAACCACAAGAGAATAATTGGGATACAAGGATCACGTCACTGCTCACAATATCTAAAACCTCCCCAAGTAATCACAGCAAGAGTCTACTGTAGATTCGATCTAACCTGAGATGAGAACACTACTAGATGATTGAGAACAGTCTCTCTGCGTTGTCCTTGTCTTCTTCCCTTTCTTTCTCTTCCTTTTCTGCCTTGTTCTCCTTCTTCTCTTTGGAATCTCGTGGCTGTATAGATCTCCCACGTTGCTGCCTTATTTAAGCCTTTTTCTGCCTCTAAAACATAGCCACCACACCCCCTAATCTTAATTAGGGTTAGGTTAAGAGGGGGTGTGGGCTGCCCAAGCCCACTATGGGCTGAATATGTGGGCTGCCAACCCAACAACCTCCCCCTTCAGCCCATAAGGGAGGCTGTCCCATGACTCCTCAATGTGAAGCCATGCCGACCAGCTGTCGGCATATCTCCTGTCTTTCTTTTGGTAAGGTCTTCGTCAACATGTCTGCTCCATTGTCATCTGTATGAACTTTCTGAAGCTGCAACTGCTTCTCTTCAAATACATTTCGAATCCAATGGTATCTAACATCTATATGCTTTGACTTGGAATGAAACATTGGGTTCTTACATAAATGGATGGCACTCTGGCTGTCACAATGCACCACATAATTTTTCTGTTTCAGCCCCAATTCTTGTAAGAATTCTTTCATCCATAACATTTCTTTGCATACCTCTGTAGCAGCAATATATTCTGCTTCTGTGGTAGAGAGAGCAATACACCTTTGCAATCTGGATTGCCATGACACAGCTCCCCCTGCAAAAGTAAGTATATTACCTGAAGTAGACTTCCTCGTATCTATATCTCTTGCCATATCTGCATCTATGTAACCTGTCAACACAGGTGGTCCACCTCCAAAGCTTAAACAAACCTTAGAGCTCCCTTTAAGATATCTAAAAATCCACTTCACTGCTGCCCAGTGCTCTTTACCTGGATTTGCAAGAAATCTGCTAATAACACCCACTGCATATGCGATGTCCGGCCTCGTACATACCATCGCATATATTAAACTTCCAACTGCTGAAGCATAAGGAATCTTTTGCATTTTCTCCTTCTCCTCATCACTTAACGGACTATGTTCTGAGCACAACTTGAAGTGACCTACAAGAGGAGAACCAACTGGTTTTGCATTGCTCATACTGAATCTTTCCAATATCTTTTCGATGTATTTCTCCTGTGACAACCAAATCTTCTTATTTTTCCTGTCACGAAAAATATGCATACCCAGTATTTGCTTTGCTGGCCCCATGTCCTTCATTACAAAAGATTCACTTAGTTCCTTCTTCAATCTGTCAATGTTAGACATATCTTTTCCAAGAATAAGCATGTCATCAACATAAAGTAGGAGAATAATAAAATCCTCACCAAGCCATTTGATATACACACAATGATCTGTAGCCGTTCTTTTGTATCCATTTTCTATCATAAATGAATCAAACTTTCTGTACCACTGCCTTGGAGCTTGCTTCAGCCCATACAAGCTCTTCTTCAACTTACAGACAAAGTTCTCTTTACCTTTGACTTTGAAGCCTTCTGGTTGCTCCATATAAATTTCCTCCTCCAAATCTCCATGAAGGAAAGCTGTCTTCACATCTAACTGCTCAACCTCCAAGTCCTGGCTAGCAGCAATACCAAGAGCAACATGAATAGAAGACATTTTAACAACAGGAGAAAATATCTCTTCAAAGTTAATACCTTTCTTTTGACCAAAGCCTTTCACAACCAATCTAGCTTTGTACTTTGGTTAAGAACAATATTCTTGAGTCTTCAACCTGAAAACCCACTTGTTCTTCAAGGCCTTCATTCCATTTGGTAGCAGTACCAAATCATAAGTGTGGTTCTTCTGAATAGCATCCATCTCTTCCTGCATAGCAACTAACCACTTCTCTTTCTGCTCACTTTCAACTGCTTCCTGGTAACACTCTAGTTCACCTGCATCAGTAAGCATCACATACTCATCTGTAGAGTATCTTCTGGAAGGTTGACGTTGTCTAGAAGATCTTCGCAATTGAGGTTCTGTTGGAACTTGCTCTCCAACTTCTTCTTGCTCAACATGTCCTGCAGGTAGATCAATATTAGGCTCTACATTATCTTCCTGCACATCTCCCCCATCACCCTGATATACTGGAGGAATAACTGGGTCACATTCTACTAATCCTTCTGCAGAAGTCTTGGCCGGTGTCTTCTTCTTCAAATCTTCAAAGGTTTGATCCTCAAAGAAAACTACATCTCTGCTTCTGAACACCTTCTGCTTTTCTGGATCTCAAAGCTTGTAACCAAACTGATCATGTGAGTAACCAAGAAAAATACATTCTTTAGACTTACCATCCAGCTTGGACCTCTCATTATCTGGAATATGTGCAAATGCACGACAACCAAATACTCTCAAATGCTTGTAGGAAACATCTTTTCCTGACCATACGTGCTCTGCAACATCACCATCTAGGGCTGTACATGGTGATAAGTTGATCACATCAACTGCAGTCCTCAAAGCCTCATCCCAAAACCTTTTGGGTAGCTTGGCCTGTGAAAGCATACATCTGATCTTTTCCATGATGGAGCGGTTCATCCTCTCTGCAATAGCATTATGCTGAGGTGTACCAGGAACTATCATCTCATGTTGGATCCCATGTGACCTGCAATAATAATTAAACAATCCTGTATACTCACCACCATTATCTGATCTTATGCATTTCAATTGTCTTTCTGTCTCCCTTTCAACCCTAGCATGAAACTCTTTGAAAACATTAATCACCTGATCTTTGGTCTTCAAAGCATAGGCCCAAACTTTCCTGGAAAAATCATCTATAAAAGTGACAAAATAAAGTGCACCACTGATACCAAGGACATCAACAGATCCACTAGGAGTTTTTGTTCTCAAAGGACCACATACATCTGTATAAACACGGTCTAAGACATGCATTTTTCTAGACAAAGCAGGACTAGCAAATGAAACTCTATGTTGTTTACCAGCCAAACAATCAATACAAGGGTTCAAATGTATACCTTTGAGATCTAGTAATACCTCTCTCTTGGAAAGAGCTTGCAGCCCCTTCTCGCTCATGTGTCCCAATCGCCTATGCCACAACTCCATACTGAAGTCTTTCTCTGTAGCATTTAACTGCTCACCATAAGCTTTAGCCTGCAACCTGTACAAAGTATGATATTTCTTTCCACTAGCTATAACAAGAGAACTCTTACTGAGCTTTCATTGCCCTCTGTGAAATCTGCTTTCATAGTCTTCATCATCCAGTCTTCCAACTAAAATTAAATTCAGCCTCAAGTCAACCACATGCCTCACATCCTTAAGTACCAACTTGGAGCCAAGGTTGGTCTTTAAATGGATATCACCCATGTCGATGATGTCTGCTGTGCCATAGTTGCCCATCTTGACAACACCAAATTTTCCAGACCTGTATGTAGCAAAAAACTCTCTCCGTGGTGTAGCATGATAAGAAGCACCTGTGTCAATCACCCACTCAAGATCCTGACACACAAGAAAAAATATCATCAGAAGGAGACAAAATCAAATAATCACCACCCTGCACTGTAGCTGTAGTATTATTCTTTGACTCTGTAGACTCCACTTCTTTTCCCTTTTTCTTGCTCTTCTTAGGTTGCTTATATTGGTTCTTGTAATGTCCTTTCTCACCACAGTTATAGCAAACAATATCTTTTCTTGATCTTGACTTGCTCCTACCCATGCGTGAACTGCTTCTAGACTTTGACCTTCCTCTGTTCTCTGAGATAAGTGCCTGTGAATCATTCTGAGATGTTGCTGAACTCTTTCTTCTCAACTCTTCATTCAACAAACTGCTTGTTACTTGACTCATGGTGACAACACCATCTGGCGCAGAATTACTGAGGGAAACCACCAATGTCTCCCAACTTTCTAGTAATGAACTAAGAAGTAACAATGCCTGCAACTCATCATCAAGAGACATTTTCATAGAGGATAACTGGTTAGTAATACTCTGCATTTCATTCAAATGCTCAGCAATAGAAGCACTCTCTCTATATTTTAGGTTCACAAGTTTTCTGATCAAAAAAGCTTTGTTGCCAGCTGTTTTTCTTTCATAGAGACTTTCCAACTTTTTCCAAAGAGAATATGCAGAAATTTCAGTAGAAACATGGTGAAAGACACTATCATCAAGCCACTGTCGAATAAACCCAACTGTTTTTCGATCTAACCTCTTCCACTCATCATCTATCATAGTTGTAGGTTTTGCACTATCCCCCTGCAAAGGTTCATATAAATCTTTGCAGTACAAGAGATCTTCCATTCTTGGTTTCCATATCATCCAATTGTTTCCATTCAAACTAATCATGCGAGAAACATTACTAGCCTCCATATTCAAATACAAATCGATCTAACCTCTTCCACTCATCATCTATCTAGTTGTAGGTTTTGCACTATCCCCCTGCAAAGGTTCATATAAATCTTTGCAGTACAAGAGATCTTCCATTCTTGGTTTCCATATCATCCAATTGTTTCCATTCAAACTAATCATGCGAATTCGGAAATAACCTTTGTAATATGAACAAATACTAGAAGACCATAATACGCAGCGGAATTAAATGGAAACACAATCAAACAGAACACCAAGATATACGTGGAAAACCCCTTCAATGTGAAGGGTAAAAACCACGGGGCAAACTAGAGATAATCCACTATGAGAATAATGAATATACAAATCTCAATCTATTGCCCAAAACCTAGCAACAACCACAAGAGAATAACTGTGATACAAGGATCACGTCACTGCTCACAATATCTAAAACCTCCCCAAGTAATCACAGCAAGAGTCTACTGTAGATTCGATCTAACCTGAGATGAGAACACTACTAGATGATTGAGAATAGTCTCTCTGCGTTGTCCTTGTCTTCTTCCCTTTCTTTCTCTTCCTTTTCTGCCTTGTTCTCCTTCTTCTCTTGGAATCTCGTGGCTGTACAGATCTCCCACGTTGCTGCCTTATTTAAGCCTTTTTCTGCCTCTAAAACGTAGCCACCACACCCCCTAATCTTAATTAGGATTAGGTTAAGAGGGGGTGTGGGCTGCCCAAGCCCACTATGGGCTGAATATGTGGGCTGTCAGCCCAACACGAGTCTCCCACATCAATTAAGAAGAAGCATCTGGATGAATCTACATCTTCGATAATAGATTAACCATACTGATTTATCAATCGATGGTACTCATGACACCATCATACATTATCAACGAAAAAAAAAGAAAAATCAGCTTCACCGAGTGCATTAGTGTTAGCAACAGTGGTTCTTCAGTGCCCAGCAATTATTCTTTTCGTTGAATATTATTCCAGAAGCCCTTTTACTTGAATCTGAACGATAACTAAGAATTGGTCGACACCTAATATAATTAACCAGGGCTGCTTTGCTTATCTTCTTCACATAGAGACTGAACTGCTCGACTGAGAGCTGTAGTGCCTGGACGAGAAACCTACTGCAATTGTTCCTTCTCACTGACTTGTGATTGCTACCATCCCGAGACCCGGCAGCCGCAGCAAAGTGCGGTACTACTCCGTCATATCCGTCAACGGCTCTCCGCTAAGGTGGAGGCCGCACTTTGCGCCGCCCCACTACCGGGCAACGTGTGAGACTGGCATTTACCTGCGACCTGTTCGAGGAAATGACCATGCGTTGACAGGCACCGCACCGCGCGGTGCACCAGTGGGCATTTCCACCGCAAATGCTCGAGGAAATGACAGGTGTGGAGTAGCACCGTCCGGTGGGCCCTCCGGCGTACGTCAGCGAACTGTTCCGAAGAGGATAATTCAAAGGTGGTGGTGCGCCGTTCGGCATGCGTCCGCGAACCGTTTGAGGAAGTGACAGGTGTTGGGGAGCACCGATCCATGCGGTCTCTGCCGCGTCGACTTGCCATCGTGCGTGCCCGCGTTCTACGCGTTTCGTTCGTGCGCGCGTCAGGGGTTTCGTTCGCTCATGCTTCGACCCACCCGTGCCAACCACGTCGACGGATCGTCCTCTTATCTTAAACGGATAATAAACTGGTCGGATTCGGATTTGCCTCCAGGATCCGAAACATCCGCAAGTCCACACAATTAAATATTGTCACCGTTAGCACGTGATATATTTTTAATAAACTTAATCAAAGGAAACGTTTGTCAAGAATCACTTCTTTTAATTTTTTGAAATAATCTAATTAATTAGTCATACATAATAACTGTTTAATTTTTATTATATTTCTTATTTTTGAATATCTAAATCAATAGTAGAATTTAATTCGAAGTTGAACCAAAATAATGTGAGTTTTATATAAATAAGAAATTCTAAATAATGGTTGATTTCCAGTTTGAAATCTAAAAGCCCAAACACCAGCCCACCTTCAATTAAAAAACATTTATTATTATTATTATTATTATTATTATTATCTTATTATAGCTGATGCACTTTATCTTTTGGTGATACTTGCGATGAGGTGGCCCAATGGGGTGACAGAGTGCCCATATCTCTTTAAGTGCCTTGTCCACTGAAAACACGGAACAGCGAAGGGGAAGCAGAGCAGCGACAGCGACAGCGACATGTGGGCTTGAGGACGATGGCAGAGCATGGCCTCGCTCACCACCGTCATCTACAAGTCCTCCTCCCCCTGCTCTTCCTCCTCCTCCCCTCCATGTTCACGCACCATCACTACTAGTTCACCGCGCCTGCAGTGGCCCCTCGTCCTCTGCTCCTTCCATGGCTCTCTCCGCATTCTCCTTCCCCTGCCATTTCCTCGGCGCAGCTCCCTCCTTCACGGATCTCCAACACCAGCAGCCCCTGCTCACAAGAGTTCTCAAGGCTGGTTTCGGCTTGTTCTTATTCTTCTTCCTCACAGATGCGTGCTGCTTCGTTGACCATGATTTACTCTGTTGTGTTTGCAGCCGAAGAAAAGGGCCTGTGTTTGTGCATCGCTATCAGAGACCGGGGAGTATCATTCACAGAGGCCGCCAACTCCACTCCTCGACACCGTCAACTTCCCCATCCACATGAAGAATCTCTCGGTCTGGGTATGCCTCCGATGACCGCAGCTTTCCTTCTGTTTCCATGCCCTGAACTCTCTTTCATTGTTCGAGATCTCTCTCCTCCAGGAGCTGAAGCAACTCGCCGACGAGCTCCGCTCTGATATCATCTTCAACGTGTCTAGGACCGGCGGTCACCTCGGTTCCAGCCTCGGCGTGGTCGAGCTCACCGTCGCGCTCCACTACGTCTTCAACGCTCCGCAGGACAAGATCCTTTGGGATGTCGGCCACCAGGTTCGCAATCTTTCTCCTCTGCGTTCCGTGTACCACCAAACGGGTGGATTCTTCTCATCTTGCAAGGTTTGGATTGCAGTCGTATCCTCACAAGATATTGACGGGAAGGAGAGACAAGATGGCGACAATGAGGCAGACGAATGGCTTGTCCGGGTTCACCAAGCGGTCGGAGAGCGAGTACGACTGCTTCGGTGCCGGCCACAGCTCGACCAGCATATCGGCAGCCCTCGGTATGCCTCACACCCTCAAATGGATTCCATCGCTCGTTCCTCCTCCCATGAGCATCTGATGAGCTATGGTTTCGAGTGAGCAGGGATGGCAGTCGGAAGGGATCTGAAGGGGAGAAAGAACAACGTAGTGGCAGTGATTGGGGACGGCGCCATGACCGCGGGGCAAGCTTATGAGGCCATGAACAATGCTGGCTATCTCGACTCCGACATGATTGTGATCTTGAATGACAACAAGCAGGTCTCTCTGCCCACTGCAACTCTTGATGGCCCTGTTCCTCCAGTTGGAGCTCTGAGCAGTGCCCTTAGCAGACTGCAGTCCTCCAAGCCACTCAGGGAACTGAGGGAGGTCGCTAAGGTCAGTAGCCAAGCACATTTCTTCTTCATTGTTCCTCGTCAGCAAGAACATAGGATCTAACCGTGAGCCGTCTGAGTTTTTAGGGAGTCACGAAGCAGATCGGTGGATCCATGCACGAAATAGCTGCCAAAGTTGACGAATACGCTCGAGGAATGATCGGTGGATCAGGGTCGACCTTGTTCGAAGAGCTCGGTCTCTACTACATCGGTCCTGTCGATGGGCACAACATAGATGACCTGGTCGCCATTCTCAAGGACGTGAAGAGCACCAAGACGACAGGCCCTGTTCTCATCCATGTCGTGACCGAGAAGGGACGAGGGTATCCCTACGCCGAGAAAGCTGCAGACAAGTATCATGGTGAGCTTCTAGATCAACAACATGAATGATGTGGATTGGGATTTGGCCTCAGACGGGATTGGATTCTGCAGGTGTCGCCAAATTCGATCCAGCGACAGGGAAGCAATTCAAATCGGGCTCCAAGACGCAGTCTTATACGAACTACTTCGCGGAGGCATTGATTGCCGAGGCGGAGGTGGACGAAGGCATCGTCGCGATCCACGCGGCCATGGGAGGAGGAACAGGGCTCAACTACTTCCTTCGCTGCTACCCGACGAGGTGCTTCGACGTGGGGATCGCGGAGCAGCACGCGGTCACGTTTGCGGCAGGGCTTGCCTGCGAAGGCCTCAAGCCATTCTGCGCGATCTACTCGTCGTTCCTGCAGCGGGCTTACGACCAGGTACAGCTCGATCTCTCTTCGTTGCAGCGTCGCCGCCATCGACGCCGACTGAGGAGCTTGGATTGCGTGGCGCAGGTGATACACGATGTGGACTTGCAGAAGCTGCCGGTGAGGTTTGCGATGGATCGGGCGGGACTCGTCGGAGCGGACGGGCCGACTCACTGCGGCTCCTTCGATGTCACCTACATGGCTTGCCTACCGAACATGGTGGTCATGGCGCCCTCCGACGAAGCGGAGCTATTCCACATGGTGGCCACCGCGGCGGCCATCGACGACCGGCCGTCCTGCTTCCGGTACCCCAGGGGCAACGGCATCGGTGTTCCGCTTCCCCCGGGAAACAAGGGTATTCCACTGGAGGTAATTGTCCTTTCTTTCTCTGTATTATTTTATTTTATTTTATTTTATTTATTATTTCTCTTTGTATTCATTGAATAAGAAAGATTTCAACAACAAAAGGAATGATTCAGATAATAAAAAAAAATGAATTGCTTTCATTTTTTTTACCTATAAAAATTAAATTATTTATTTATAAAACTAAAATAATAATAAAAAAATCTCAAATGAGTATTTCTTAAATTAAATAATGGATTATTTTTTCCTCTGTCAAGAAAACTTAAATTCTTCTTCCAAGTAATTTTTGCAGGTGGGGAAAGGGAGGATACTGAAGGAGGGGGAGAGGGTGACTCTTCTGGGATACGGATTAGCAGTTCAGAGCTGCTTGGCCGCGGCATCGCTGCTGGAGGACCGCGGCATAAAGATCACCGTCGCCGACGCACGGTTCTGCAAGCCACTCGACCGGAGCCTGATCCGAAACCTGGCGAGGTCGCACGAGGTGCTCCTCACCGTGGAAGAAGGATCCATCGGCGGTTTCGGCTCCCACGTCGTCCAGTTCTTGGCCCTCGACGGCCTCCTCGACGGCACCCTCAAGGTAATCAAACCTGCATTCCCACACCGACCGTGTGTACGTATGTGTATGTGAGATCGTGATTCGTGTTCACTGATGCGGCTGATGGTTTGTTTCTCTCTGCGACAGTGGCGGCCGCTGGTTCTCCCGGATCGGTACATCGACCATGGATCGCCGAGCGATCAGCTGGCGGAAGCTGGATTGACGCCGTCTCATATCGCGGCGACTGTGCTCAACATCCTCGGACAGACGCGAGAGGCACTCGAGATCATGTCTTAGGGAAAGCATACGTAGAGCAACTCCTCCTGTAACGTGCACTGTCGAGAGAGAGTATATAGTCCATGTGTACATTAATACTGTACTATTTTCTTTGAGTTAATGTCCTTTCTGTATATTAAACAGCCTATAAAACATGAAATTTATGGGTTGAATAGTATATCTAATAAATCGATATGTCATTTACCTATAATCAATGAAGACTGATGAGCTAAACGAACATATCACATCAGCGAAGATGAGCTAAATAAGCTTGTCACCTCAGTACGATGAGCTAAATGAACACATCACATCGGCATCAGATCTGAAGTGAGTGTTTCTCCATTAATGCGTTTGGGCCTCCATCATTGACAACGATCAGACATTGAGTACTACAGTAAGGACTTATATGTCACAAACTTTTGAGTCTCAAAGCTCAATCTAAACTTTGGAATCCTCTTCTTATGTTTTTTGTCAGCAGACTTGATGATAAGATTTGAAAAAACAATCAAAATTAACACTAACATAAATAATAATACATACAATTCATGAAATCTTGTATATTATAATCAATCAAGTTTCAGTGAGAATATGATTGCAAAGACAAATTACCATTGAGCCCCACCTTCTTAATAAGATACCAATAAATAGGATTTATATGAAAATCAATTTATTTTGCACCTTTACAAGTCAGGATTTGGATGGATTAAGAAAAAAAAGAATATCACTAATCTAAGAAGGAGCATATCCATCACTAATGATTGAGAAATATTACTATATTAGAGTACTCTTACAAGCTAGTTATATTAGTTAAATATTTATTACTGATGATTGAATGATTGATAATAGACTAGAGCAAGGTGACATTGGATATTTGGAGTGAAACAAAGGACGATGTCGGGATCAGGGGCGTTAGGCGTATTATGAGCATATGGAAAGGATAAGCAATGAGACATCACAATACGAAGGTGACGAACATGGAAGAGCGATAGGCATTTACGGGAGTAAAAAATAATAGTGCTATCTAAAAAAAAAAAATCAAGGTGTTTTAATATTTCTAAGTTACTTATTTATAAGTAGACATATATGACCTCAATCTATAATTCTATTCCAATAAAAATCTTTCCATTCTTTACCCATAATCCTTTTTTCTTTTTATTCTCATCCTCCTAATTAGATAATAAAAATAAGATAATCTGAACATCGGAGAGGAGATAGGGAGAGTCACCGATAACATCATGCACAAAAAAGAGAAAAAGAGAAAGGTATATAAAATAGGGTTAACTATTTCAGAAATAGTGTATAAATCTATTTAGATTGTAAATATAAATATACAAATAATTTAAGATAAGATATAGAAAAAACCTCATTTTTGGATATTTGATGAAGTAAATCAGCAGCTAATTCCGTTAATATTCTAATAAATATGTATTGAATTATAATGTCCGTTCGATATACCGAGGTGGTGATTGATAGAGTGTAACCTGACGTCAGATCATCCAGGTGTGCGGCCCTTATCAAATGGATATTTTAATTGATTTAAGCGGATCGATCGGACTTCGGAATCCGAAAACCACAAAAGCAAACCCGACCCGAGTTGGAGGCCGTACGAAGCGGAGAATAAAGAGGATCGTGAAGATTCGTTTCCAACCGCATGATCCGGAAGGATTCTGCAACTCTCATTCCTGTCCGTTCGTCCGTTTCGCCTTGCACCGGACATAAATTGGAGTGGGAAGCCGGCCTTTTTGCCCCGTCCAATTAAGAAGACGAAGAAGAAGAATGCACGGCTACGAGCGGGTGGAAAAGGGCGCCGCCCCCGGCGGCGACATCGAGGCGGGGACGATCTACCCGGGGCTCTCCCGAGGCGACAACGAGCTCCGATGGGGGTTCGTCCGCAAAGTCTATGGCATCCTCGCCGCCCAGGTGCTTCTCACCACCGCCGTCTCCGCCACCACAGTCCTCTACCGCCCCGTCAATGCCGCCCTCGCCTCCAGCCCGGGCCTCGCCCTCTGCCTCGCTTTTCTCCCCCTCTTCTGTACGACCCCGATCCCTCCTGCTTTCTTGTTCTTTGATCTGTGGATCTGATATTTGTTGATGGTGGTTCGGTTGATTTCTTTTCCCTTCGATTCTCGGGAATTCGCATGATGTTAAGGTTTTAGATTGCATGTGGCCATAACACATCCGAACCGATCTAAATGCTATGACTTGGCCTCTTGGCATGATTAGCTCTTGATTAACTTTGTCCGAACAACAATACAGAAATCAATACTCCGATTAAATAGATAAAAATGCAATATGAGTGAAAATTAAGTAGGAAGTTTAGAAAAGGAACCCGGAGTTTTTCCCTTCAGGTTCCAACAAACTTTTCCTTTCATTTGGCCACAAATATGTTGCAATTGGATAAAAGAATGCTACGATGATGTGGACACAAGTGTTAGGATTGTTTTTGAAGAAATGTCTCCTTTGGTTATCATTAAAAATGAATGCCATGAAAACTGTATAGGCACTGAATCATGAGATATATTAATTGTGTCTTAATTAGGTATTTGCATAGGATGAGAATTTGCATGCCTGTCTTTGTTTCTAAACACGGAGTTTTAGTGATTTAGGGTCTTCCATTATAGCTTCAATATTCTGTATTTCTTTGTTCTTTTTCTTATTTTCTTTGGGGAAATATTATGCACTGACTCCACATACTTTTCTCCACATTGAGGTTGTATGCCTAACTCTCTCTCCTTTTATATATTTATATATACATCCATATTTGTATTTGTACCAATGCTACTATGTGTGGATATAAAATATAAATACATGTATGGATAAACGTATAATTATACTGTACACTACTTTCATGCTTCATGTGTAAATATATGCCCGTGTATTCATTAAATGTGCTGATTGTACCTTTGGATTAGCTGATAGATATTTGAATTCCCTTTAAATTGGCTTGGGATTTTTTTAGATTGTTCATGGTGATAAATGTTTCATATAGTAATTTAGAGAGAAAATATTAAGAACTCAGGAAGATTTGTAAAATAGAAACAAAACTTCTCCGACATCTCTCCCCTGCCATTGGTAGGTTTGCAGGAACTGTGGCAATAGATCTAATTACCAGCGTGTACATACCACATTTATTCATACATTATATATATACACATATAAATGTTGATATACAAACATATTTATATGGATGCTCTGAATTATATACATATTATAGATATACATAATATATATATAGACATGCATATAGATGTATATGCATGCCCATTTAGAACTTGAGCCAACAATAGGAATCATGTTCCTATTTCTGCATCTCTTGATATTTTTGAAATTGTATCATGGTTGCTGATATGTTATTTTCTAGTGGACACCCTGGTACCTGTTGTACACCCTGGACCTGATGTTTGGTGATCATATTTGTTAGTTCTTATTCATGAATGAAGTTCAAATTTCAGTTTATGCTAGAAGGAACTGTTTACTAAGAGTATGTATATATCTTTTAGCTTTCATGCCAGAGAGGTGGATATAAGTTGTAGATATTTGTTTTGTCATAATATCAAACAGCACTTAAACTGACTTAATTTTGTTTTCCAGTGTTGTGCCCGTTATACTATTATCAACAAAAGCATCCACTAAACTTTTTGTTCCTTGGACTGTTCACTGTGTCCCTAAGCTTAAGTGTCGGTGTGGCCTGTGCAAACACTCAAGGTAATGCTATTGTCTAGTTGGTTTTCATTGTAGTTTCTGTCCTCTTTTTGTGTCAATAGTCTCTATGCTGCTTTAATAAACTCCTATTGCTTCAATTACTGTGCAGGAAGGATTGTTCTGGAAGCATTGATTTTAACTTCTGGTGTCGTTTTATCCTTGACTGGATATACTTTCTGGGCTTCAAGAAAGGGGAAGGACTTCAGTTACCTTGGACCAATTGTATTTGCTGGTCTCATGGTGCTATTTTTGTCAACTTTTATCCAGGTATGCCAATTTAATTTTTGATTTTATCTAGACTAAGAATTATGCTGAAGCAACATGATAGGATAATTTTCTTATACTAATTCACAGAAGGATGTATCTAACTCTTTTCTGGCTTTTAAGAATCTTTTTTAAACTTCTGTTTATTCTAAATGATAAGCAATTTGTAGATGCATTGGAAATCAACCATATGCTTGAGAAACTCTTTATTCAAATTTGAATATTCACAAGAACCTTTGGTCCCATATGCATAATATTATGCTTCTACTACAGATAACTTGATTGACATCTAAAGTTGTTTATAAGAAAATATTATTTAATTCAAATGACAATTATTTGTATTTACCTTCAAGAGCCAACCTACCATTAGTAAATACTGAATTACAGACTGAATATTTTCTCCATGCATATCAGGTTACTGAGGGTTATTCATGTCCAATTATTATGGTATTGAGTTAAAATTTTCTTTAAGGTGTCAATTTGCATATTTATGTTCCAGTCTATCTTTATGTAAAATTATGACAAGCAATAGCATTAGAAAGCTCTATGGAGGTGTCAAAAGTCAAAATGTATAAGCATGAAAGTTCTCATTACAGGTGACTTTCTTGTTGAAGTCTGTAAAGTAACTTAAGCAATGATCTGATGTAGACAATGATATGACAAAGATTTTGTGCCTTCCTCAAATCTACCACACTCGATTGATGCCATCTAACTTGTTCAGGCATCGAAGATGCATAGAGGTTGACGCCATCAGACTTGTTGAGGTGTTGAAGAACCATGTCGCGTTCTCATTGCTTCGAGTCATTGAATCCATGAGATACTGAGGGGACTCAACTCCTGTAATATTGGCACCAATGATACCATTTGAACCCATATAGGTTGCTGGAATAGACTTTCTACAACCTTGAACTGACACTAAACTTTTAGGTATTATGCACCTCTAACTAGTGCTTCTTAAATTCAAGGAAGAAAACTAGGCTTCCAAGAGCAAAAGACCAGGAAAAAAAAGAAGATATTTTATTGTCGGAATAATATGTAACTATAATATGGCAAGGATGACAATGGAGATTCTAAGTGGTCTTTTCTGACTTTATTTTGAGGTTATCATTGTGCACTCTTATTTGCAATAGAGCCATTCTTTTTTGCAATAGCTCTAAAGAAATAAATAACCCTATTTGTTGCAGCTGCTACTTTTTACAATCTAAACCTTTATTTCAGAAATATGTGTAAAAAAAGCTTGCATATCAAAGTACAACAAAAAGTATGATTCTGGGGGCAGTCAGATCTCCATATCTTAATATACTTGCATCGTCTCACAAAATTGGTTAACTAGTTACCCATCCTGTTATGAGAGATATTGACTTCCACATAGAACTCTAAATATATAACAACATATCTAAGACTCCTAACCATATTAAAAAGAGACCAAGGCTGTAGCATCTCCTTGTGTAACACTTTGACCAAGACATTAGCACCTAATTCAATTTTAATTCTTTGTATTCCTTCTCTTAGTGCTTATTCAAGCCCTTTTTTGATAGCAACCAATTCACAGTACATAGTGTTCATTTTTGCTTCTGTGTTAGATTGAATTACAAAGGCTGTACCTCTTTGTTTTTGTTGTTGATTCCTCAAGCTGTTAGCATTTGGATTGCACCACGCCATAGCTGGGCCTTTCCCACTTAACTGGAATTTGACATATCTCATTTTTTCCTTTAAGTTCCTATATTATATTACAGTTAATCACCTAAGCAAGATCTCTGTGAAAATTAGAGGAAGGATATGTCCTTATCCCTGTAAGTAGAGCCTTATTGCAAGCACAATTTAGACCGTGTTGCATGCCCTTTATTGTGCGTTTTAACCTGTCCATGCATGCTGCTGAATAGGAGTGGTTCGCGCCAACTGTCAGAGGTATAGTCCTAACCCAGAAAGAGTTAGATCCTTGTCCATGTGGCCCTTGGGCCTTTTTGGCTCTTGGTTGAACAAGGAAAAGGCCGAGTCAGGCCTTTCGTGGAACCAGATGCAATGTGATAGTTCTATTCTGTGTAGATGTTGGTCTGGTCTGGCCTCCTGTTGCTGCCTCTTAGCTGTTGCGAGGGGGCTAAGGATCATGCTATGTTGCAACAATTTGTCAATTGATCTGTTGTTTCTGAAAAAAAATTGTATTGTTCAATTACATTGAAGTAGCAATATCTGTTTCAGCATTGTTAGTGCTTAGGCTCTACATCTTTAATTTTACAATAAGCAAGCTTTTCTCAAAAACTTGATTTTTCTCTAACTACTAACTGGGTACAAAAATTTGAGGCCAAGAGCAGCTTGGAAATAATCCAATCTAGAAAGATATATATGATTGGTGACAAATTATTAGTCCACGTTATTGATTGGCTGCAGGTCTTAGGAGTTTCTGTTATGTTGATGTCTGCAAAACTGCAATTTACTGTGCTCCCTCTAAAAGTTGTTTAGTAAGGATGTTGACTGCTCCTATGCACTCAAGAATGGAAACATTCGAAACTAGAGCATGTCCATATGGCAATATTTATAGGATGGAAGTTACTAAAAGGCATGCAAGAACAGTTATTGAGATCCTGGGAGTTCAAATAAATAAGGTCACTTTTGAAGGTTTTTAAAAATAAGCATATTGTCAAGCCTAGTTTTGTTAAGTAGATTGGTTAATAACCATCATTCTGCATGTTGTAACTAAGAGTTAAGTTGCATATCAACATACCCGACTGGCTAGAAATATGATACACGAAATCAGGCATTGAAATTTCACTTATCCCCTGGATTTGGCCAGCAGCTATGAGATTGCATTTGTGCTGCTGATGGCACTTGGAGAGAAGGCACCAAATCCTACATAAATACATCAAATACCTAAATTGGCCTTCCCTTTGATGAGTTGGTGAAGCACCTGCTTCCTCTCTTGCCTCCCTTCTAATTATTTACAGTAGCAACACAAACTCTTCTTGGCACGAGAAAAATTCCATGATGAATAATCTCTTCATTTGATCCCCTTTATAATTTGAGGGTCCAATGTCAGTCTGAAACATCTGAACTCTCAAGATGGTGGAAACCAGTCTGATATAGACCTGCAACACTCATAAGCACATAAATTAAGTAATCTCGATAACAGGCCCTGGGATAGTTTATTGTCATAGAATTTCCCAGATCTTGAATGATGCATTAGATGTGTCCCAACTAACAGAGGAATTATCTTAGATCAGTAAAGGACTTTTTAAGTTTTGAAGAAGACCATTGGGGAAGATAATAGAAAGAAAAGAAAACAAAGCTTTGACTCCAACCAATTTACGTTGATAATTTTTCCAGTTTTCATTGCTAAAGTTTCTGCCCATAGTGTTTGATGCTTAAACATTATATCATCTTCTTAGCTGAAGAACCTATTCTTAGAAAACTTTCACTGAATTATTTTGTTCTTTTGTTGGTTGTGGGTGGACATTGTATCATATTCTTAGCTTAAGAATACCCTCTTGGAGAATATCTTTCGATTAGTTCTTTCTTTTTCCACTGACAATGTGGTTGTGAACGACTGATACTGCAGATATTCTTCCCTCTTGGACCGACATCGGTTGCGATATTTGGTGGGCTTGGAGCTGTGGTTTTCTCTGCTTTCATCGTGTATGACACTGACAACTTGATCAAGCGCTACAACTACGATGAGTACATTTGGGCATCAGTTGTTCTCTACCTTGACATACTCAACCTCTTCCTTTCTATCATGAACATGCTTAGAGGCATGCAATCAGATGGTTAGGACTAAAGTCATAAATGGTTTCTTCGGCAGATGCTTTTGCCATTTATGTAATAAAGTTCCTTAGTTTAAGGTCATCTGAATGTGTTCAAAAGAGCATCCATTTCATAATGAATGTGGAAATATACTGTATATGTTCGGTGCTATTTTTAGGATTCATAGAATGCACTAAACTATGTCGGTTGACTTGCCGTCGTGCATGGTCAATTATCGTTCCGCTTGTCTATCATTAAGTTGGCTATAGTTTGTGTTTACCGAAAGGTATCGACTTAGTTGTGGCTTTGTTTTTATTTCACTCTTGCAATCCTATTAATGATTCTTTTAAGGGGTTTTTTCAGCTATATCGTACATATGTATATATTCACAACAAAAACATATATCATTTTATTAAGCTTCGTCAGTTAACTCTCGTTATATTGTCAGTTGAGAAGTATATCAAGTGTGGCATTTTTGGCATTCCAGTCGCTGCTGGAGAAGTATATCAAGTGTTTTAGAATTAAACTTAAAGTCAGAAACTAGAAAACAAAAACTTTTATTTATGACTATGAGATTTAAATTTTGATGTCATGTTCAACCAAAATTCGTCGTAATATGATATAGGATTTTAATCAACTACTAGCTTGGGTTGTAGTATCTGAAGTCCTTCAATTTTAAGTGAGTGTTTGAATCATCCACATAACTCATTGTTCTTTCATCCTTTCTAGTCATTTTCTTTATTCCATAGCTCTTTAATAATAAAAAAAATTATCCTTAAATCATAATTCAATCCCATGATTTCTCAATTACGTTTCCTTTTACCATAATATTTGTATTTGTCTTACTCGTGACAATTTATTTCCAACATATAAGCTGTGAAAAATCTAGTTGGAATATCAGTTCACTAAAGAATTTTCTTCTATTGATATCATAGGAAGTATTCCATTAATTATTTATTTTGGTGAAGTAAAATTTAAGACAATTTCAATCCAAAAGTGCCTCCTTCTATTTTTTCTTTCAAACACGATTATTATTTATAATTCTTTTTTTTTTCGAAAAAAGTTCCTACAATCTCCTTTTCTTTCCTTTTTTGACATTGTTTTCTTCTCCTCATCCTCTTTTTAACGCTAGAGGTGACAGAAAATGATAAAAACAAAGATAAATGATGAAATAAAATGATTTAAAAGATCAAAAAGTGGAGTTTAGAAATAAATTTTTATATTTGTCATAATGATTTAACGTTTTAAATATTATGTATATTCTATAATAACTCAAAAAACATTATCTTTTAGGTCAGTTGTATGCCGGACTTTAATTTTTTAGCATTTATAAAATACCCAGAATATGATTTTCTTTTAGTCCGATTCACAAAAACCCATGATATATTATTATCTTCTAAGTCATTGTAGAATGATGTAGAATATGACATCTTACAAGTTGTTATTTCAGATATTCTAAATCTTAATATCTGAAAGTATAATATTAATTATTTTCTCTCACTTTTATTTCACATGAAATAATAATATAAACGCTCAATCCGAGATAGTGGATTTCACTCTGCCATTTCAACATGTCAAGTATAGATGATAGTTATATACTTGATATTATTCATGCTATAATAGATGCTAAACTTATTGATTTAAAATTTATAGGTTTTCGTAAACAAGGAAGCATTAATTGAATGAGTTGTAGAAGTTGAAAAGATGCATGAATTTGTCAATGTTATAGAAAGCTAAGAATATAAAAGGCTTGGAGGAAGGAAACCTAAAATACGATTATGTTGTGAATGAAGTGGACAATATTAGGAGTGTATAAATCCTCTAGTGGATTTGAAACATATTGAAACTTAAGATACATCCTCTAGTGGATCTGAAACATATGTAGCTATCTTCATGGTTTTTTGGTCATGATATGATCAATAATTTTGATACCCCTCAATATGTACTATAAAAAAAACTGTAATTAGAATATCTTAATTCATGATTCAACATAAATAAATTATTAAAAATAATTAAGTAAATATTACTATATCTACTATAAGAGTTACTTCTCTTAACTTTATAAGAGCCATTATCTTTGATAGTCGAACGAGTTATTGTTGTTAGGTTTTTAAATTATTGGATACGAGGTACATTGATTTTAATCTATATAATTAGGTGATGCATTATGTGGATTTCTACGTCGAGCATTACGAGATATGTTGCATAATACAAGATCTTACTAATGTTTACACAATGAATCAATGTACCTATGCTCTACATCATATTGGAAGTATTTAATATCTTTCTTAACATGTAACAGTGAACAAAGAGACTAGGTACTCTTTGTATGTATTCGAGTTAGAAATCCACATAATTAGGTAATGCATTATGTGGATTTCTAGTTCGAGCATTGTGAAATGTGTTACATAATACAAGGTCTTATTAATGTTTACACAGTGAATGCTTTATATCATATTGGAAATATTTCACACTTTTCTTAACATGTGATAGTGAATAAGGAGACTATGTACTCTCTGCATGTATCCTAATTGTCATAATATCCAATATAACAAATATTTCACACTTTTCTTAACATGGTATGGTTCAAGATAAGAGGATAGATGAGATATAATCTTACATCAAGATAAGGGGTCACAAATCACTTGCATAGAAAAAATGATCCATAATAATTCATTAGTTGATTAATCTATAGTTAATATACTATTTATTTTAATATACAATGAGCAGTAGGGAGAGTTTGTGATAATAGGGTATGTAGCAATAGGGAATAGTGGGGCGTAGGCCATTGATGGTGATCGATGGTAACAAGCACATCGGGAAGTTTGTGATAGCAGCATGCACAATGAAAGGGAACGATGAGAGGTAGGCTAAGGTGATGATCAATGGCAATTATTAGTAGGGAGAGTCGGTGACAATAATGTGCATAGGCGATAGGGAGTGGTGAGGGATAGATTGGGGGTAGCAATCGATAATAAAGGTGGTGGGGGTAGGTTGGGAGTGGTGATTGACAACAACGAACCCCTATGATATTAATAGGGTGCACAAAAGGGGCAATAAGAGATTGTAAATATTATTTATTATTTTTAGGGGTGCGAATAGTAATAAGATTATGAATATAAAAAAAAAGGGGCTCTAAATAATAAGCTCCTTTTCAAATAATGCTTCTTATTTTAAATAATATTAAAAATATCTCTCACTACTTTTCAAATAATGCTTCTTATTTTAAATAATATTAAAAATATCTCTCACTAACCCCTATGATATTTTTTTAGTAATCTCAAAGATGCCTTATGGATTGGTCCAGACAATGCACTAATAGCACTAAACTAATCTAAGTAGATGATCTGTTCTCCAGTGAACCCATTATAGTGTTTAGGATTAAGATTCTATTTGGATGATTTATAGTATTTTGAAGTAGGTTTTATAGTATTTTTATTGTGATAGTCAAAACACTATAACAAGCTAATTTTTTATCTCTTTTTAGGTGATGTTATTCCTAAAGTATTATAAATGCCTATTTGAAACTTAATATGATATATCAAATGGTTTCTAAGTATATTTTGATTCAATGTTTTTTTAATAGCATTACAATGTATTTATTGAGGTGCTGAAAACACTAGTGACATTATATTATCTCTCTTTGGTTGTCTTATTCATAAACCACCATTATGATATCAAATTTTTAAGTTTGTAATTAATTTGATTAAAGTTAGGAGTATTCTCAAGTAAGTTTTATAATGTTTTTATTATGATAGCCAAAATGCTATAATAGACTAATTTTTGTCCCAATTTGGGTGATGTTGTCATTAAATTATTACAAATACCTATTTGAATCCTAGTAAAATCAAATGGTTTAAATTATATTTTGATTTTATTAGGTTTACTTATGGTGTTTTTCAATTTTATTTTTTGTTGAGTTACTGTAAAGCTATTGAAAAATATTGCAAGTGATGTTGTCCTCATTTGGGTGATGTTAGTGTCTCTCGTTGCTCTTAAATCATTATGATATTAATTTTCTATGCTTATTTTTAGTTTGATTGAGAATAGAAGTCTATTTAGAAAATTTATAATATTTTTAAAATAAACTTTATAGTAATTTTATGGTAGTGCCCAAAACACTATAATGGATGAATTTTAGTACCTATTTGGGTAGCTAAACTATGGTGGTGTACACCCCATGGGCCGGACTATGCTATTGCATAGACCGGTCCATTCACTTGGACAAACCTCACGGACCGGATTCTGCTATTGTTTAGATCGGTCCATTCATTAATTGCATCCTATGGACCGGTCTATAGGGTGTCTGAAAAAATAATATTTAAATATTTAAAATAGAGAAAAATACGAAATCAATGGACAAATTTTGAGAAAAAAATATTTGTCATAATTAATTAAATTTATTTAAAAATATGTTAACTATTTTTTGGGAAAAAAATCCTAAGAATTATTATTATTATTATTATTTAACTTCGCTCCACTCATCTTCAAAATTAAAATTCATCCTATAATCCTAAAATTAAACAACTTTAGTTGATGGTTTCAAACTTTCAATCTTTAAAAGGTAAATCCGATTTTTGTCACTTATTTTTTATTTTAAAAAATATTTATTTATTTTAGTTTCATCTGATTGATTGCATTAGTCTATTTAGGTTATTATAGTTTGTGATTCATTTATCTTTTGCTCACATTTTCACAAACTATTTAATCCTCATCAAATCATTTTTTCTATCTAAATCCCTGATGTCCGAGTGCAAGCTGACCTTTTTCTCCTCCTCTCCAGTTAATTATGCTTCAAATTTGACGGCGTTGCCTTTGTTTTCATGGACGCTTATTTACTGTTTGTTGAAATGCCATAAAGAACTCGGGCATTTGTGGCGGCGCACTTGCAGCTGTAAGGTCTGTGAATTGGTGGCATATAACTAACTACTTGTAGATGCATCATCAAGCAGCCGCATTCAGGTAAAAATCTATACACTATATATAACTTTTTGAGGTACTTTTGTCCGATCATTTGTCTGCTGATTTTAGCTAACTACTAGAATTTTAGCTGCTTGGTGTCCTATTTGTAGTCCTTCATCTCCAACTCAAGTTCCTCACACTTGTCTATCTTTAGCCAACATTAGATGCTTCAGAAGATGGCCACTGTCATAAGCTCTGGACTCAAAACTTCTTATAATAACATAAATATATTGGTTCATACCAACTGTCTCAGCTATTTGTGGTAGGCTCTATGGATCATTTTGAGGTTGTGCAAGGCATTATCATTAGTTAATCAAGACAATCTGATTCTAGTACAGTCTTCTTGGGTTATCTTCTAACTCTTCTCATATCACTTATACTAATTGTTTCATCATCTATAGGTGTCCCAAATTTTGGAGCACAAAGCAACTTGGTAAACCATAATGTCTAGAAAGGTAACAGATAGGTGTTTTGTCTTAGATGATTTGCTTATCAAAATCACAACAACAAGGTGAATTTGGTAAAATAATCATGAGGTGCTTTAATTTTTTTGCAGAAGGGATAACAAAGGACTTGCTAGCATTGAATTTTTGGCAAGCAATAAGAACTTGTTTTGTCTAGTTTCTTCTTTGCTATTATGTTAGTTTGACATATGGGAACTGCACTTGGTGCCTAGAGCATATCAAGTTTATCCTGCCTTTTATACATGATAAAGGCTTCTTTTTTTCTTTTTGAAGATTAATTTTGCAAACTTCCTCTAGGTATCAGACACCATCTTCAATCTTCGACATGATTCTTGATCAGAGTTATTTTAAGAAGCTTATTTTTCCTTTTCTATCTGATGAATGATTAAGACTTTCACAGAGATGAGATCTACAGTTTTTATAATGTCCCTCTCCCTACTGAAAAACCTATGAAATGAATGATCTAAGACTTCCACAGAGGTGAGATCTAAATCTTTTTTAGTGTCCTGTATATTACCATGTGTAGTTTCAACTATGAAGATGCCCTACTGAAAAGCTAAGGACAAGTTCAAAAGAGTATCATTAGATCATGACTAAATCAATTTCTATCTTCAAGTTCTGATTTCCTTCATGATAAGATACAACCACAAGTACATATTTTGATGTTGATATTAGTCATTTATATTGTTTGACATCATTTGGATCCTCAGCTTCCATTGCAGTTTTACAATCTATTCCAGTAGATAATCAATTATTAGCTCTCAGAGAGTGATAAATGGATTGTAATTTGCCATCTTCTTGTACTTCAGATGCACAGCAACTCCTGGTAGTCCCCAAGAAACAATTTCCCAACAACAATTTTAATAATCTTTCTCTTACTTGGAGGAATTCAGTGATTCTTGGATCTCTTCCAATGAACGGCCTTTTGTTTCAGGTACTACCATTGCCACAAATACAATGGTTGCTGCATTAACTGCTGAAAAGATGAAAAAGGTACCTGTAGAACAGGTGAAGAAAGAGCAGGTAATCGTCTTGCTAAATTACACCACTAAAAGAAAAGTCAAAGTCCAATTGTATTCATTTATCAGAAAAAGTGGAATAAACAGAAGAAGATTATTTTTAAAAAATCTAAAATTATTCACTTATTACTTTTTTATATTTTTTATCCCACATTACTAGTTATTTAGTTTTTAAAATCTAAAACTAGCATAAATAAAAGCCCCCTCTAAGCTTATAGAATCCTCAAGAAATAATATCTTTAAATATTATAAAGATCTTCTCGAGTTGATTTCTCTCATCCTTCCTTATAAGGTTAGTTTACTAGAATCCTTTCTAGTAGTATTTTCTTAATTTTAGTTTCATGCTGTATCAATTGGTATCATAGTCTTACTCTTGGTGTTAGCATAATAGGTTTGTGGTTAGAAAATTAAGAGATATACTCTACACTTGCCATTTATAGTAGATCTTATGTATCACAAATTTAATTTTCTAAGTACAATTTTATAGCCCATCATCTAGTAGTAATAATAGTGGCAATGGTGATGGTGTTATTAGCGATGGCAGTGGCAATTTCAATGGTGATGACCTTCGTGATGGAGACAATGGCAACAACTTCAACAATAATAATTGAAGAGTGCCAGCTCTACGGGCTGTCACGAACTTAGCTGGAATTGCTTAAGTCGTAATGCACCAATGCAGCCAAGACGCGAATTTAGCTTGTGTTACTTAAGTCGCATTGCGCACTTGGGATATGCGTCCGCAAAGATCAGCCCATTTGCAACCTCTCGTAGGTCCCGAAGGACTTGTAAAAAGAGAAAGTTGATTAGTTCAAAGAACGAGCGATGGACAAGTCCCGAAGTCTCGCGAAAAGGGGAAGCTTTACAATCAATTCAGCGAGCACCTTGCGTGCATAAGAGAAAAGAGGGAGAGGAGGAAAACAAGGACTTTAGAAGGTTGAACGAACAGTTGCAAGTCCACAAACAGCTGCTCACCGGGTGTCGGGCGTGACAACAAGTTCCCGTCAAGGTAACGTGCGAACTTGCGAAAGAGTGTTCAACGCCTGACACTATACCGAAGCCCCATCCCCCATGGTGCCACGCGGGTGGTTCCAGGGTACTGAGATGGCTGACGTTTTGCATGCAGCAGAAAACAACCGGTGGCACGCGAAAACAGAGCTGTTTTGCTTGGTTCGGTGAGCGGTCACATTGTAGCTTTGCAACTTGTTCGAACTTACATTTTTACAAGCAAAAGAATATAAAACCAAGCCAAAACATACTGCCATAAAGTAGTACATATAAACAAAAGTGACGAACGGTTCGTTGAACAAAGTTGTTGCGGGTGCGTGATGACCGTTCGTAACATTCTCCCCCACCTAAACTGTCAACGCCCTCGTCGACGCTTGTCGATAATTGTTGATGATTGCTTCTTTACGTTGTAGAGTGTCTTCAGGCTCCCAACTGGCTTCAGTTTGGGGAAGCTTTCACCACTTCACCAAGTACTCGGTTTGCTCAGCTCTAGTCGATAGGTTTATCTTGCGATCCGCCAAAATAGTTTCAACTCGCTTCTCGTAGGAGGCTCTGGTGGGGGGGTAGCCAAGTTGGAACACTTCGGGAAGCATCTTGCGAATCCGAGTGGTAGGCCTTCAAGTTTCTAGCGTGAAGAACGTTGTGAATTTTGAACCACGCCGATAGCTGCAACTTATAGGAGACGTTGCCCACCCTGCTGATAATTGGGAAGGACCCTTCATACTTGCACACTAATCCTTTATGTACTTTGTTCCTAAAGAATTGGAGTGATGCTGGTTAGAGCTTCACCAACACCAAATCGCCGACCTTGAACTCTTGTGGTCGCCTTCCCAAGTTTGCCCACTTCTTCATCCTTTTTGCAGCCTTCTCCAAGTAAGCCCACGCAATATCTGCATTTCATTGCCACTCCTTTGCAAAGTGGTAGGCTGACAGACTACTCCCAGTATACCCGATTGCCATAGTGTGAGGAGTTGACGGTTGTTGTCCTGTAATGATCTCGAAGGGGTTTTTGTTAGATGCAGAGCTCCGCTGCAAGTTGTAGGAGAATTAGGCAATGTCCAACAACTTCACCCAATCTCGTTGATTGGCACTCACGTAGTGCTAAGGATATTGCTCTAGGAGCAAGTTTATCCTTTTAGTTTGGCCATCCATCTGGGGGTGGAGGCTTGTGGAGAAGTATAGCTTTGAACCCAACAACTTGAATAACTCGGTCCAGAATCGTCCCAGGAACCAAGTGTCTCGATCACTGCTGATATTGTGTGGGACTCCCCAATGCTTCACCACATCCTTCATCATTAGCTTGGCCGCCTCCTCTGCTGAACAGTGTAAGGGAGCAGCAATAAAAGTTGCATACTTTGAAAATCAATCGACCACCACAAGTATCGATTCGAGTCTCCCTATTATTGGCAAGCTTGATATGAAGTCCAAGGAAATGCTCTCTCACAACCTTTCTGGTATGGGTAGTGACTCTAAAAGTCCCACCGGCTTCCGTTGCTCCACCTTATTTTATTAGCAAGTGAGGCACATTTGAACATATTCCTTCATATCAGTCCTCATCTTTGGCCAATAGAAGACCCTCTCCACGAGAGCCAAGGTCCTATGAATGCATAGGTATCCAATTAAAAGGGAATCATGACATTCTCTTAAGAGTTCATGCCTCAAATTATCCACTCGAGGAACATAAATCCTATTCTGTTTCATGTAAACAAGTCCCTCTTGGACCCAAAACCGTCATGTCTTGCCTTCTTTAATGAGCTGCATCAGGGTTACTGCCTGAGGATCATTATACAATCCATCCCTAATTCTGGAAAGGAAATTAGAGTGCAACTTACTTGCTTGGCCTTCACCCTCCAATTGTACGGCATTCACACGCTCCACTTTCTGACTCAATGTATCGGCCATGACTGGCTTATACTCTATTGCCATGTCAAACTTAGCTAGGAAGTCCTGCCATCGTGCTTGCTTTAGGGAGAGTTTCTTCTGAGTTTGGAAATAGCTCAGAGCGATGTTGTCTGTCCTCAGCACAAATCGCAATATGAGAAGATAGTGTCGCCAAACTCGTAGACAGTGGATCACCGCTGTCATCTCCTTCTTGTGTACGGGATACCGTCGCTTGGTCTCGTTGAGCTTGCGGCTCTTGTAGGCCACCGGATGACCCTCCTACATGAGTACTCCCCTAATAGCAAAGTCTGAAGCATCTGTATGGACTTCAAAGAGCTCTCCATAATCCGACAATTTGAACACCGGTTCTTCTAAAACAGCAGCCTTCAGATCTTGGAATGCAATTTCACATTTATCAGACCACCTCCAAGACTGCTCCTTCTTCAGCAACTTCGTTAGTGGAGTTGCATGCTTCGAATACCCCATGATGAAGCATCGATAGTAGTTGACGAAACCAAGGAAGGATCTCAACTCTGGCACCTTCTTTGGAGTTTGCCATTCCACAACCGTTTGGACCTTCGATTTATCCATCCGAATGGAGCCATCACCGATTCGATGCCCCAAGAATAAGATCTTCGTTTGAGCAAAGTAGTATTTCTCACTTCTCACGAATAAGGTGTTCTCCCTGAGAACCTTGAAAATTGTCCGAAGGTGCTTGACATGCTCCTTGAGCGTTTGACTATAGACGACGATATCGTCCAAGTAGACGATCATGAACTTATCCAAATACTCTTTGAATAGCTGGTTCATGAGAGTGTAGAACGTGGCCAGAGCGTTGGTTAAGCCGAAAGGTATCATCAAGAATTCAAACGCTCCATACCTGGTCACACAGGTAGTCTTCGCTTTGTCGCCTTCAGCAATACGCACCTGCCAATACCCCGACCGAAGGTCGAGTTTTGAGAAGTACTTGGCTTTGCCCAATTGGTCGAACAAGTCCGCGATGAGCGGGATGGGATACTTGTTCTTCACCGTCACTTTATTGAGGGCTCGATAATCGATACATAGTCGGAGGCTCCCATCTTGTTTCTTCTGTAAGAGAACTAGAGCTCCGAATGGTGCTTTAGAGCTGCAGATGAGGCCACCACTTAGTAGTTCACCTAATTGCTTTCTGAGTTCGGCCAACTCTAGAGGAGCCATGCAGTAGGGAGGTCTTGCTAGAGGCTTCACTTCTGGCTCTAGTTCGATGAGATGATCCACACCTCTGCGTGGCGGAAGAGTCTTCGGCAACTCGGGTGGCATAACATCTAAAAACTCCTTCAGGATGTTTGCCACCATAGTAGGTTCATGATGGTCTTCTCGTCGAGTGGCTCTAGCCTCATAGCAGCCACGAATGTTAATTTACCTTTCTGCACCCTTTTCTTCAATTGTAGTACCGATATTTGTTGGGGTCCTTGGTTCCTCTCCGAGAGATGGAAACCACACAGGGGTCATGTCCCATCATGCATAGGGAGTTTAGGAATGACATTGGCACCAACTTCGTTGCGTGCATAAATTCCATTCCAAGGATTACTTGGAAGTCGTCTAATGGCACCGTCATCATGTTCGTGCTCCCGCTCCATATTCCGATCTTGATAGGAACTCCCTTTGCCAACCCAGAGATTTGCTTGGCCTCCGAGTTTACCACCTTCATTTGACTTGGGCTCTTCTACAAGATCAGCCCAAGTCGCTTTGCTTCTCGATCGGCAATGAAGTTGTGGGTAGTGCCCGTGTCCACCATTGCACAGGTCATTTGGCCATTGAGCTTAATGTCTACGTACATCAGCTCACCACTTCCTGCTTTCTGTAGCCTTTTCTTCGTGTTCTCCTCCACTTGACCCCGCATAGCATTCAACAAACGCATCGCTCCAATCCAGGGTCCTTGCGACTCCTCGCCGTCGCTATTAGATTCAGAACTACTCGAACTAAGAGCGACAGCCTTGCCCTTGTCTGATCTTGGGGGGTGGATGGAAGCTGTTAAAGCATTGAGTACCTATTTTTATGGGCACTCCCTCACCATATATGATCCACCACACAAGAAGCATCCGCCAGGTTTTGGGGCCTTGCCTTTCGAGCTTGGCCCTTTGTGGGAACTCTTCTTCTTTTGTTCACCCCCGAGCTCTTTCCCTCAAGAATATTTTAGAGGGCGATTGCTTGAATATTATTTCCTTCTTCCCGGGTCTTCAGAGGAAACAAAGTCGATGAGCCTTTTTGCGATAGCAATTGCCCCGATCACATTGGCGACATTCCTTCGATGTAGTTCTTGTTGAGTCCATGGCTTCAAACCATCAAGGAAGCCGAATAACTTATCCTTTGGACATGTCCTATATGTCCAGCATTAGCGTAGAAAATTGTTTCACGTAGTCTCGGATGAAAGTATTTTGGCGGAGTTGTCTCAACTTCCTTCTTGTGACGAACTCTGTGTTCTCCGGTAGGAACTAAGTTCTCAACTCCCGCTTCAAGTCCTCCCATGTGTCAATTCGACACCAACCTTGTTGGATCTCCTCCCAACTAGTTCGCCACCAAAGTTTTGCATCTCCGTTCAGATACATGGTTGCTATGAAAACTTTGGTTTCTTCCGAATCAGGCCTTGTGGCTCGAAAGTATTGTTCCATGTCGAACAGGAAATTCTCGAGCTCTTTGGCATCTTTGGCCCCTCCATAACCATGAGGCTCGGGTGCTCTCAAGTTTTGTGGCGGCGCAACGCGGGTGTTGCTTCCTCCCACATTTAGTGCTCTTGTAAGCATGGTCACCCTTGAAGTGAGTTCCGTCACAACTTCCTGCAGGTGTTGCACGGAGTCTTTGGTGTCATCTGACAATCGGTCGACTAGGGCTTCAACTTTGTTGATCCCGGACTCCGCTTCCTCTTGCGAGCTCTCGACCCCAACAAGCCTTCATTGGCCATGGTAGAGTTCCTCTAAGCTCACTTCGAGAACATCCAAGCGGGTTTCCGTCATTGTGAGTCTCTCCTTATGATTATTTTCCCGGTTGGCGCTCCAGATTGTGCCTCCTCCACTTGCGGAGAGTAGCCAATGTTTCGCTCATCATGTTCGCTACCGTGCTCTTCCTTAGCAGCTCTAACAGCATGAGAGCGAGTGTGCACTTGCAGCCCACATGCGGCTATTTGGGGCAAGGGTCCGACTTGCCCCATCTTGCTTGATTCGCCACGATGCTTTGCCATGGTGAAGTTGCGAAGTTCCTTTGCTGCTCGATCGAAGTGCTTGCCCACTCTGATACCACAATGTTACGGACTTAGCTGGAATTGCCTAAGTCGTGATGCACCCTTGCGGCCAAGACACAAACTTAGCTTGCATTGCCTAAGTCATGCTACGCACTTGGGATATGCGTCCGCAAAGATCAGCCCACTTGCAACCTCTCGCAGGTCCCGAAGGACCTGTAAAAAGAGAAAGTTGATTAGTTCGAAGAACGAGCGACGGACAAGTCCCGAAGTCTCGCGAAAAAGGGAAGCTTTACAAGTAATTCAACGAGCACCTTACGTGCACAAGAGAAAAGAGGGAGAGGAGGAAAACAAGGACTTTAGAAGGTTGAACAAACAGTTGCAAGTCCACAAATAGTTGCTCACTAGGTGCCGGGCATGATAACAAGTTCCCGTCAAGGTAACGTGCGAACTTGCGAAAGAGTGTTCAATGCCCGACACTATACTGAAGCCTCATCTCCCATGGTGCCACCCGGGTGGTTCTAGAGTGCTGAGATGGCTGACGTTTTGCGTACAGCAGTCGGCTGTAGAAAACAGCCCATGGCACATGAAAACAGAGCTGTTTTGGGCTGTTTTGCTCGGTTTGGTGAGCGGTCGCATTGTAGCGCTGCAACTTGTTCGAACTTACATTTTTATAAACAAAAGAACATAAAACCAAGCCAAAACATGCTGCCATGCAGCAATACATGTAAACAAAAGCAACGAACGGTTCGTTGAATGGAGTTGTTGCGGGTGCACGATGACCGTTCGTGACGGGGCGACATTAGAAGTATAAGAAGTGAGAATGACCTAGTAACTCCAAGAGATTCATGGTATACTAACATGGGTATAGATGCCAATAGAGTTTGTGATGATGGTAGGATTAATTATACCAGAATTGATGCTAATGGCCAACCTAATAATCAACATGGCCTTACAATCCAATGTAGGCAACCCGCCTATGAATATGAATCAGATGAAGAAGAAATTATAGACTATCACAAAGCCAACCAAAGGAGAGGTACATGTATAACTCAATCTTGACACTTCAATCGATGTGTTACTATTCATCTACAACAACCAATAGTATATGATGATAACTCGGAAGATTATAATAAAAGATACGAAAGATATCAAGCACTAACAAGATGAAATAGAATATTTGAGGACTACTACCTCATAGTAGACCTCCCCAGTTTTAATGTTCACTTTAGTATTGAAACTTTTCTTGACTGAAGTTATGAAGTAAAGAATTTCTTCAAGGTGATGGATATTTCTTATCACAAACAAGTTAAGCTTGTTGTATATAAATTGAAAGAGGGTGTAATAGCATAGTGGGGTACATTATAGAATAACAAAAGAAGACAAGGAAAGGCATCAGTTCAGACATGGCAAAAGATGAAGCAACTTATCGAAGAAAGATTTCTACCCCTAGACTATGAACAAATGTTATTTCAACAATATCAAATCTACATCTAAGGCACTCAATTTATAACCAAGTAGACCGATGAATTCTTGCACCTTTTAGCTATTCATTCATTTTATAAAAATCAATCACTTATGATAGAGATTCTAAATTTCTATCTCATTTTTTGTTGATCTTGTAGAAAAGATTTGAAGCAAGTTTGAAGTTTAACAGAATAGCTCACCCATAAACTAATGGTCGGATAGAGGTAACTAATAGGACTCTAAAAAACTTGATTCGTTACATTTATGATGACAAACCAAGATAATAAGATTTTGTACTTGCACAAGCTAAATTTATTTATGACAGTGAAATTCATAGTTTTATCGGAGCATCACCATTCTTTATTATTTACAAGAAATTATCGAAATATGTTTTGGATTTAGTTGCATTTGTGATGACTCCTGAAATGAGTGTAGTAGCTAATAACATGGTTGAGCAAGTACAATCAACCTAAGTTGAAGTGAAGAAGTTGGAAGCTACTAATATCAAGTACAAAGAAGCAATCGATAAGCATAGGAGAGAGAAAATGTTTAAGGAAGGAGGTATGATTATGGTGTACTTATGAAAAAAAAGATTTATGAAAAAAGAGATTTTTCATAGACACTTGTAATAAATTGAAATCGAAGAAGTATGTCCTTACAAGGTCTTAAAGAGTAATAAATAACAATGCCTATATGATTGATTTACCAGATGAATGGGGGATCTCAAATACTTTCAATGTTACAGACTTGTATGACTAATTTCTAAATGAGAATCCATTATATCCATACATAAACTTGAGAGAGAGTTTTTCTCGAGTAGAGGGGATTAATGTGGAACAAACAAAAGAAAATTATTTTTAAAGAGCCTAAAGTTATCCACTTGTTATTTTTATATTTCTTTTATCTCACATTAGTAGTTAACTAGTTTTCAATGTTTAAAACTAATATAAATAAAAGTCCCCTTAGAGTCTATGAAATCATCAAAAAATAATATCTTCAAGTATTATGAAGATCTTTGTACGGAGTTGGTTTCTCTCGTTCTTCCTTATAAGATTAGTTTGTTAAAAATCCTTTCTAGGAATTATTTTCTTAATTTTATTTTATTCTATGTGGACAAGCTTTCCTCATTCTTTGATCTCTTATTACTATAATGAAATCTCCCATATTATTTGTTCATTATAATATGGCATGTGAAATCCTTAGTGGTAATGTGAGAGAGCTGAATTTCTGAATGGCATGTGGAATCCTTCTAGTAATGTGATTACTCTAATACGTAGAAAAGGTACTCAACTTTGAATTTTATTATCTTTATTATGAGATTCTTAGAATGAGCTTTATTCTTTCCTTTTCTTTGGATAGTTATCAATCATATTAGATTGCAACTATGCATGATTACTAAATAATTTTGAGCACCAGCAATGCAGTGCATAATGCAGTAGCAGACCCCTTACCTGCTGAACTCCAACTCATGAGAAAGTTGAAAGCATAAGAGACTGCCCAAGAACCAAACCAGTTCACTAAAGTCACTAGGCTTCCTCCAATTCCTTTTATGTTTATGGGGAATACCTGTGGAAACCAAAGAGGTCTAGACAATGTGAGATTTCAAATAGCCTTTTCTATTGCAAGGAAAATTAACAAAATCATCTTACCTCAGACATGATGACCCAAGGAACAGCACCCATTCCTATTGAAAATGCACCCACGTACACCTACTTATTGAAATGAAGTGAGTTGGAGCTTTAGAGTTTGCTTAAAAGCAAATAATGGAACACATGATTTACATAATCACCAACAGTTGAACTGTGCACAACTATGCAATTGGATATGGCACATGGAATCTTGTAAATTGGTAGAAGCTTTTAATGAGTAAGTCAGATTTAGTGCAGTTGGCTATTTGGTATAAGTCTGGCAATGATAGTTTGGAACTAGAATGTTAGATGGATCACCCAATGAAAACAACCCCAAACTTGATGTTCTGCTTACCAATATGCCACACAGAGCCAGTATAGGAACCCATTCCCCCAAACTTGATGTTCTTGCTTACCAATATGCCACACAGAGCCAGTATAGGAACCCATTCCATATAAATTCCCTGTGCCTGTTTCAACAGGTATGGTTAACTTCAACCAAAGTCAAGCTCACTCCAGAGTCTTTGATTCAGACTTACCTTGAGAAAGAATGATGTCCCTGTGATAAAGCAACCGATGAAAGTCCCTGATGCAGAAACCTGCATCGCAAAAGATTGTCACTCCTTTTGAAGCTGATTGGCAGAGCAAACAATTTCAACTTCACTTTGCCTACCATTAGCAGAGGGATTCTACCACTCCTGTCCATTAAAATAGCTCCCACTGTTGTGATGGGTACCTATGTATCAGACTCTTAGTAATAGTAATTCCTAGATGATTAAGCATTTGAAAGAATTGAAACCTGAATGGATCCCATCAGAATGGTCCCAAGCTTGCCTGAGGAAAATCCTGCAGTCACAACATGCATTATAATCCTCCATTTTTATTTGTAGTTGTCAAGAAGAGTCAAAATACAGTAACCTCATATTGTCTGAAGCTATTTGTCTACCTGCAGATACAAAAATTTCACTTGCATAAAATCCAACTCCATTGATGCCCCCAATTTGCTGAAACACCATGAGGCCAACACCTACCTGAACATGGTCAATGTGATCTATCAAATTTCATGCAGACAAGTTTATTGTGGCTAATAAATTTAAGAGGTCGCTTACAATCACAGAACGGATATATCTGCTTTGAAACAGGTCTTGAATCCCAGCCTTGGGAAGGGTCTGAAGGTCTTCAATGTATTCCTGCATAGCAAGTTTAGTTTACTGTTACTGTTTCATCCTTTAACTTTGATGGTTTAGAATGAGAAACACCATGCTAATAAACACACTTGAATCTCTTCTGCTTCTTGAGTGATATCAGCATCTTTTCCACGAAGCTTTTGCAATGCAGCTGTGAACTCTTTCTGGCTCCCCACCTTTGCCTGAAATTTATTTTCATGTCACCAAGGAAGATTTATTCTATTGTGTACTGGGCCCGATAGTATACTAAATGGAAGAGGTACCAGCCATCTTGGAGACTCTGGAACAAAAACAAGTCCGAGAAGTAGAAGAAGGCAAGGGAGAAATCCTGCATAAAGCCAATTCAGCTATTTTTTGTGCTCAATATCGGTTAGCATAATATGAACATTTGTCTGACTTTGTAGTGTCTTCATAAGTTGTTATCTTTTTTGTGTTTTGTGCATCCATAGTGAATATAAGATAAACATTTTAAGACATAATTACCGACTAACACCAGCGTGCGCCAGGTAACAAGAGTGCCGATTATGAAAGCAACCGAATGGCCACCACATATCAGCAGCTGTGAAAAAGAAGCGCAACATAAGGTCATTATTGTGAGCAAAGGAGACAGTTTTTACTGTATTAGCATGCTGATGGTTGGAAAATTTATCCTTTACCTGATTCAGGGTTGCAAGTCCACCTCGCAGATTCTTCGGTGCTATTTCAGCAATGAAAACAGGTACCTGTGATGGTATGATCTCATTATAAATCTATTATCTTCAGTGAGTGATTAATTTCCCTAAATTGCAAGCCTATTTCTCGATCTCTCCTTTGTCCAGCATGATACTAGTTCTTGTCAAACTTTATTATTAGTTCCTGGCCACCTAAAGGTATTTTGTTGTTATGTCATCAAAACATTCTCTTTTTCTCAACATTAATCATTCAGACCATGTTTAACATCTTGAAGTGAGATTGTCTGCTAAAAATTATAACAAAGAAACAATTCAAGGAAATCATACCACATAGGAAAGTACTCCAATCCCATATCCTGAGGAAATTCTTCCAAAATACAGCAAGACTGCACCCTTAGAAAGAAAACAACATTTAATTAGCTTATAAGCCTGTTAAAAGCAAATCAGTGAAGAAATTTGCAGTTTTAGTAGTAACCTTTGCAAAGTAAATGGCAAGCCATCCAATAATACAGATGACAGCAGACACTCTCATGGCCTGCATCAAATAGATAGATAGAGATCTAGTGAGTGTGTGCAGAAGGAAATCTTGCACATTAATGTGTAAGACTTGTGCTTCCTACTCCTTTTCGACCAATAAAATCTGCAAGATGCCCACTTGTGACTGCACCGATCATCGCCCCAATAGTTAATATCGAACCAAAAACTGAGTACTGCAAAATCGATAGAGAATTGCATGCATTAAATTTATGATATGCAAGATAATTATGGCATAGACAAGGCATTATCTGCAAAGATTAACCACAGACCCAGCTACCTATACATGTTCCTATTGCATTTCATTAACATTTCTGTGATAATATGATGATCTGGCAATAACTTGGGGTGTAATCTGTTACATTAAATTTTTTACTCTTTTGATTTTATGCTTTGGTTTTTTTTTTTTCCTCTTGTTTTCTCTTTCAACATCTTTAAGATTGTCATTGCTAAGAACAATTGACATAATGAGATTTAATGGGTCTGGATATGACATTGTGAACTCACCTCAGATAGAGAGAGGCCGATGTCCTTTGTAATCCCTGACTGAGTTGGTGCAGAGTAGCCAACCTACAAAATTCAAGATACATATCAAGCTCACAAGAAAATTTTCAGAGCATCAGTAGCTTTCATAGTTTCAGACTAATTCATCAAACTGTGTACCCTTTTATCCTAATTACAACTTGTTTTGGATTAACACCAACTTGAGCCAGTGACCCGTTTAAAAGATCCAAATTTTAGGATCATTCATCCTAAAGACATAGTTCCCATCAAACTCAGCTGAAACAGAACTGAAGAGATAACCCAACCTGTTTTAGGAAACATGAGCAAAATTCCAGCTACAGCAATGTTCTTATTCTGTATCGGTTCTGGCCATCTTCATAATAGTACTATCATTTAGTGGCACAGGTTTATCATGAAGAATTCACAGACTTGGAGCTTGAAGATGATGATGAATAACTTACACATGATCCAAACTCGAAGGAGCCACAGACCACGACTGCAGTGCTAAGCAGAACCATCCATATCGATCCCTGGCTATCTCCTGAAGACTCCTCCTGGTGGATGAGAAGAGGCTGCCTCGCTTCGTTTCCCTGT